>CALYLW010001284.1:0-159842 GCA_944989445.1 Ampullaceana balthica | reverse complement strand
TATATATAGCAGATTGTATATAGTAGACTGTATATAGTAGACTGTATATAGTAGACTGTATATAGTAGACTGTATATAGTAGACTGTATATAGTAGACTGTATATAGTAGACTGTATATAGTAGACTGTATATAGTAGACTGTATATAGTAGACTGTATATAGTAGACTGTATATAGTAGACTGTATATAGTAGACTGTATATAGTAGACTGTATATAGTAGACTGTATATAGTAGACTGTATATAGTAGACTGTATATAGTAGACTGTATATAGTAGACTGTATATAGTAGACTGTATATAGTAGACTGTATATAGTAGACTGTATATAGTAGACTGTATATAGTAGACTGTATATAGTAGACTGTATATAGTAGACTGTATATAGTAGACTGTATATAGTAGACTGTATATAGTAGACTGTATATAGTAGACTGTATATAGTAGACTGTATATAGTAGACTGTATATAGTAGACTGTATAAAGTAGACTGTATATAGTAGACTGTATATAGCAGATTGTATATAGTAGACTGTATATAGTAGACTGTATATAGTAGACTGTATATAGTAGACTGTATATAGTAGACTGTATATAGCAGACTGTATATAGCAGACTGTATATAGCAGACTGTATATAGCAGACTGTATATAGCAGACTGTATATAGTAGACTGTATATAGTAGACTGTATATAGCAGACTGTATATAGCAGACTGTATATAGCAGACTGTATATAGTAGACTGTATATAGTAGACTGTATATAGTAGACTGTATATAGTAGACTGTATATAGTAGACTGTATATAGTAGACTGTATATAGTAGACTGTATATAGTAGACTGTATATAGTAGACTGTATATAGTAGACTGTATATAGTAGACTGTATATAGTAGACTGTATATAGTAGACTGTATATAGTAGACTGTATATAGTAGACTGTATATAGCAGACTGTATATAGTAGACTGTATATAGTAGACTGTATATAGTAGACTGTATATAGTAGACTGTATATAGTAGACTGTATATAGTAGACTGTATATAGTAGACTGTATATAGTAGACTGTATATAGTAGACTGTATATAGTAGACTGTATATAGTAGACTGTATATAGTAGACTGTATATAGTAGACTGTATATAGTAGACTGTATATAGTAGACTGTATATAGTAGACTGTATATAGCAGATTGTATATAGTAGACTGTATATAGTAGACTGTATATAGTAGACTGTATATAGTAGACTGTATATAGTAGACTGTATATAGCAGACTGTATATAGCAGACTGTATATAGCAGACTGTATATAGCAGACTGTATATAGCAGACTGTATATAGTAGACTGTATATAGTAGACTGTATATAGCAGATTGTATATAGTAGACTGTATATAGCAGATTGTATATAGTAGACTGTATATAGTAGAATGTATATAGTAGACTGTATATAGTAGACTGTATATAGTAGACTGTATATAGTAGACTGTATATAGCAGACTGTATATAGTAGACTGTATATAGTAGACCGTGTATAGTAGACTGTATATAGTAGACTGTATATAGTAGACTGTATATAGTAGACTGTATATAGTAGACTGTATATAGTAGAATGTATATAGTAGACTGTATATAGTAGACTGTATATAGTAGACTGTATATAGTAGACTGTATATAGTAGACTGTATATAGTAGACTGTATATAGTCAGACTGTATATAGTAGACTGTATATATCAGACTGTATATAGCAGACTGTATATAGTAGACTGTATATAGGAGACTGTATATAGTAGACTGTATATAGGAGACTGTATATAGTAGACTGTATATAGTAGACTGTATATAGTAGACTGTATATAGTAGACTGTATATAGTAGACTGTATATAGTAGACTATATATAGCTGATTGTATATAGTAGACTGTATATAGCAGATTGTATATAGTAGACTGTATATAGCAGATTGTATATAGTAGACTGTATATAGTAGACTGTATATAGTAGACTGTATATAGCAGATTGTATATAGTAGACTGTATATAGTAGACTGTATATAGTAGACTGTATATAGCAGATTGTATATAGTAGACTGTATATAGTAGAATGTATATAGTAGACTGTATATAGTAGACTGTATATAGCAGATTGTATATAGTAGACTGTATATAGTAGACTGTATATAGTAGACTGTATATAGTAGACTGTATATAGTAGACTGTATATAGTAGACTGTATATAGTAGACTGTATATAGTAGACTGTATATAGTAGACTGTATATAGTAGACTGTATATAGTAGACTATATATAGCAGATTGTATATAGTAGACTGTATATAGCATATTGTATATAGTAGACTGTATATAGCATATTGTATATAGTAGACTGTATATAGTAGACTGTATATAGTAGACTATATATAGCAGATTGTATATAGTAGACTGTATATAGTAGACTGTATATAGTAGACTATATATAGCAGATTGTATATAGTAGACTGTTTATAGCGATTGTATATAGTAGACTGTATATAGCAGATTGTATATAGTAGACTGTATATAGCATATTGTATATAGTAGACTGTATATAGTAGACTGTATATAGTAGACTATATATAGCAGATTGTATATAGTAGACTGTATATAGCAGATTGTATATAGTAGACTGTATATAGCATATTGTATATAGTAGACTGTATATAGCAGATTGTATATAGTAGACTGTATATAGCAGATTGTATATAGCAGACTGTATATAGTAGACTGTATATAGTAGACTGTATATAGTAGACTGTATATAGTAGACTGTATATAGTAGACTATATATAGCAGATGTATATAGTAGACTGTATATAGCAGATTGTATATAGTAGACTGTTTATAGCAGATTGTATATAGTAGACTGTATATAGTAGACTGTATATAGTAGACTATATATAGCAGATTGTATATAGTAGACTGTATATAGTAGACTGTATATAGTAGACTATATATAGCAGATTGTATATAGTAGACTGTTTATAGCAGATTGTATATAGTAGACTGTATATAGCAGATTGTATATAGTAGACTGTTTATAGCATGATTGTATATAGTAGACTGTATATAGTAGACTGTATATAGTAGACTGTATATAGCAGATTGTATATAGTAGACTGTATATAGCAGATTGTATATAGTAGACTGTATATAGCAGATTGTATATAGTAGACTGTATATAGCAGATTGTATATAGCAGACTGTATATAGCAGACTGTATATAGTAGACTGTATATAGTAGACTGTATATAGTAGACTGTATATAGTAGACTGTATATAGCAGATTGTATATAGTAGACTGTATATAGCAGATTGTATATAGTAGACTGTTATAGCAATTGTATATAGTAGACTGTATATAGTAGATGTATATAGTAGACTGTATATAGCAGATTGTATATAGTAGACTGTATATAGTAGACTGTATATAGTAGACTATATATAGCAGATTGTATATAGTAGACTGTATATAGCAGATTGTATATAGTAGACTGTATATAGCAGATTGTATATAGTAGACTGTTATAGCAATTGTATATAGTAGACTGTATATAGTAGACTGTATATAGTAGACTGTATATAGCAGATTGTATATAGTAGACTGTATATAGCAGATTGTATATAGTAGACTGTATATAGCAGATGTATATAGTAGACTGTATATAGTAGACTGTATATAGTAGACTGTATATAGATGTATAGTAGACTGTATATAGAGATGTATATAGTAGACTGTATATAGCAGATTGTATATAGTAGACTGTATATAGCAGATTGTATATAGTAGACTGTTTATAGCATATTGTATATAGTAGACTGTATATAGTAGACTGTATATAGTAGACTGTATATAGCAGATTGTATATAGTAGACTGTATATAGTAGACTGTATATAGTAGACTGTATATAGCTGATTGTATATAGTAGACTGTATATAGCAGATTGTATATAGTAGACTGTATATAGCAGATGTATATAGTAGACTGTATATAGCATATTGTATATAGTAGACTGTATATAGTAGACTGTATATAGTAGACTATATATAGCAGATTGTATATAGTAGACTGTATATAGCAGATTGTATATAGTAGACTGTATATAGCAGATTGTATATAGTAGACTGTATATAGTAGACTGTATATAGTAGACTGTATATAGCAGATTGTTTATAGTAGACTGTATATAGCAGATGTATATAGTAGACTGTATATAGCAGAGTGTATATAGTAGACTGTATAGCAGATGTATATAGCAGACTGTATATAGCAGACTGTATATAGTAGACTGTATTAGTAGACTGTATATAGTCAGACTGTATATAGTAGACTGTATATAGTAGACTGTATATAGCAGACTGTATATAGTAGACTGTATATAGGAGACTGTATATAGTAGACTGTATATAGTAGACTGTATATAGTAGACTGTATATAGTAGACTGTATATAGTAGACTGTATATAGTAGACTGTATATAGTAGACTGTATATAGTAGACTATATATAGCAGATTGTATATAGTAGACTGTATATAGCAGATTGTATATAGTAGACTGTTTATAGCATATTGTATATAGTAGACTGTATATAGTAGACTGTATATAGTAGACTGTATATAGCAGATTGTATATAGTAGACTGTATATAGTAGACTGTATATAGTAGACTGTATATAGCAGATTGTATATAGTAGACTGTATATAGTAGACTGTATATAGTAGACTGTATATAGTAGACTGTATATAGCAGATTGTATATAGTAGACTGTATATAGTAGAATGTATATAGTAGACTGTATATAGTAGACTGTATATAGTAGACTGTATATAGTAGACTGTATATAGTAGACTGTATATAGTAGACTGTATATAGTAGACTGTATATAGTAGACTGTATATAGTAGACTGTATATAGCAGACTGTATATAGTAGACTGTATATAGCAGATTGTATATAGTAGACTGTATATAGCAGATTGTATATAGTAGACTGTATATAGTAGACTGTATATAGTAGACTGTATATAGCAGATTGTATATAGTAGACTGTATATAGTAGACTGTATATAGTAGACTGTATATAGCAGACTGTATATAGTAGACTGTATATAGCGATTGTATATAGTAGACTGTATATAGCAGATTGTATATAGTAGACTGTATATAGTAGACTGTATATAGTAGACTGTATATAGCAGATTGTATATAGTAGACTGTATATAGCAGATTGTATATAGTAGACTGTATATAGCAGATTGTATATAGTAGACTGTATATAGCAGATTGTATATAGTAGACTGTATATAGCAGACTGTATATAGTAGACTGTATATAGTAGACTGTATATAGTAGACTGTATATAGTAGACTGTATATAGCAGATTGTATATAGTAGACTGTATATAGCAGACTGTATATAGTAGACTGTATATAGCAGACTGTATATAGTAGACTGTATATAGTAGACTGTATATAGTAGACTGTATATAGCAGATTGTATATAGTAGACTGTATATAGTAGACTGTATATAGTAGACTGTATATAGCTAGATTGTATATAGTAGACTGTATATAGCAGATTGTATATAGTAGACTGTATATAGCAGATTGTATATAGTAGACTGTATATAGCAGATTGTATATAGTAGACTGTATATAGTAGACTGTATATAGTAGACTGTATATAGCAGATTGTATATAGTAGACTGTATATAGCAGACTGTATATAGTAGACTGTATATAGCAGACTGTATATAGTAGACTGTATATAGTAGACTGTATATAGTAGACTGTATATAGCAGACTGTATATAGTAGACTGTATATAGCAGACTGTATATAGTAGACTGTATATAGCAGACTGTATATAGTAGACTGTATAGCAGACTGTATATAGCAGACTGTATATAGCAGACTGTATATAGTAGACTGTATATAGTAGACTGTATATAGTAGACTGTATATAGTAGACTGTATATAGCAGACTGTATATAGTAGACTGTATATAGTAGACTGTATATAGCAGACTGTATATAGTAGACTGTATATAGTAGACTGTATATAGCAGACTGTATATAGTAGACTGTATATAGTAGACTGTATATAGTAGACTGTATATAGTAGACTGTATATAGCAGACTGTATATAGTAGACTGTATATAGCAGATTGTATATAGTAGACTGTTTATAGCATATTGTATATAGTAGACTGTATATAGTAGACTGTATATAGTAGACTGTATATAGCAGATTGTATATAGTAGACTGTATATAGTAGACTGTATATAGTAGACTGTATATAGCAGATTGTATATAGTAGACTGTATATAGCAGATTGTATATAGTAGACTGTATATAGCAGATTGTATATAGTAGACTGTATATAGTAGAATGTATATAGTAGACTGTATATAGCAGATTGTATATAGTAGACTGTATATAGCAGATTGTATATAGTAGACTGTATATAGTAGACTGTATATAGCAGACTGTATATAGTAGACTGTATATAGTAGACTGTATATAGTAGACTGTATATAGTAGACTGTATATAGTAGACTGTATATAGTAGACTGTATATAGTAGACTGTATATAGTAGACTGTATATAGTAGACTGTATATAGTAGACTGTATATAGTAGACTGTATATAGTAGACTGTATATAGTAGACTGTATATAGTAGACTGTATATAGTAGACTGTATATAGTAGACTGTATATAGTAGACTGTATATAGTAGACTGTATATAGTAGACTGTATATAGTAGACTGTATATAGTAGACTGTATATAGTAGACTGTATATAGTAGACTGTATATAGTAGACTGTATATAGTAGACTGTATATAGTCAGACTGTATATAGTAGACTGTATATAGCAGATTGTATATAGTAGACTGTATATAGCATATTGTATATAGTAGACTGTATATAGTAGACTGTATATAGTAGACTATATATAGCAGATTGTATATAGTAGACTGTATATAGTAGACTGTATATAGTAGACTGTATATAGCAGATTGTATATAGTAGACTGTTTATAGCAGATTGTATATAGTAGACTGTATATAGCAGATTGTATATAGTAGACTGTTTATAGCATATTGTATATAGTAGACTGTATATAGTAGACTGTATATAGCAGATTGTATATAGTAGACTGTATATAGCAGATTGTATATAGTAGACTGTATATAGCAGATTGTATATAGTAGACTGTATATAGCAGATTGTATATAGCAGACTGTATATAGCAGACTGTATATAGTAGACTGTATATAGTAGACTGTATATAGTAGACTGTATATAGTAGACTATAAATAGCAGATTGTATATAGTAGACTGTATATAGCAGATTGTATATAGTAGACTGTTTATAGCATATGTATATAGTAGACTGTATATAGTAGACTGTATATAGCAGATTGTATATAGTAGACTGTTTATAGCAGATTGTATATAGTAGACTGTATATAGTAGACTGTATATAGTAGACTATATATAGCAGATTGTATATAGTAGACTGTATATAGTAGACTGTATATAGTAGACTATATATAGCTGATTGTATATAGTAGACTGTATATAGCAGATTGTATATAGTAGACTGTATATAGCAGATTGTATATAGTAGACTGTTTATAGCATATTGTATATAGTAGACTGTATATAGTAGACTGTATATAGTAGACTATATATAGCAGATTGTATATAGTAGACTGTATATAGCAGATTGTATATAGTAGACTGTTTATAGCAGATTGTATATAGTAGACTGTATATAGTAGACTGTATATAGTAGACTGTATATAGCAGATTGTATATAGTAGACTGTTTATAGCAGATTGTATATAGTAGACTGTATATAGCAGAGTGTATATAGTAGACTGTATAGCAGATTGTATATAGCAGACTGTATATAGCAGACTGTATATAGTAGACTGTATATAGTAGACTGTATATAGTAGACTGTATATAGTAGACTGTATATAGCAGACTGTATATAGTAGACTGTATATAGTAGACTGTATATAGCAGACTGTATATAGTAGACTGTATATAGTAGACTGTATATAGCAGACTGTATATAGTAGACTGTATATAGTAGACTGTATATAGTAGACTGTATATAGTAGACTATATATAGCAGATTGTATATAGTAGACTGTATATAGCAGATTGTATATAGTAGACTGTTTATAGCATATTGTATATAGTAGACTGTATATAGTAGACTGTATATAGTAGACTATATATAGCAGATTGTATATAGTAGACTGTATATAGTAGACTGTATATAGTAGACTATATATAGCAGATTGTATATAGTAGACTGTATATAGCAGATTGTATATAGTAGACTGTTTATAGCATATTGTATATAGTAGACTGTATATAGTAGACTGTATATAGAAGACTATATATAGCAGATTGTATATAGTAGACTGTATATAGCAGATTGTATATAGTAGACTGTATATAGTAGACTATATATAGCAGAATGTATATAGTAGACTGTATATAGTAGACTGTATATAGTAGACTGTATATAGTAGACTGTATATAGTAGACTGTATATAGTAGACTGTATATAGTAGACTGTATATAGTAGACTGTATATAGTAGACTGTAATAGTAGACTGTATATAGTAGACTGTATATAGTAGACTGTATATAGTAGACTGTATATAGTAGACTGTATATAGTAGACTGTATATAGTAGACTGTATATAGTAGACTGTATATAGTAGACTGTATATAGTAGACTGTATATAGTAGACTGTATATATCAGACTGTATATAGTAGACTGTATATAGTAGACTGTATATAGTAGACTGTATATAGTAGACTGTATATAGCAGATTGTATATAGTAGACTGTATATAGTAGACTGTATATAGTAGACTGTAAATAGTAGACTGTATATAGCAGACTGTATATAGCAGATTGTATATAGTAGACTGTATATAGTAGACTGTATATAGTAGACTGTAAATAGTAGACTGTATATAGCAGACTGTATATAGCAGACTGTAAATAGCAGACTGTATATAGTAGACTGTATATAGCAGACTGTATATAGCAGACTGTATATAGCAGACTGTATATAGCAGACTGTATATAGCAGACTGTATATAGTAGACTGTATATAGTAGACTGTATATAGTAGACTGTATATAGTAGACTGTATATAGTAGACTGTATATAGTAGATTGTATATAGTAGACTGTATATTGTAGACTGTATATAGTAGACTGTATATAGTAGACTGAAATATAGTAGACTGTATATAGTAGACTGTATATAGTAGACTGTATATAGCAGACTGTATATAGCAGATTGTATATAGTAGACTGTATATAGTAGACTGTATATAGTAGACTGTATATAGTAGACTGTATATAGTAGACGTGTATAGTAGACTGTATATAGTAGACTGTATATAGTAGACTGTATATAGTAGACTGTATATAGTAGACTGTATATAGTAGACTGTATATAGTAGACGTATATAGTAGACTGTTTAGTAGATTGTATATAGTAGACTGTATATAGTAGACTGTATATAGTAGACTGTATATAGTAGACTGTATATAGTAGACTGTATATAGTAGACTGTATATAGTAGACTGTATATAGTAGACTGTATATAGTAGACTGTATATAGTAGACGTATATAGTAGACTGTATATAGTAGACTGTATATAGTAGACTGTATATAGCAGATTGTATATAGTAGACTGTTTATAGCATATTGTATATAGTAGACTGTATATAGTAGACTGTATATAGTAGACTATATATAGCAGATTGTATATAGTAGACTGTATATAGTAGACTGTATATAGTAGACTGTATATAGCAGATTGTATATAGTAGACTGTATATAGCAGATTGTATATAGTAGACTGTTTATAGCATATTGTATATAGTAGACTGTATATAGTAGACTGTATATAGAGACTATATATAGCAGATTGTATATAGTAGACTGTATATAGCAGATTGTATATAGTAGACTGTATATAGTAGACTATATATAGCAGATTGTATATAGTAGACTGTATATAGTAGACTGTATATAGTAGACTGTATATAGTAGACTGTATATAGTAGACTGTATATAGTAGACTGTATATAGTAGACTGTATATAGTAGACTGTATATAGTAGACTGTATATAGTAGACTGTATATAGTAGACTGTATATAGTAGACTGTATATAGTAGACTGTATATAGTAGACTGTATATAGTAGACTGTATATAGTAGACTGTATATAGTAGACTGTATATAGTAGACTGTATATAGTAGACTGTATATAGTAGACTGTATATAGTAGACTGTATATAGTAGACTGTATATAGTAGACTGTATATAGTAGACTGTATATAGTAGACTGTATATAGTAGACTGTATATAGTAGACTGTATATAGTAGACTGTATATAGTAGACTGTATATAGTAGACTGTATATAGTAGACTGTATATAGTAGACTGTATATAGTAGACTGTATATAGTAGACTGTATATAGTAGACTGTATATAGTAGACTGTATATAGTAGACTGTATATAGTAGACTGTATATAGTAGACTGTATATAGTAGACTGTATATAGATGTAGTAGACTGTATATAGCAGACTGTATATAGCAGACTGTATATAGCAGACTGTATATAGCAGACTGTATATAGTAGACTGTATATAGCAGACTGTATATAGCAGACTGTATATAGTAGACTGTATATAGTAGACTGTATATAGTAGACTGTATATAGTAGACTGTATATAGCAGACTGTATATAGTAGACTGTATATAGTAGACTGTATATAGCAGATTGTATATAGTAGACTGTATATAGTAGACTGTATATAGTAGACTGTATATAGTAGACTGTATATAGTAGACTGTATATAGTAGACTGTATATAGTAGACTGTATATAGCAGATTGTATATAGTAGACTGTATATAGTAGACTGTATATAGCAGACTGTATATAGTAGACTGTATATAGTAGACTGTATATAGTAGACTGTATATAGTAGACTGTATATAGTAGACTGTATATAGTAGACTGTATATAGTAGACTGTATATAGTAGACTATATATAGCAGATTGTATATAGTAGACTGTATATAGCAGATTGTATATAGTAGACTGTTTATAGCATATTGTATATAGTAGACTGTATATAGTAGACTGTATATAGTAGACTGTATATAGCAGATTGTATATAGTAGACTGTATATAGTAGACTGTATATAGTAGACTGTATATAGCAGATGTATATAGTAGACTGTATATAGCAGACTGTATATAGTAGACTGTATATAGCAGACTGTATATAGTAGACTGTATATAGCATATGTATATAGTAGACTGTATATAGTAGACTGTATATAGTAGACTATATATAGCAGATTGTATATAGTAGACTGTATATAGCAGATTGTATATAGTAGACTGTATATAGTAGACTGTATATAGTAGACTGTATATAGCAGATTGTATATAGTAGACTGTTTATAGCAGATTGTATATAGTAGACTGTATATAGCAGATTGTATATAGTAGACTGTATATAGCAGATTGTATATAGCAGACTGTATATAGCAGACTGTATATAGTAGACTGTATATAGTAGACTGTATATAGTAGACTGTATATAGTAGACTATATATAGCAGATTGTATATAGTAGACTGTATATAGCAGATTGTATATAGTAGACTGTATATAGTAGACTGTATATAGTAGACTGTATATAGCAGACTGTATATAGTAGACTGTATATAGCAGATTGTATATAGTAGACTGTATATAGCAGATTGTATATAGTAGACTGTATATAGCAGATTGTATATAGTAGACTGTATATAGTAGACTGTATATAGTAGACTGTATATAGCAGATTGTATATAGTAGACTGTATATAGTAGACTGTATATAGTAGACTGTATATAGCAGATTGTATATAGTAGACTGTATATAGTAGACTGTATATAGTAGACTGTATATAGCAGATTGTATATAGTAGACTGTATATAGCAGATTGTATATAGTAGACTGTATATAGTAGACTGTATATAGTAGACTGTATATAGTAGACTGTATATAGTAGACTGTATATAGTAGACTGTATATAGTAGACTGTATATAGCAGACTGTATATAGTAGACTGTATATAGCAGACTGTATATAGTAGACTGTATATAGCAGACTGTATATAGTAGACTGTATATAGCAGACTGTATATAGCAGACTGTATATAGCAGACTGTATATAGTAGACTGTATATAGTAGACTGTATATAGTAGACTGTATATAGTAGACTGTATATAGCAGACTGTATATAGTAGACTGTATATAGCAGACTGTATATAGTAGACTGTATATAGCAGATTGTATATAGTAGACTGTATATAGTAGACTGTATATAGTAGACTATATATAGCAGATTGTATATAGTAGACTGTATATAGTAGACTGTATATAGTAGACTATATATAGCAGATTGTATATAGTAGACTGTATATAGCAGACTGTATATAGTAGACTGTATATAGCAGACTGTATATAGTAGACTGTATATAGTAGACTGTATATAGTAGACTGTATATAGTAGACTGTATATAGTAGACTGTATATAGCAGATGTATATAGTAGACTGTATATAGTAGACTGTATATAGTAGACTGTATATAGTAGACTGTATATAGTAGACTGTATATAGTAGACTGTATATAGTAGACTGTATATAGCAGACTGTATATAGTAGACTGTATATAGTAGACTGTATATAGTAGACTGTATATAGTAGACTGTATATAGTAGACTGTATATAGCAGACTGTATATAGTAGACTGTATATAGTAGACTGTATATAGTAGACTGTATATAGTAGACTGTATATAGTAGACTGTATATAGTAGACTGTATATAGTAGACTGTATATAGTAGACTGTATATAGTAGACTGTATATAGTAGACTGTATATAGTAGACTGTATATAGTAGACTGTATATAGTAGACTGTATATAGTAGACTGTATATAGTAGACTGTATATAGTAGACTGTATATAGCAGACTGTATATAGTAGACTGTATATAGCAGACTGTATATAGTAGACTGTATATAGCAGACTGTATATAGTAGACTGTATATAGTAGACTGTATATAGTAGACTGTATATAGCAGACTGTATATAGTAGACTGTATATAGTAGACTGTATATAGTAGACTGTATATAGCAGACTGTATATAGTAGACTGTATATAGCAGACTGTATATAGTAGACTGTATATAGCAGACTGTATATAGTAGACTGTATATAGTAGACTGTATATAGTAGACTGTATATAGTAGACTGTATATAGTAGACTGTATATAGTAGACTGTATATAGTAGACTGTATATAGCAGACTGTATATAGTAGACTGTATATAGTAGACTGTATATAGTAGACTGTATATAGTAGACTGTATATAGTAGACTGTATATAGTAGACTGTATATAGTAGACTGTATATAGTAGACTGTATATAGTAGACTGTATATAGTAGACTGTATATAGTAGACTGTATATAGTAGACTGTATATAGCAGACTGTATATAGTAGACTGTATATAGTAGACTGTATATAGTAGACTGTATATAGTAGACTGTATATAGTAGACTGTATATAGTAGACTGTATATAGTAGACTGTATATAGTAGACTGTATATAGCAGACTGTATATAGTAGACTGTATATAGTAGACTGTATATAGTAGACTGTATATAGTAGACTGTATATAGTAGACTGTATATAGTAGACTGTATATAGTAGACTGTATATAGTAGACTGTATATAGTAGACTGTATATAGTAGACTGTATATAGTAGACTGTATATAGTAGACTGTATATAGCAGACTGTATATAGTAGACTGTATATAGTAGACTGTATATAGTAGACTGTATATAGTAGACTGTATATAGTAGACTGTATATAGTAGACTGTATATAGCAGACTGTATATAGCAGACTGTATATAGCAGACTGTATATAGCAGACTGTATATAGTAGACTGTATATAGTAGACTGTATATAGCAGACTGTATATAGCAGACTGTATATAGCAGACTGTATATAGTAGACTGTATATAGTAGACTGTATATAGTAGACTGTATATAGTAGACTGTATATAGCAGACTGTATATAGCAGACTGTATATAGTAGACTGTATATAGTAGACTGTATATAGCAGACTGTATATAGTAGACTGTATATAGCAGACTGTATATAGCAGACTGTATATAGTAGACTGTATATAGTAGACTGTATATAGCAGACTGTATATAGTAGACTGTATATAGTAGACTGTATATAGTAGACTGTATATAGCAGACTGTATATAGTAGACTGTATATAGTAGACTGTATATAGTAGACTGTATATAGTAGACTGTATATAGTAGACTGTATATAGCAGACTGTATATAGTAGACTGTATATAGTAGACTGTATATAGTAGACTGTATATAGTAGACTGTATATAGCAGACTGTATATAGTAGACTGTATATAGTAGACTGTATATAGTAGACTGTATATAGTAGACTGTATATAGTAGACTGTATATAGCAGACTGTATATAGTAGACTGTATATAGTAGACTGTATATAGCAGACTGTATATAGTAGACTGTATATAGTAGACTGTATATAGTAGACTGTATATAGCAGACTGTATATAGCAGACTGTATATAGTAGACTGTATATAGTAGACTGTATATAGCAGACTGTATATAGTAGACTGTATATAGCAGACTGTATATAGTAGACTGTATATAGTAGACTGTATATAGTAGACTGTATATAGCAGACTGTATATAGTAGACTGTATATAGTAGACTGTATATAGCAGACTGTATATAGTAGACTGTATATAGTAGACTGTATATAGTAGACTGTATATAGTAGACTGTATATAGTAGACTGTATATAGTAGACTGTATATAGTAGACTGTATATAGCAGACTGTATATAGTAGACTGTATATAGCAGACTGTATATAGTAGACTGTATATAGTAGACTGTATATAGTAGACTGTATATAGCAGACTGTATATAGTAGACTGTATATAGTAGACTGTATATAGTAGACTGTATATAGCAGACTGTATATAGTAGACTGTATATAGCAGACTGTATATAGTAGACTGTATATAGCAGACTGTATATAGTAGACTGTATATAGCAGACTGTATATAGTAGACTGTATATAGTAGACTGTATATAGTAGACTGTATATAGCAGACTGTATATAGTAGACTGTATATAGCAGACTGTATATAGTAGACTGTATATAGCAGATTGTATATAGTAGACTGTATATAGTAGACTGTATATAGTAGACTGTATATAGCAGATTGTATATAGTAGACTGTATATAGCAGACTGTATATAGTAGACTGTATATAGTAGACTGTATATAGTAGACTGTATATAGCAGACTGTATATAGTAGACTGTATATAGCAGACTGTATATAGTAGACTGTATATAGTAGACTGTATATAGTAGACTGTATATAGTAGACTGTATATAGTAGACTGTATATAGTAGACTGTATATAGTAGACTGTATATAGTAGACTGTATATAGCAGACTGTATATAGTAGACTGTATATAGTAGACTGTATATAGTAGACTGTATATAGTAGACTGTATATAGTAGACTGTATATAGCAGATTGTATATAGTAGACTGTATATAGCAGATTGTATATAGTAGACTGTATATAGCAGATTGTATATAGTAGACTGTATATAGTAGACTGTATATAGTAGACTGTATATAGCAGATTGTATATAGTAGACTGTATATAGTAGACTGTATATAGTAGACTGTATATAGCAGATTGTATATAGTAGACTGTATATAGCAGATGTATATAGTAGACTGTATATAGCAGATTGTATATAGTAGACTGTATATAGTAGACTGTATATAGTAGACTGTATATAGCAGACTGTATATAGTAGACTGTATATAGCAGACTGTATATAGTAGACTGTATATAGTAGACTGTATATAGTAGACTGTATATAGTAGACTGTATATAGTAGACTGTATATAGTAGACTGTATATAGTAGACTGTATATAGTAGACTGTATATAGTAGACTGTATATAGTAGACTGTATATAGTAGACTGTATATAGTAGACTGTATATAGTAGACTGTATATAGTAGACTGTATATAGTAGACTGTATATAGTAGACTGTATATAGTAGACTGTATATAGTAGACTGTATATAGTAGACTGTATATAGTAGACTGTATATAGTAGACTGTATATAGTAGACTGTATATAGTAGACTGTATATAGTAGACTGTATATAGTAGACTGTATATAGTAGACTGTATATAGTAGACTGTATATAGTAGACTGTATATAGTAGACTGTATATAGTAGACTGTATATAGTAGACTGTATATAGTAGACTGTATATAGTAGACTGTATATAGTAGACTGTATATAGTAGACTGTATATAGTAGACTGTATATAGTAGACTGTATATAGTAGACTGTATATAGTAGACTGTATATAGTAGACTGTATATAGTAGACTGTATATAGTAGACTGTATATAGTAGACTGTATATAGTAGACTGTATATAGTAGACTGTATATAGCAGACTGTATATAGCAGACTGTATATAGTAGACTGTATATAGTAGACTGTATATAGTAGACTGTATATAGACTGTATAGCAGACTGTATATAGTAGACTGTATATAGCAGACTGTATATAGTAGACTGTATATAGTAGACTGTATATAGTAGACTGTATATAGTAGACTGTATATAGTAGACTGTATATAGTAGACTGTATATAGTAGACTGTATATAGTAGACTGTATATAGTAGACTGTATATAGTAGACTGTATATAGTAGACTGTATATAGTAGACTGTATATAGCAGACTGTATATAGTAGACTGTATATAGTAGACTGTATATAGTAGACTGTATATAGCAGACTGTATATAGTAGACTGTATATAGTAGACTGTATATAGCAGACTGTATATAGCAGACTGTATATAGTAGACTGTATATAGTAGACTGTATATAGTAGACTGTATATAGTAGACTGTATATAGTAGACTGTATATAGTAGACTGTATATAGTAGACTGTATATAGTAGACTGTATATAGTAGACTGTATATAGTAGACTGTATATAGTAGACTGTATATAGTAGACTGTATATAGTAGACTGTATATAGTAGACTGTATATAGTAGACTGTATATAGTAGACTGTATATAGCAGACTGTATATAGTAGACTGTATATAGTAGACTGTATATAGTAGACTGTATATAGTAGACTGTATATAGTAGACTGTATATAGCAGACTGTATATAGCAGACTGTATATAGTAGACTGTATATAGTAGACTGTATATAGCAGACTGTATATAGCAGACTGTATATAGTAGACTGTATATAGTAGACTGTATATAGTAGACTGTATATAGTAGACTGTATATAGTAGACTGTATATAGTAGACTGTATATAGTAGACTGTATATAGTAGACTGTATATAGTAGACTGTATATAGTAGACTGTATATAGTAGACTGTATATAGTAGACTGTATATAGCAGACTGTATATAGTAGACTGTATATAGCAGACTGTATATAGCAGACTGTATATAGTAGACTGTATATAGTAGACTGTATATAGTAGACTGTATATAGCAGACTGTATATAGCAGACTGTATATAGCAGACTGTATATAGTAGACTGTATATAGTAGACTGTATATAGTAGACTGTATATAGTAGACTGTATATAGCAGACTGTATATAGTAGACTGTATATAGTAGACTGTATATAGTAGACTGTATATAGTAGACTGTATATAGTAGACTGTATATAGTAGACTGTATATAGTAGACTGTATATAGTAGACTGTATATAGTAGACTGTATATAGTAGACTGTATATAGTAGACTGTATATAGTAGACTGTATATAGTAGACTGTATATAGTAGACTGTATATAGTAGACTGTATATAGTAGACTGTATATAGTAGACTGTATATAGTAGACTGTATATAGCAGACTGTATATAGTAGACTGTATATAGCAGACTGTATATAGCAGACTGTATATAGTAGACTGTATATAGTAGACTGTATATAGTAGACTGTATATAGGAGACTGTATATAGTAGACTGTATATAGTAGACTGTATATAGTAGACTGTATATAGTAGACTGTATATAGTAGACTGTATATAGTAGACTGTATATAGCAGATTGTATATAGTAGACTGTATATAGCAGATTGTATATAGTAGACTGTATATAGCAGACTGTATATAGTAGACTGTATATAGTAGACTGTATATAGTAGACTGTATATAGCAGACTGTATATAGTAGACTGTATATAGTAGACTGTATATAGTAGACTATATATAGCAGATTGTATATAGTAGACTGTATATAGTAGAATGTATATAGTAGACTGTATATAGTAGACTGTATATAGCAGATTGTATATAGTAGACTGTATATAGTAGACTGTATATAGTAGACTGTATATAGTAGACTGTATATAGTAGACTGTATATAGTAGACTGTATATAGTAGACTGTATATAGTAGACTGTATATAGTAGACTGTATATAGTAGACTGTATATAGCAGATTGTATATAGTAGACTGTATATAGCAGATTGTATATAGTAGACTGTATATAGCAGATTGTATATAGTAGACTGTATATAGTAGACTGTATATAGTAGACTATATATAGCAGATTGTATATAGTAGACTGTATATAGTAGACTGTATATAGTAGACTATATATAGCAGATTGTATATAGTAGACTGTATATAGCGATTGTATATAGTAGACTGTATATAGCAGATTGTATATAGTAGACTGTTTATAGCATATTGTATATAGTAGACTGTATATAGTAGACTGTATATAGTAGACTATATATAGCAGATTGTATATAGTAGACTGTATATAGCAGATTGTATATAGTAGACTGTTTATAGCATATTGTATATAGTAGACTGTATATAGTAGACTGTATATAGTAGACTGTATATAGCAGATTGTATATAGTAGACTGTATATAGCAGACTGTATATAGTAGACTGTATATAGCAGATTGTATATAGTAGACTGTATATAGCAGACTGTATATAGTAGACTGTATATAGCAGACTGTATATAGTAGACTGTATATAGTAGACTGTATATAGTAGACTGTATATAGTAGACTATATATAGCAGATTGTATATAGTAGACTGTATATAGCAGATTGTATATAGTAGACTGTTTATAGCATATTGTATATAGTAGACTGTATATAGTAGACTGTATATAGTAGACTATATATAGCAGATTGTATATAGTAGACAGTATATAGTTGACTGTATATAGTAGACTATATATAGCAGATTGTATAAAGTAGACTGTTTATAGCAGATTGTATATAGTAGACTGTATATAGCAGATTGTATATAGTAGACTGTTTATAGCATATTGTATATAGTAGACTGTATATAGTAGACTGTATATAGTAGACTGTATATAGCAGATTGTATATAGTAGACTGTATATAGCAGATTGTATATAGTAGACTGTATATAGCAGATTGTATATAGCAGACTGTATATAGCAGACTGTATATAGTAGACTGTATATAGTAGACTGTATATAGTAGACTGTATATAGTAGACTATATATAGCAGATTGTATATAGTAGACTGTATATAGCAGATTGTATATAGTAGACTGTTTATAGCATATTGTATATAGTAGACTGTATATAGTAGACTGTATATAGTAGACTATATATAGCAGATTGTATATAGTAGACTGTATATAGTAGACTGTATATAGTAGACTGTATATAGCAGATTGTATATAGTAGACTGTATATAGCAGATTGTATATAGTAGACTGTATATAGCAGATTGTATATAGTAGACTGTTTATAGCATATTGTATATAGTAGACTGTATATAGTAGACTGTATATAGTAGACTATATAGCAGATTGTATATAGTAGACTGTATATAGCAGACTGTATATAGTAGACTGTATATAGCAGATTGTATATAGTAGAATAGTAGACTGTATATAGTAGACTGTATATAGAGACTGTATATAGTAGACTGTATATAGTAGACTGTATATAGTAGACTGTATATAGTAGACTGTATATAGTAGACTGTATATAGTAGACTGTATATAGTAGACTGTATATAGTAGACTGTATATAGTAGACTGTATATAGTAGACTGTATATAGTAGACTGTATATAGTAGACTGTATATAGTAGACTGTATATAGTAGACTGTATATAGTAGACTGTATATAGTAGACTGTATATAGTAGACTGTATATAGTAGACTGTATATAGTAGACTGTATATAGTAGACTGTATATAGCAGACTGTATATAGTAGACTGTATATAGCAGACTGTATATAGTAGACTGTATATAGCAGACTGTATATAGTAGACTGTATATAGTAGACTGTATATAGTAGACTGTATATAGCAGACTGTATATAGTAGACTGTATATAGTAGACTGTATATAGTAGACTGTATATAGCAGACTGTATATAGTAGACTGTATATAGAGACTGTATATAGTAGACTGTATATAGTAGACTGTATATAGTAGACTGTATATAGTAGACTGTATATAGCAGACTGTATATAGCAGACTGTATATAGTAGACTGTATATAGCAGACTGTATATAGTAGACTGTATATAGTAGACTGTATATAGTAGACTGTATATAGTAGACTGTATATAGTAGACTGTATATAGTAGACTGTATATAGTAGACTGTATATAGTAGACTGTATATAGTAGACTGTATATAGTAGACTGTATATAGTAGACTGTATATAGTAGACTGTATATAGTAGACTGTATATAGTAGACTGTATATAGTAGACTGTATATAGTAGACTGTATATAGTAGACTGTATATAGTAGACTGTATATAGTAGACTGTATATAGCAGACTGTATATAGTAGACTGTATATAGTAGACTGTATATAGCAGACTGTATATAGTAGACTGTATATAGTAGACTGTATATAGTAGACTGTATATAGTAGACTGTATATAGTAGACTGTATATAGCAGACTGTATATAGTAGACTGTATATAGTAGACTGTATATAGTAGACTGTATATAGTAGACTGTATATAGTAGACTGTATATAGCAGACTGTATATAGTAGACTGTATATAGCAGACTGTATATAGCAGACTGTATATAGCAGACTGTATATAGTAGACTGTATATAGTAGACTGTATATAGCAGACTGTATATAGTAGACTGTATATAGTAGACTGTATATAGTAGACTGTATATAGTAGACTGTATATAGTAGACTGTATATAGTAGACTGTATATAGTAGACTGTATATAGTAGACTGTATATAGTAGACTGTATATAGTAGACTGTATATAGTAGACTGTATATAGTAGACTGTATATAGTAGACTGTATATAGTAGACTGTATATAGTAGACTGTATATAGTAGACTGTATATAGTAGACTGTATATAGTAGACTGTATATAGTAGACTGTATATAGTAGACTGTATATAGTAGACTGTATATAGTAGACTGTATATAGTAGACTGTATATAGTAGACTGTATATAGTAGACTGTATATAGTAGACTGTATATAGCAGACTGTATATAGTAGACTGTATATAGTAGACTGTATATAGCAGACTGTATATAGTAGACTGTATATAGCAGACTGTATATAGTAGACTGTATATAGTAGACTGTATATAGCAGACTGTATATAGCAGACTGTATATAGTAGACTGTATATAGTAGACTGTATATAGCAGACTGTATATAGTAGACTGTATATAGTAGACTGTATATAGCAGACTGTATATAGCAGACTGTATATAGTAGACTGTATATAGTAGACTGTATATAGTAGACTGTATATAGTAGACTGTATATAGCAGACTGTATATAGTAGACTGTATATAGTAGACTGTATATAGTAGACTGTATATAGTAGACTGTATATAGTAGACTGTATATAGTAGACTGTATATAGTAGACTGTATATAGTAGACTGTATATAGTAGACTGTATATAGTAGACTGTATATAGTAGACTGTATATAGTAGACTGTATATAGCAGACTGTATATAGTAGACTGTATATAGCAGACTGTATATAGCAGACTGTATATAGTAGACTGTATATAGCAGACTGTATATAGTAGACTGTATATAGTAGACTGTATATAGTAGACTGTATATAGTAGACTGTATATAGTAGACTGTATATAGTAGTCTGTATATAGTAGACTGTATATAGTAGTCTGTATATAGGAGACTGTATATAGTAGTCTGTATATAGGAGACTGTATATAGTAGTCTGTATATAGGAGACTGTATATAGCAGATTGTACATATTCCTTCTCAAAATTACGCGTAGCTATTGTATTGATTTAAAATCTCCAAACATAAGCTATAACATTTTCGAGAGAGGGTATAGAATACATCAAACTTACTTGCAGGTATAGTTATGTATAAAATAGACCAAACTTACGTGTAGGTATAGTATAGGTATAAAATAGAGCAAACTTACGTGTAGGTATAGTATAGGTATAAAATAGAGCAAACTTACGTGTAGGTATAGTATAGGTATAAAATAGAGCAAACTTACGTGTAGGTATAGTATAGGTATAAAATAGGGCAAACTTACGTGTAGGTATAGTATGGGTATAAAATAAACAAAACTTACATTTCGGTATAGTTATGGTATAACATAGACCAAACTCACGTGTAGACGTTGAGTGCGACGACTCAGAGAGTCCAGACTTGTTTTTTCCTGTGTAGCCAGAAGATCCAGAGGTTAATAAACATGAGTATCAAGGCGGTGATGAGTGTCTGCAGGAAGATCGCAATGAAGGCCCAAACCGATCTACTGGGGGCGTAACACTCGACAGTCTGTCTGATGGGAAGAAACAACAAGAACTCTACACCAGTGCTTCTCAAAGTGGTGGTCTGCGGACCATTGCCGGTCCGTGGGCCATCCGATGCCGGTCCGCAGAAGTTACCAAGAAAGGACATTTTGCTACCACGTCAGTACAGGGAAAATATTTCACCGGTCCCTGGTTCAATGGAAAAAATTCCTACCGGTCCGCAAAACTAAAAAGTTTGAGAAGCACTGCTCTACACGTAACATTCGAATGTCTGTCTGATGGTAAGAAACAACGAGTACTCTACACACAACATTCACATGTCTGTCGATAAGAAGAAACAACAAGTACTTTACACACAACATTCACATGTCTGTCGATAAAAAGAAACTACAAGTATTCTACACGAAACATTCGACTGTCTGTCTGATAATAAACCAACAGCGGATAAGTAGAGAAAACCATATTTAAATCACCTTATAAGATATTATATTAAGTGGTAAGTTCAAGTAAAACTATTCAAATCTAAAATGTTTGAAATTAAATGTTTGGTAAAATATGAAACTCAGTAATTAAGGACATAAGAAAACTATGGCCTAATTGTCACATTTCATTGATGGTGTTTTACATTAAAGGAACATTTAAGAGTGCAATTTTTTTTTAAATTTAAGCTGAAGATCACAACACGAAGAGCTTGACTTCATGGATAATTACTGCTAGCAAGTAAATAATATCATATTTAAAATAGCTATCCCGAAATCCATTGCATCATTTTATTATATACATATATATTGAAATAAATAATATAAAAATATATTTATTTAAATTACCATCTTTAAAAATAAATAAAAATCGCTTAGTTATCTTTAAATTTCGTTTTATTTCTTGATATTTTAAAAAATTAATTTGGCAACTAAAGGAAAGTGATTTTTTTAAAGACATGAAAGAAATGATTTCTTTGTGAATAACTTAACATTAAATCACCCGAGGTCATTGTTGTGTTGTATCCACTGTAACATGATCGGTATGTGGATGCTCGAGAGGACCACCACCATGACGCTGATTGTTTGGATAGGTGAGTCGTACAGGCACGACAACTTCTTCTTCCTGTACACAACAAGGGAAGACAATTCATTTTTTTTTCTTACAAGATGTCTTCTTTCTTATTTGCTAATTCACTGATTTATTGTTTTAAATGTTGGACTAAAGAAAAACTGGAATGCCATGCGCTGCTATGTCCATTGGTAAAATATTTGCAAATAATCATTTCCTACGCCAACCATAGAGGATATGAACAAATTACAGATTTGCTCAAATTAGTGGAAATCATAATTGTATCGCGTTTATCTTAATAACATTTTACAAATTAACACTAATATCATACAACTTTCTATACATTACTTACAAATTAACACTAGTACCATACAACTTTCTATACATTACTTACAAATTAACGCTAATACCATACAACTTTCTATACATTACTTACAAATTAACACTAATACCATACAACTTTCTATACATTACTTACAAATTAACACTAATACCATACAACTTTCTATACATTACTTACAAATTAACACTAATACTATACAACTTTCTATACATTACTTACAAATTAACATTATACCATACACCTTTCTATACATTACTTTATTTATTTGCCTTCATTGGAAATATTTAGATTATTTTAAAAAGAATAACAGAGTATTTTTGTCACATTCAACTCGTTCAATAATACCGGCCTAACACTTACTAAACACAAGTTCAAATATTCAATGTGTTTATTGATTACTCTACTTGCCACCACGGCCGGCCTTAGAGTATGCGGGGCCCAAGGCAGCATACGATATGCGGGGGCCCCAGACCCAAGGCAGCAGATGAGGAGCGAGACCCGTGCAAAAATTTGCATTGCTACATATATTAAAATAATAGCAAATACAATTATACATTAATTAATTCTTTAATCTATAACAGCATTGTACCATCCATATTCACAGTTTGAGTCATTTCATTGAAGATCCTATAACTCAAAAAGATGTAAATAATTAAACTGTTTTGTTTTGGCATGCTAATTGACAGTTTATATATATCTTATCTTATCTATACAGACGCTCCTTCTATGCAGAAGATAGTTGCGTCCACAGACCATGACAGATGATCTGTTGGCAAGTGATGCAGCAATCACAGGCCACGGCTTTTGTGGGTTCCACGCATTACCCAGCCGCCTAACTACATGTAGTGTTAGGTACCCATTCGGAGCGGGGTGACTCAGGGACGCCCTTGGCCCCGGGAACAAACCCTTGCCTTCACACGGATTCGAACCCGTGACCATCGGTACGACAGTCCAGTGCGCTGCCACTCGACCACCACGTCCCATATACATAATAATGTAACCTATATAGACACTAGCTTTGGTATGGTTGTATGTTCTAATTTCACGTTGTTTTTACAACATACAAGCAAATCTTGCGAGCTTTCACGGCTGCAAGATCTGAAATACCGATATTTCCATATTGTCAAGATCTGAAATACCGATATTTTCATATTGTCAAGATCTGAAATACCGATATTTCCATATTGTCAAGATCTGAAATACCGATATTTCCATATTGTCAAGATCTGAAATACCGATATTTCCATATTGTCAAGATCTGAAATACCGATATTTCCATATTGTCAAGATCTGAAATACCGATATTTCCATATTGTCAAGATCTGAAATACCGATATTTCCATATTGTCAAGATCTGAAATACCGATATTTCCATATTGTCAAGATCTGAAATACCGATATTTCCATATTGTCAAGATCTGAAATACCGATATTTCCATATTGTCAAGATCTGAAATACCGATATTTCCATATTGTCAAGATCTGAAATACCGATATTTCCATATTGTCAAGATCTGAAATACCGATATTTCCATATTGTCAAGATCTGAAATACCGATATTTCCATATTGTCAAGATCTGAAATACCGATATTTCCATATTTTTAAGATCTGAAATACCGATATTTCCATATTGTCAAGATCTGAAATACCGATATTTCCATATTGTCAAGATCTGAAATACCGATATTTCCATATTGTCAAGATCTGAAATACCGATATTTCCATATTGTCAAGATCTGAAATACCGATATTTCCATATTGTCAAGATCTGAAATACCGATATTTCCATATTGTCAAGATCTGAAATACCGATATTTCCATATTGTCAAGATCTGAAATACCGATATTTCCATATTGTCAAGATCTGAAATACCGATATTTCCATATTGTCAAAATCTGAAATACCGATATTTCCATATTGTCAAGATCTGAAATACCGATATTTCCATATTGTCAAGATCTGAAATACCGATATTTCCATATTGTCAAGATCTGAAATACCGATATTTCCATATTGTCAAGATCTGAAATACCGATATTTCCATATTGTCAAGATCTGAAATACCGATATTTCCATATTGTCAAGATCTGAAATACCGATATTTCCATATTGTCAAGATCTGAAATACCGATATTTCCATATTGTCAAGATCTGAAATACCGATATTTCCATATTGTCAAGATCTGAAATACCGATATTTCCATATTGTCAAGATCTGAAATACCGATATTTCCATATTGTCAAGATCTGAAATACCGATATTTCCATATTGTCAAGATCTGAAATACCCATATTTCCATATTGTCAAGATCTGAAATACCGATATTTCCATATTTTTAAGATCCTTAGCAACATCATTCTTAATTGACAAAATCTTGAATCGTTTATCGCTTATAGCTTTAATTATTTTTAGTTTCGAAAAGCTTCTTTCTTCGGGAGCCAAAGTATTTGAAACGCATTGTGTTTTTTGTTAGGAAAGTCACTATAACGCTTTTTTACTGAAAGGAACTGCAAAATATTAAAAGGATCGTTGTAGCTGTCTGCAGGAATTATGTAACTCAATGATTGAAACACTTCCTTCAAGCATAAAAACATCAAGATCCTTATTGTTGTAGGTTGTGAGCTTTGATTTAGTAGTTCAATTTTTTGGGCCCCTATCGTATTAACTCGTGCACGATTCCAGATCTGTACATGTCTTCAACGCGTCAACGCTTCCGGATCTGTCGTCAACTTTTTCAAAACGCTCGTAAAAACGTTTTCTGACTTGCTAGAGTGTTGAAATTTTTACAGTAGGTTTGGCTTGTATGGAGGATTGAGCTATTAAATTTTCAGATTGATCGAATGAGCCGTAATTAAATTAATGCCTTTTTAGCTTATTTATATATGTAGCGGCCAGCTTCTGTTGATATTTTACGCGTCACGCTGAGTTAAGTTCAGTCATCCTTGGCCAAACCTTTTCCCTGTCCCCTCCGTTTTACAACAAAGGGGATTTAAGGCAATTTCAGTCTGTAAATGTTTGTCACGTTTAAGCATCATCAATACTACTTAGTTATGTCTCATATATAAGGGATTTATAGTCAAACAAATTGTTTTTACGGGGTTGTTTAATTAAATCCCTTCACCGCCGTCTCCTGGGTTTACCGGCGGTCGGTCGGGCGGAAAAACAAAAGTCAATAAAACAAACCCGTAAAAACAAAGTTTTTGACTATAAATCCCTTATATATGAGACATAACTAACAGTATTGATTATTTTCAAACATTTACAGACTGAATCTGTCTTAACTCAACTTTGCATCATAACCCTAGTGGTGGGGGGAGGGTTGGGTGGGGGGAGGGGTGGGTGGGGGGAGGGGTGGGTGGGGGGGGAGAGGGGAAAAGTCTGGTCACCGATTCGCTTGACCGAGCTCAGAGTGACACGTAAAATGTAAACAAAAGCGCCCGTCGCTTCGTTGGGTCGCCTCAATGCGTCAGCTCAAAATTTCACGTGGGAAAAAAACAATAACAAACAGTGAATTTAAATTACATACCTCATATAAGGATAAACTAAAAATGCATTAATTTAATTACGGTACGTTCGATCGATCTGAAATTTTGATACGATGCATTGTTAGGTTAGACGGGTCCGTGTGCCAAATTTCAGTTCGATCGGATCATGGAAAATGGGTCATTTTTGACTTCTGTTTTTCCGCCCGCCCAAGACAGAGAGAGACGCCGATGAAGTTAATATAAGGGATTTAAAAATGTCAATGGGGATTTGCTTTCAGGTCTTTAAAAAAATCTCTCTTGTCGATTTCTTCCCAAATAAAATAAACATAAGGTGAGTTTATCTATCTACTGAAATTTTCTACAGATCAGTCCCCCCCCCTGTGTCCCCCTGTGTCCCCCTGTGTGGCTACTTAGTTTGTGTCTAAAAAATTATTTTCTGCTTTTTTATGCGAGATTCTAAGTTCCTCACTGCAGCTGAGCCTCATCTTTTTAAAAAACGTTTTTTGTGTGTTCATTTTATTGTAGTTGATGAAATAAATAAAGAAATCCCAAATGAATCATGATGCCTCAGTGTTTGGTCAAAGCGACTGTCCGTCGACATGACTGTATATCAACAGTCTGGTCCTCACTGTTTGCTCAAAGCGACTGTCCATCCACATGATTGTATATCAACAGTCTGGTCCTGAGTGTTTGCTCAAAGCGACTGTCCGTCGACATGACTGTATATCAACAATCTGGTCCTCACTGTTTGCTCAAAGCGACTGTCCGTAGAAATGATTGTATATCAACAATCTGGTCCTCACTGTTTGCTCAAAGCGACTGTCCATCCACATGATTGTATATCAACAGTCTGGTCCTGAGTGTTTGCTCACAGCGACTGTTCGTCGACATGACTGTATATCAACAATCTGGTCCTCACTGTTTGCTCAAAGCGACTGTCCATCCAAATGATTGTATATCAACAGTCTGGTCTTGAGTGTTTGCTCAAAGCGACTGTTCGTCGACATGACTGTATATCAACAATTTGCCTCAGTTTTTGCTCAAAGTGACTGTCCGTCGACATGACTGTATATCAACAGTCTGGTCCTGAGTGTTTGCTCACAGCGACTGTTCGTCGACATGACTGTATATCAACAATCTGGTCCTCACTGTTTGCTCAAAGCGACTGTCCATCCAAATGATTGTATATCAACAGTCTGGTCTTGAGTGTTTGCTCAAAGCGACTGTTCGTCGACATAACTGTATATCAACAATTTGCCTCAGTTTTTGCTCAAAGTGACTGTCCGTCGACATGACTGTATATCAACAGTCTGCTCCTGAGTGTATGCTCAAAGCGACTGTCCGTCGACATGACTGTATATCAACAATCTGGTCCTCACTGTTTGCTCAAAGCGACTGTCCGTAGAAATGATTGTATATCAACAATCTGGTCCTCACTGTTTGCTCAAAGCGACTGTCCGTCGACATGACTGTATATCAACAATCTGGTCCTCACTGTTTGCTCAAAGCGACTGTCCGTAGAAATGATTGTATATCAACAATCTGGTCCTCACTGTTTGCTCAAAGCGACTGTCCATCCACATGATTGTATATCAACAGTCTGGTCCTAAGTGTTTGCTCAAAGCGACTGTTCGTCGACATGACTGTATATCAACAATCTGGTCCTCACTGTTTGCTCAAAGCGACTGTCCGTAGAAATGATTGTATAACAACAATCTGGTCCTCACTGTTTGCTCAAAGCGACTGTCTATCCACATGATTGTATATCAACAGTCTGGTCCTGAGTGTATGCTCAAAGCGACTTTCCGTCGACATGACTGTATATCAACAATCTGGTCCTCACTGTTTGCTCAAAGCGACTGTCCGTAGAAATGATTGTACATCAACAATCTGGTCCACACTGTTTGCTTAAAGCGACTGTCCATCCACATGATTGTATATCAACAGTCTGGTCCTGAGTTTTTGCTCAAAGCGACTGTTCGTCGACATGACTGTATATCAACAATCTGGTCCTCACTGTTTGCTCAAAGCGACTGTCCGTATAAATGATTGTATATCAACAATCTGGTCCTCACTGTTTGCTCAAAGCGACTGTCCATCCCCATGATTGTATATCAACAGTCTGGTCCTGAGTGTTTGCTCAAAGCGACTGTTCGTCGACATGACTGTATATCAACAATTTGCCTCAGTGTTTGCTCAAAGCGACTGTCCGTCGACATGATTGTATATCAACAATCTGGTCCTCACTGTTTGCTCAAAGCGACTGACCGTCGACATGACTGTATATCAACAATCTGGTCCTCACTGTTTGCTCAAAGCGACTGTCCGTAGAAATGATTGTATATCAACAATCTGGTCCTCACTGTTTGCTCAAAGCGACTGTCCATCCACATGATTGTATATCAACAGTCTGGTCCTGAGTGTTTGCTCAAAGCGACTGTCCGTCGACATGACTGTATATCAACAATCTGGTCCTCACTGTTTGCTCAAAGCGACTGTCCGTAGAAATGATTGTATATCAACAATCTGGTCCTCACTGTTTGCTCAAAGCGACTGTCCGTATAAATGATTGTATATCAACAATCTGGTCCTCACTGTTTGCTCAAAGCGACTGTCCATCCCCATGATTGTATATCAACAGTCTGGTCCTGAGTGTTTGCTCAAAGCGACTGTTCGTCGACATGACTGTATATCAACAATTTGCCTCAGTGTTTGCTCAAAGCTACTGTCCGTCGACATGATTGTATATCAACAATCTGGTCCTCACTGTTTGCTCAAAGCGACTGACCGTCGACATGACTGTATATCAACAATCTGGTCCTCACTGTTTGCTCAAAGCGACTGTCCGTAGAAATGATTGTATATCAACAATCTGGTCCTCACTGTTTGCTCAAAGCGACTGTCCATCCACATGATTGTATATCAACAGTCTGGTCCTGAGTGTTTGCTCAAAGCGACTGTCCGTCGACATGACTGTATATCAACAATCTGGTCCTCACTGTTTGCTCAAAGCGACTGTCCGTAGAAATGATTGTATATCAACAATCTGGTCCTCACTGTTTGCTCAAAGCGACTGTCCATCCACATGTTTGTATATCAACAGTCTGGTCCTGAGTGTTTGCTCAAAGCGACTGTTCGTCGACATGACTGTATATCAACAATTTGCCTCAGTGTTTGCTCAAAGCGACTGTCCTTCGACATGATTGTATATCAACAATCTGGTCCTCACTGTTTGCTCAAAGCGACTGTCCATCCACATGATTGTATATCAACAGTCTGGTCCTGAGTGTTTGCTCAAAGCGACTGTCCATCGACATGACTGTGTATCAACAATCTGCCTCACTGTTTGCTCAAAGTGACTGTCCGTCGACATGACTGTATATCAACAATCTGGTTAAAAATATGTGCTAACTTTCTCCTGTGCATCTAGAAATCTTTCCCCTTCTCCTTCCTATGTCAATTCTTTTTTTTCAATTTTGAATGGGTTCAACTTCTATGTCTTTGAGAATTTTTTTTTCAAATGCTTTTTGCTGTTCCAAAACCGCCATTTCAATACGATTTCAACCATTTGTAAGTATGTTCCATGCTGCCAACTGCAGTTGCTAGACCGACAAAATAATGTGTAACTTTTTGCTGATGAAATTAAAATGGAACAATATTTCGTACCAAAAATCATCCCATATAATAAAAGGCTATATTCCCTGCGGGCATCGATAACGATTGGCCCCTCAAACACATATGACTCTTGAAGACAATCATATTGAAAACCTTTACGCGGACGTTCAAAACGAGTTATTTTTGATGCAGTATTTCTTCCAAGACTTTATTTTGAGCTATGCGCAGTGGAATTTATAGTCAAAAGCTCTGTCTATTTTTAGGAGTTATTTATTTTAACTATAATGAATAGTATTTTTGACTTGATGCACATGTATGCCGGTCGAGACGGCTGTTGTAGGGGAGTTACAACATGCCACCGAAAGGTAGCGGAACGTCCTTGGACGGGCTTTGTTGATCGTTTGAAATAATGAAATTGAAGTTCTTAAGCTGTTTGCACAATGACTCTTCTTCATTTCGACATTTTAGATCATTATTTTACTCTGCAACTTCGAAAAGGGCATCACAGATTTAGCCTACTTAATATCGCACTACCTTTCCACTTTCCACACGACTTTCCCCATCTTATTTCACAAAGTGGTTTTCACATAAATATTTTGAACATATTTGGAAAATAAAGCCCATCGCTTTGTTGAAACAGAAAATATAACAACAGATTTGTTGAATTATACCAAAAACGTCATTGCATCGAGACAAATGTTGACCATATCACACAGCAGCAAGTTGTTACTGTAAAGAGTACAACGGGTAAAAAATGCCCATGGATTTAATTGTAAAAGACGAGCTTGTGCCTGACGTGTGCCCCTTCATGTTCACACCGTTGTCGTATCCTTGACCACAGATATCAGAAGGATCTAAGCTCAATTTCATTTTACTTGCAAGCAGTTGTTACCCAGTACTTTCTTCTACTTCTAGAAAACGTCTGAAGTGTTCATGAATTACTTCAGAATATCCACCTTCTGGGCTTACATAGCGGATTTACAGTGACATCTGCCCTTGGTGACTTTGGTCAGGTTTGAAAGCACGTATTACTGAAACGTATTTAGCTGATTTGACTCTTCCTAATCTTCCAAAATTTATTTCACATCAACGAAGTGAGGTCGTTTTGAATTCGCAATCCCAAAGTAGTCATCATGAAGTTCATTACTTTTTATTCTTCATATATTTTCCTAAAAAACCGGATCAAATTTCGCCAGCAATTCAACGAGACCCAAAAAGTTTCCATTGTGTGCCTGATGTAATTTATCGACTTAACTACGAAAAGCCATGTTGTGCTCAACTAGATATTGGACAGTGGTAGTGAGACGTTGAAAAGCCATGTTGTACTCAGCTAGATATTGGACAGTGGTAGTGAGACATTGAAAAGCCATGTTGTACTCAGCTAGATATTGGACAGTGGTAGTGAGACATTGAAAAGCCATGTTGTACTCAGCTAGATATTGGACAGTGGTAGTGAGACATTGAAAAGCCATGTTGTGCTCAGCTAGATATTGGACAGTGGTAGTGAGACGTTGAAAAGCCATGTTGTGCTCTCAGCTAGATATTGGACAGTGGCAGTGAGACGTTGAAAAGCCATGTTGTGCTCAGCTAGATATTGGACAGTGGCAGTGAGACATTGAAAAGCCATGTTGTGCTCAGCGAGGAATTTGACATTGGCCATGAGACGTTTAAATGCGCTATGCCAACGAGCATTTTCACTGTTTATTATTATTTGGCTTTGCTTGTCTGTTGTGCATCGTGTTGTAAGCCTGTTTTCCATCTCGAACCATTCCAAAGTAGATGTCATATGTCCCTGTGTTTTTTCATGATGCCAGTCTCACACTTGCATTTTGTTCACTTACCATTGCAAGTAAAAGCCTAAAAACGGCGTTTTCATGTAAAATTTTCTCCTGAAACAAATGCTTACTGAAATGATCTAGGAAAAATATCTTTTGCATTAGCATATATGATGATTATAATATGTTATTATATTAGTACGGGATTTTTTCTAATTTTTTATCCTGAAAAAAATTTAAGTTTCATTGATACTGTTATTATAAAAAACAAGTGTTGCGTAATAATAGTAAAATTGTAACAATTAGTAAAAATGTTTAGTCAAAGAGCGGGGCCCTAAAGAGCGCGGGACCCAAGGCGGTTGCCTCGTTCGCCTTGCCCTAGGCCAGCTCTGCTTGCCACTATCACACCTCGTAATACATATGGAAAAGAAACTCAAATATATACTGTTTGACTGTGTGACTGTGTGTATTAATTAGCCTCTACCCTGTTTCATGAGAAACATGTCTCGTAAATGCTCTCATTTTTTTAACACAATACACATATCTGATCTTTGATTATGTTGTTTTGTACATGACACAATTTTTTTCTTGCTAAAATTGTGTCATCAATATACATAAGTCCCGTTGTATGTATGGTATAATGATGTTAGGTGGCGCGGCGAATGGATGTAATGTTTTATAAAGCTGCACCAAAAATAACACCTTTCGAACGTTCCGCATAAAATTGTTCAATATGATAATAAATGAATCAAATAAAAATAAATGAAAGTTCTGTATTACATTATTTGTTAATCTGATGTGTATTTATTTTGAAAACTTCCGTCATTTTTGACGGGTGATACGCTAGTATTCATCATAAAAGTCACAGTTTTATAAATCGTTATTTCTTGCTATAATGCGTGTCATATTCATCATCAAACACTTTTGTAAAAAGGAATTTCTCTACTCAGATGCCTGGCTAAAGTATTGTGAATTAGTCACATAATCACATTTGTTAGTTACCCATTACCTGTTACATACATAACCCATTTATTTAGCAAATAAATCATCTCTCTATTTAATAATCAATAGATAAATAAAAAGACTCTAGTATTTGGTAGTTGACTGAGCAGTTTAATAAATAACTTACATGGCCAAATAAATTACTGACAAGTTTAGTTAATTACCTTATTGATTAGTAAATGACTTGTTTGGTTAATGCCTTACCTGTCTGATATAATGACTCACCTGTCTGATATAATGAATAACCTGTCTGATATAATGACTAACCTGTCTGAAATAATGACTCACCTGTCTGATATAATGACTCACCTGTCTGATGTAATGACTCACCTGTCTGATACAATGACTCACCTGTCTGATATAATGACTCATCTGTCTGATATAATGACTCACCTGTCTGATATAACGACTCACCTGTCTGATATAACGACTCACCTGTCTGATATAATGACTCACCTGTCTGATATAACGACTCACCTGTCTGATATAATGACTCACCTGTCTGATATAACGACTCACCTGTCTGATATAACGACTCACCTGTCTGATATAATGACTCACCTGTCTGATATAACGACTCACCTGTCTGATATAACGACTCACCTGTCTGATATAATGACTCACCTGTCTGATATAACGACTCACCTGTCTGATATAATGACTCACCTGTCTGATATAACGACTCACCTGTCTGATATAATGACTCACCTGTCTGATATAACGACTCACCTGTCTGATATAACGACTCACCTGTCTGATATAATGACTCACCTGTCTGATATAACGACTCACCTGTCTGATATAATGACTCACCTGTCTGATATAACGACTCACCTGTCTAATATAACGACTCACCTGTCTGATATAACGACTCACCTGTCTGATATAACGACTCACCTGTCTGATATAACGACTCACCTGTCTAATATAACGACTCACCTGTCTGATATAACGACTCACCTGTCTGATATAACGACTCACCTGTCTGATATAACGACTCACCTGTCTGATATAACGACTCACCTGTCTGATATAATGACTCACCTGTCTGATATAACGACTCACCTGTCTGATATAATGACGCACCTGTCTGATATAATGACTCACCTGTCTGATATAACGACTCACCTGTCTGATATAACGACTCACCTGTCTAGTAAATAACTTAGTCTCACTCCTGATACCAGTATCAAGTGCCAGTAGGAAGATGAGATCAGAATCATTGATGACGTCCGATAAAAACTGAACACAAAAGAATTTCGAGACATATGTAAATATAAGCGTATCCAACAGTTCACAAAGTACTTTTCGCAACTGCTTGTAAGCTGTGACAAATGTGAACGAAATATATTATCCAGCTCCACTCAACTGCGTGTAAGCTGTGACAAGTGTGAACGAAATCTATTCTCTAGCTCCCCTCAACTGCGTGTAAGCTGTGACAAGTGTGAACGATATTCTATGCTCTAGCTCCCCTCAACTGCGTATAAGCTGTGACAAGTGGGAACGATATTCTATGCTCTAGCTCCCCTCAACTGCGTGTAAGCTGTGACAAGTGGGAACGATATTCTATGCTCTAGCTCCCCTTAACTGCGTGTAAGCTGTGACAAGTGTGAACGATATTCTATGCTCTAGCTCCCCTCAACTGCGTGTAAGCTGTGACAAGTGTGAACGATATTCTACGCTCTAGCTCCCCTCAACTGAGTGTAAGCTGTGACAAGTGTGAACGATATTCTATGCTCTAGCTCCCCTCAACTGCGTGTAAGCTGTGACAAGTGTGAACGATATTCTACGCTCTAGCTCCCCTCAACTGCGTGTAAGCTGTGACAAGTGTGAACGATATTCTATGCTCTAGCTCCCCTCAACTGCGTGTAAGCTGTGACAAGTGGGAACGATATTCTATGCTCTAGCTCCCCTCAACTGCGTGTAAGCTGTGACAAGTGGGAACGATATTCTATGCTCTAGCTCCCCTCAACTGCGTGTAAGCTGTGACAAGTGTGAACGATATTCTATGCTCTAGCTCCCCTCAACTGCGTGTAAGCTGTGACAAGTGTGAACGATATTCTACGCTCTAGCTCCCCTCAACTGCGTGTAAGCTGTGACAAGTGTGAACGATATTCTACGCTCTAGCTCCCCTCAACTGCGTGTAAGCTGTGACAAGTGTGAACGATATTCTATGCTCTAGCTCCCCTCAACTGCGTGTAAGCTGTGACAAGTGTGAACGATATTCTACGCTCTAGCTCCCCTCAACTGCGTGTAAGCTGTGACAAGTGTGAACGATATTCTACGCTCTAGCTCCCCTCAACTGCGTGTAAGCTGTGACAAGTGTGAACGATATTCTACGCTCTAGCTCCCCTCAACTGCGTGTAAGCTGTGACAAGTGTGAACGATATTCTATGCTCTAGCTCCCCTCAACTGCGTGTAAGCTGTGACAAGTGGGAACGATATTCTATGCTCTAGCTCCCCTCAACTGCTTGTAAGCTGTGACAAGTGTGAACGATATTCTATGCTCTAGCTCCCCTCAACTGCGTGTAAGCTGTGACAAGTGTGAACGATATTCTATGCTCTAGCTCCCCTCAACTTCGTGTAAGCTGTGACAAGTGTGAACGATATTCTATGCTCTAGCTCCCCTCAACTGCGTGTAAGCTGTGACAAGTGGGAACGATATTCTATGCTCTAGCTCCCCTCAACTGCGTGTAAGCTGTGACAAGTGTGAACGATATTCTATGCTCTAGCTCCCCTCAACTGCGTGTAAGCTGTGACAAGTGTGAACGATATTCTACGCTCTAGCTCCCCTCAACTGCGTGTAAGCTGTGACAAGTGTGAACGATATTCTACGCTCTAGCTCCCCTCAACTGCGTGTAAGCTGTGACAAGTGTGAACGATATTCTATGCTCTAGCTCCCCTCAACTGCGTGTAAGCTGTGACAAGTGTGAACGAAATCTATTCTCTAGCTCCCCTTAACTGCGTGTAAGCTGTGACAAGTGTGAACGATATTCTACGCTCTAGCTCCCCTCAACTGCGTGTAAGCTGTGACAAGTGTGAACGATATTCTACGCTCTAGCTCCCCTCAACTGCGTGTAAGCTGTGACAAGTGTGAACGATATTCTATGCTCTAGCTCCCCTCAACTGCGTGTAAGCTGTGACAAGTGGGAACGATATTCTATGCTCTAGCTCCCCTCAACTGCTTGTAAGCTGTGACAAGTGTGAACGATATTCTATGCTCTAGCTCCCCTCAACTGCGTGTAAGCTGTGACAAGTGTGAACGATATTCTACGCTCTAGCTCCCCTCAACTGCGTGTAAGCTGTGACAAGTGTGAACGATATTCTACGCTCTAGCTCCCCTCAACTGCGTGTAAGCTGTGACAAGTGTGAACGAAATCTCTTCTCTAGCTCCCCTGAACTGCGTGTAAGCTGTGACAAGTGTGAACGAAATCTCTTCTCTAGCTCCCCTGAACTGCGTGTAAGCTGTGACAAGTGTGAACGAAATCTATTCTCTAGCTCCCCTGAACTGCGTGTAAGCTGTGACAAGTGTGAACGATATCTCTTCTCTAGCTCCCTCTATTTTCAGGCCACTAACTTGTAAATGTCCAAACTTTGTTTCAGCAGTTCACACTAATAAAGAAAAACTACAACACAATTCAGGACAGTGTTAAACTGTGACAAACATTTATTGCAGAGAATGATAGGCTGGAGTTTTCTCTAAATAACTCCGACAAGAATCATTGTTCAAGTGTTGGAATAGAATCACTGGAATAGAATCACTGGAATAGAATCATGGAATAGAATCACTGGAATAGAATCACTGGAATAGAATCACTGGAATAGAATCACTGGAATAGAATCACTGGAATAGAAAAGGGCCAGGTCTAATTTGGGAGACCGGGTTTAAGCTGGGATCATTAACCCTGACCCTTCTCACATTTCTCTCGTTAAGATAAATAGGATTCATTTGCTGCAAACACTTACAGCTAATTCTAAAATTGTTGTTGCAAATATTTTTTTAACTTGTCATTTATCTCAATTTTTTGTCGTTTTAATGTTAATTTGATTGAACTGTTTAGTAAGTGACATCACTAGTCTAATTTCTTCCAATGAACACTGAGTGAAGTACACGTCACTCTGAAGGCAAATACAGTCGGTGTCATTTTGTAAACAGTAGGAAGCATTCAAACAAGTTGTGGTAGGGTAATCATGTAGTTTATTACTGGGCACGCGCGCGTGTCACATTCACATGGACGTTTTATTTTATTATTTTGTAGATCCTAACAAGTTTTCACTATTCAATGATCCGTGACGTAAACAAATGTTAAGAAAAGGGTCAATTAAAATATTTTAAAGAAATGATACACAAGGATCAGACTCATCAATTTAATTCATTGTTGGCATTTTTCTGAATTTTTTTTGTGTATGCAAAGTAATCTATAATTACAGTTCCTGAAAGTGTATAAATCATTTCGCGTCCAAGTACTGAGTCAGTTTAAAGTCTAAGTGATCATGAGGCCAAGCTCAGCCTTGTACTTGACGTCACTTACGTGCAGAAACGCGGGTTGGTGAAGTACACGTCTCTCTGGAGAACTCCGTTGACCAACGTTCGTGGTACACACCATACCAGCACAAAGATGTTGAACACACATAGACTTATGATGTAGGCAGAGAACACGGCGTCCCTCATGTCCTTCTGCCTCAGCACTATGATGGTCAGGATGTTACCTGTGGTCGAGCAAATTGACGTCTACAAAACTAGAAACACATTTCAGAATACAACAACGTTTGATGAGTTCAATCATACAATCATTCACAATCATACAGTCATTCACAATCATACAGTCATTCACAATCATACAGTCATTCACAATCATACAGTCATTCACAATCATACAGTCATTCACAATCATACAGTCATTCACAATCATACAGTCATTCACAATCATATAGACATTCACAATCATACAGTCATTCACAATCATACAGTCATTCACAATCATACAGTCATTCACAATCATATAGACATTCACAATCATACAGTCATTCACAATCATACAGTCATTCACAATCATACAGACATTCAAAATCATACAGTCATTCACAATCGTACAGTCATTCACAATCATATAGACATTCACAATCATACAGTCATTCACAATCATACAGTCATTCACAGTCATACAGTCATTCACAATCATACAGACATTCAAAATCATACAGTCATTCACAGTCATACAGACATTCAAAATCATACAGTCATTCACAATCATACAGTCATTCACAATCATATAGACATTCACAATCATACAGTCATTCACAATCATACAGTCATTCACAATCATACAGTCATTCACAATCATACAGTCATTCACAATCATACAGTCATTCACAATCATATAGACATTCACAATCATACAGTCATTCACAATCATACAGTCATTCACAATCATACAGACATTCAAAATCATACAGTCATTCACAATCGTACAGTCATTCACAATCATATAGACATTCACAATCATACAGTCATTCACAATCATACAGTCATTCACAGTCATACAGTCATTCACAATCATACAGACATTCAAAATCATACAGTCATTCACAATCATACAGTCATTCACAATCATATAGACATTCACAATCATACAGTCATTCACAATCATACAGTCATTCACAATCATACAGTCATTCACAATCATACAGTCATTTACAATCATACAGTCATTCACAATCATACAGTCATACACAATCATACAGTCATTCATAATCATAAAGTCATTCACAATCATACAGTCATTCACAATCATAAAGTCATTCACAATCATACAATCATTCACAATCATCAATAAATAAGCCAAAACAAATTTGAATAAACCTGTTTTTAGTGAGTAGGAAGACTTCATCTTTACTAAGTGTGTCAAAATTAGATGTGATGAAAAATTGGACACCATTTTTTAAGAAGTAGAGCAGCGCGAGCTTTCAGTGAATATATCAACAATAGAGAGAGTTGAAATACTATACAATGTGTTCACTAAATTCAATTGAGAGTTGAAATACTATACAATGTGTTCACTAAATTCAATTGAGAGTTGAAATACTAAACAATGTGTTCACTAAATTCAATTGAGAGTTGAAATACTAAACAATGTGTTCACTAAATTCAATTGAGAGTTGAAATACTAAACAATGTGTTCACTAAATTCAATTGAGAGTTGAAATACTAAACAATGTGTTCACTAAATTCAATTGAGAGTTGAAATACTAAACAATGTGTTCACTAAATTCAATTGAGAGTTGAAATACTAAACAATGTGTTCACTAAATTCAATTGAGAGTTGAAATACTAAACAATGTGTTCATTAAATTCAATTGAGAGTTGAATTACTAAACAATGTGTTCATTAAATTCAATTCTCTACTATGCCCTACTCTCTACTATGCCCTACTCTCTACTGTGCCCTACTCTCTACTATGCCCTACTCTCTACTATGTCCTACTCTCTACTAAGCCCTACCTTCTACTATGCCCTACTCTCTACTATGCCCTACTCTCTACTATGCCCTACTCTCTACTAAGCCCTACTCTCTACTATGCCCTACCTTCTACTATGCCCTAATCTCTACTATGCCCTACTCTCTACTATGCCCTACTCTCTACTATGTCCTACTCTCTACTATGTCCTACTCTCTACTATGCCCTACCTTCTACTATGCCCTACTCTCTACTATGCCCTACTCTCTACTATGTCCTACTCTCTACTAAGCCCTACCTTCTACTATGCCCTACTCTCTACTATGTCCTACTCTCTACTAAGCCCTACCTTCTACTATGCCCTACTCTCTACTATGCCCTACTCTCTACTATGCCCTACTCTCTACTAAGCCCTACTCTCTACTATGCCCTACTCTCTACTATGCCCTACTCTCTACTATGCCCTACTCTCTACTAAGCCCTACTCTCTACTAAGCCCCACTCTCTACTATGCCCTACTCTCTACTAAGCCCTACTCTTTGCTAAGCCCTACTCTCTACTATGCCCTACTCTCTACTATGCCCTACTCTCTACTATGCCCTACTCTCTACTAAGCCCCACTCTCTACTATGCCCTACTCTCTACTAAGCCCTACTCTTTGCTAAGTCCTACTCTCTACTATGCCCTACTCTCTACTAAGCCCTACTCTCTACTAAGCCCTACTCTCTACTATGCCCTACTCTCTACTATGCCCTACTCTTTGCTATGCCCTACTCTCTACTATGCCCTACTCTCTACTATGCCCTACTCTCTACTATGTCCTACTCTCTACTATGCCCTACTCTCTACTAAGCCCTACTCTTTGCTATGCCCTACTCTCTACTATGTCCTACTCTCTACTATGTCCTACTCTCTACTATGCCCTACTCTCTACGATTACGCTCACATGTTACGTTCTCGTTCCATTTCCCGTTTGCGTCTAACGTTTCTTCTCCTTATATATGTATGCCCAACTCTGTATATAGCCCTACATGGTCACCAGGTTGCAGCAGATTTTGACACGGGGAGCGAAGTAAGCACCATCACCGAAACATGGGCATCCCAACATCTTGGCCACCTCACCCTTGAGACCGGCTTCATCACGCTACGAGCCTTCAACTGAGATGAGGTGACATATCATGGAATCGTGACGGCCGATGTGCAGCTACTTAGGGCTGCATACTGCATGCAAACTTGTGTGTTTAGCTTATTTGTAAGAGTACTCATTGATATCTGTCATTTCATTTCTTAAGAGAATTGTCCTACCAAATAAACCTTTAGAACAGCAATAGTCCTCAACCTGTGTGGTCTTAACTAATTTCGTGGATTTATTGTGTTTCTATTTAAAACAGCATGCATTGCCTTAGCCAACCAATCGCCAGTATTTGATTTCAGGATCAATAAAAGTAACTAAATAACAATAAACAATATAGTATTCCCTTACCTTATTTGAATTTACTAATTGTAAACATAAAACGAAAACTAAACACGCAATATGGTCAACATATCTGTTTATCCCATGTTAACAAACAATGACCAGGCCAAACATTTAGCTATCACAATATCTATCCCCAGTTTTATGGTGAAAATATCATGGGATTAGCTTTATTCGCCTGTGTATAACAACACTAACATAAGGACAAACAACGTGGTCCTGTCTACTTGCATGGGACACCAATCATCAGCAGGACCAACAGTAAGAAAAGGACAAACATCGTAGTCCTGTCTACTTGCCTGGGACGCCAATCATCATCAGGACCAACAGTAACAAAAGGACAAACAACGTGTCCTTGTCTACTTGCCTGGGACACCAATTATCATCAGGACCAACGGTAACAAAAGGACAAACAATGTGGTCCTGTCTACTTGCCTGGGACACCAATCATCATCAGGACAAACAATAACAAAAGGACAAACAACGTATCCTTGTCTACTTGCCTGGGACACCAATCATCATCAGGACCAACAGTAACAAAAGGACAAACAATGTGGTCCTGTCTACTTGCCTGGGACACCAATGATCAGCAGGACACTGGCTAGAGTCACATACGTATAATATTTGATGACATGAAGATGACGTATTTCCGTCATCTCTACTTCTGTCAGGTTGATGAGAGGAATGTTGCCAGCAAAAATAAACACTGGCCGCTCCATTCCGAAACCGGACATCATCTGGGAAAAAACAAACAAAATAAAGACATTTAATTTCTTATAATATTAATAATAATCATTTCATATTTTATTTAAGCTGCTAGGCTTAAAGCACTTCACATAAAAAAAAATTATTTTCAATATATTCAATATAAAAGATTTTATCCTAACTACACTATATAATGAGATTTGAGTGTAAAGTATACACTTTTGTTTGAATGGCTCATGTCAAGTAAATAGACAGATAAAAAAAATAATCATCAAATAAGTGAAAGGAATTGAATAAAAAGAAAACTGAAAGGAACATACACATAAAAATGAGGAAAAACAAAGTAGAGAGATAGGGACATCTTAGTACAAATGTTTACATTCTTAAGTTTTATTTTGGTATATAGACCAGCGTTTCGTTCATGTGTTTGTCTAATACACCAAAATATGTAATTTCTGGTGACGTTACCCCCAAAGGAGGGGACTAATTAGCAGATTTTTATAAGCCCTCAACGAGTCTTCATTTCCCTCAAAATCCATTTTACCCCAAATTGGGTTATTTACCTTTCTTCACCGGCACCTGCACTTTACTTATATTATCACTCGTTCTTTGGCGATTGAAACAAAAAAGATTTGCTTTACAGTTACGACACGATCATATGTCTTTGTCTGTATGTTTTGTATGGTCTGTATGTTCTGCTTTGATATAGAAAAGTGGATGCTTACTCAAGCGATTTTATTGACAACTTAATTTGTCAAGTCTGTTCAGAAGTCTTTTACATACACGTCTGTGTGACGTAAGTTTAGATCAGTACAATATACAAACAATACAAAAGTTTGTTTGATCAAATTATGATTTGAATTTAGGTAACATAAAGTAACTAAATAAAATAATCGTGTTTAGTGCAGAGTTCTGTTCATGTAACTAAAAAAAATAATCGTGTTTAGTGCAAAGTTCTGTTCAAGTAACTAAATAAAAATAGTGTTTAGTGCAGATTTTTTGTTTCAAAGACAATGTGAATAAGCGGTGTTATAATCTATTTCTGTTATAGGCAAGTCACATAAGTGTTGATTTGTTTATCAATTTCAATGTAACAAACTAGATGACTTGACACGAATATTATAGCTTTAACAAAATTAAAATACATTTGAAAATAGTACTTACTTACCATTTTATTGTCGTGCATTTTGCAACTGTCAAAAGACTTTACAGTTATTTTATACAAAATTAAATTGTTTATATTAATAACACAAAATTAACAAATTTTTTATTTTTACTTCTTTGTTTTGTTTTGATAAATGTAGACATTGTGCACATTTCTAATGTTTGCTTAAAACGCCATTTCCGCTTCAGTTAAAACGTATTTTATATGTTGCTACTTTTTATTAACTATTGGTATATAGTATAGATAGCTGAATAAACTGTATTTACAGATAGCGTTGGCCTTATGTGGTTATTGTAATGGGTATAGATCAGGGGTCTCCAAACTACGGCCCGCAGGCCAGATGCGGCCCGCGAGGCCCTCTTATCCGGCCCCTGGAGAACTTTTAATCTAATAAAAAAAGATACTATTTTACTTCTTCATCAAATCCAGTCAGAAAGCATCGTGTGTGATATGCAATGACACCATTGCTGTGATGAAAGAATACAACCTATGACGTCATCATGAAAGCAAACAGCGGGAGAAATATGCACTGCTGCATTATTTATGCATATGTAAAGTCGTGCTGAAAATGTTAATAAATTACAAAATAAACTAACATTTCAGAGGACATTGTACAGAAAATCCTCAAATGAAAATGAATCCTAAACTAAGGCCAATTATAAAGCAGCATTTGTCCTGGCTAAAAGTGGCAAACAATTTACAGATGGTGAAATAGTGAAGGAATGTTTGTTTGAAGTAGCTGAGGATTTAGCCCAGAAAAGTCAAAAGAATTTAAAAATGTATCTTTGGGTGTAATTACCATTGCTCGCCGTGTTGCAGACTTGAACAAATTGTGCCTCAATTAGCGAAAAATGCAAGTAAGTTTCGCCATTTTTCAATTGCAATTGATGAATCCCTGGACAGCTGTTCCACCCCTCACTTGCATGTGTCCATTAGTGTGGATGAAGAAATGAACATAACACAAGAGCAGGCTTCAGACAGTTCAGAGACAGGTTGAAAGATGCAGACACAGAATCGCAAGATTTACCATATTACACAGAAGTAAGATGGCTAAGTTGTGAGAAAGTTCTGAGTAAAGTATTTTATTTAAGAAAGTAAGAAAGAAAATACAAGACTTCATAGAAAGTAATGGAAAGTCACAGCCAATACTTTATGATGAAGAGTGGGTATGGAAATTGGCATTTTCTGCAGACATTACTGTTCATTTAAATTTGAACCTAAAACTACTAGAAGATAAAAATCTACTTTCTAATCTATACAATCACCTAAAGGCCTTCAGATCTAAACTTGTCTTGTTTTGGAACAAGTATAGGCCAACAACGTGACATACGTTCAACAGAGCAAGATCTTCATGGCTAAAGAAACAGCTGAGTTCCCCACATCATTTGCATTCGAGATCATCAAAGACCTCCAGCTGCAGTTTCAGGGGCAGTTTCTTTTTACTTGGATTCAAAGGCAGAAGAAGTCAGGCTATTTCAAAATCCCTTTGAAGAAGATGTGGTCAGTTACTCAGATGAACTGCATCTGGAGGTCATTTATTTGCATTAGGGACAAGTTCAAAGAAGGACTTTTGAGTTTTTAACAGTTTTTGCCCAATGAAGTCTTTCCTAATGTCAAAGCTTTTGCATCAAGGTACCTTTCAATCGATGATGAAATACGTGCAGAACAATTTGAGAACTAACTTGTCTGACGATAATCTCAGGTCACTGTTGATGTTAGGGACATCAAATCTAAAACCATAAATATCTAATATTTTGGCATCCACGAAACAATTTCACCATTCCCACTAATACAGGTGTTCAGGTGCAGTGTATCAATGTATTATTAAATAATATAAAATATAACATTAAATAATATTAATATTATAAATAATATAATTAAAAACAATTTCCATCTTTTGATTCTTTCTTATGTGTACCTCTAGTGTGTAGTCAGTCCCAAAGTGCTGTTTGACAGTTAATGCGGCCCTCTGGCAGAAAAGTTTAGAGACCACTGGTCAACGAACTGTGTTTACAGATAGTATTGGCCTTATGTTATTACTGTAATGTCTGGGACAACCATGCTTGTTGTTAAATGTATCCCCTGTGTTTACATATTATAATCGACTTATATGTTGACTGTTCTGACTTGGACAGCAATGATTGATTGAAAACGTCTCTCTTGTGTTAAAGACGCCACTCAATCTCTATGTGACATCGTCTCTCTTGTGTTAAAGACGCCACTCAATCTCTAAGTGACATCGTTTCTCTTGTGTTAAAGACGCCACTCAATCTCTAAGTGAAAACGTCTCTCTGGGTGTTTAAATATTTTAGTTATCATTCTTCTTCTCCTCCTAGAAACACTTTTATTATTTTAGCTATCATTCTTCTTCTCCTCCTAGAAACACTTTTATTATTTCTAATGCAAGAACAAACATATAAAACAGAGAAAATAACCATAACCATGGATGTATTCTTTTATATTGAAAATATTCTGATAAAATAAAAGTTTCATGCGTTCGTTCATTACATTTATGTTTCCTGAAAAAAGAAAATCAAGAGTAAAATAAAAAAGCTGAAACAGCAGACATTTTGTTATAATAATACACAATACATGATTACAAGAAAGGTTATTGATACCAATATCATTTTTTCATTAACATTGAAGAAAGTTTTCGATTATTCTTTTGTTGCGTTTTCCAATCAAAACTTTCCGTTAAATAATGGAAGGTTTCCGGTGTACGAAACAATTAATGACCAAGTATTTTTAAACTCAAATAAATTATACAAACTATTTTTATGTTGTTGTAATGCGATGCCTAATAGTTTTATTTTTTTTAAAAGTGGAAAAACCTTACGCTAATTGTCTATATCACGAGACGATTACTCCGGGCAACTCAATGTGGCGAACGGATGCACGAATAACGGAATTTTTTTGTCCTATTTGATATTTAAGAAAGAAATATTTATTAAAAGAGTTTTGTAATGAATGAATACGTTTTGTTGCAATAGTTGCTGTCAAATAGACACTGAAAGCTTTGCTATATGATGGCGGTAATCTTTAAATAAAAACTTTCAAGGAAGTCAGATGAAATTATTTCAGTTGGCTTTTCATCAACCACCCGCGTACAAAGTATCAAACGAGAAATATGTTTCGTCGATTCTACTTTACATTCATATCCGCGTACAAAGTATCAAGTGAGAAATTCTGTTTCGTTGATTCTACTTTACATTCATACCCGCGTACAAAGTATCAAGTGAGAAATTCTGTTTCGTTGATTCTACTTTACATTCATACCCGCGTACAAAGTTTCAAGTGATAAATTCTGTTTGATTGATTCTACTTTACATTTATACCCGCGTACAAAGTATCAAGTGAGAAATTCTGTTACGTTGATTCTACTTTACATTCATACCCGCGTACAAAATATCAAGTGAGAAATTCTGTTTCGTTGATTCTACTTTACATTCATACCCGCGTACAAAATATCAAGTGAGAAATTCTGTTTCGTTGATTCTACTTTACATTCATACCCGCGTACAAAATATCAAGTGAGAAATTCTGTTACGTTGATTCTACTTTACATTCATACCCGCGTACAAAATATCAAGTGAGAAATTCTGTTTCGTTGATTCTACTTTACATTCATACCCGCGTACAAAATATCAAGTGAGAAATTCTGTTTCGTTGACTCTACTTTACATTCATACCCGCGTACAAAATATCAAGTGAGAAATTATGTTACGTTGATTCTACTTTACATTCATACCCGCGTACAAAATATCAAGTGAGAAATTCTGTTTCGTTGATTCTACTTTACATTCATACCCGCGTACAAAATATCAAGTGAGAAATTCTGTTTCGTTGATTCTACTTTACATTCATACCCGCGTACAAAATATCAAGTGAAAAATTCTGTTACGTTGATTCTACTTTACATTCATACCCGCGTACAAAATATCAAGTGAGAAATTCTGTTTCGTTGATTCTACTTTACATTCATACCCGCGTACAAAATATCAAGTGAGAAATTCTGTTTCGTTGATTCTACTTTACATTCATACCCGCGTACAAAATATCAAGTGAGAAATTCTGTTTCGTTGATTCTACTTTACATTCATACCCGCGTACAAAATATCAAGTGAAAAATTCTGTTTCGTTGATTCTACTTTACATTCATTCAGCTTAGTGCAGTGCTTCTCAATTTGTTTAGTATTGCGGACCGTCAGGAATTATGATATTACACCAGGGACCGGTGTACTATGTTCCCTCTACTGACGTGATAGCCAAATGTCATTTCTTGGCAAATTCTGCGGACCGGCATCGGATGGCCAACTGACTGGCACCGGTCCGGGGACCACCACTTTGAGAAGCACTGGCTTAGTGGATTCGACAAAGAAAATAAACTTTCATAAATTCATATTTTTGTATTTGGCAAACACGTTCTTACTTCTATAAGTTCATGAACAAATATTTTATCAACGAAATAAATTACCATTACATCTAATGTTGTCTATTACAGACCATATTACATCTTATCCTATCTATTACATACGCTTTTACATAATAACATATGACATTTTGCAAATTGTTTAAAATGTAGCAAAGAGTTTTATAAAATACTTTAAATATATTTAAATAGTTTAACCATTTTTACATTTGCTTTAAAAACATATGGATCTTTATCACATTAATTGTTGGACCATTGACTTTATTATGTGTAGCTATAGCAACAGAAAGTAGGATAATTATTATTGCCGCAGCTATAACAACAGAGTGTAGGATAATTATTATTGCTGCAGCTATAACAACAGAGTGTAGGATAATTATTATTGCCGCAGCTATAACAACAGAAAGTAGGAGTGTTATTACTGCTGCTGCTATTTTAAACTAAAGACGCTGATTCCTTTACAGCTTGCACACTTTTCGCATCGTCCGAGCCTAGACTGGTCTTGGTTTCGAACTTGACCACTTCCGCTATGTGACTTTCCGGTTTGGATGAATTTCGTGATTGGCTGGCCAAGAACTGGCGCATGGCCTCAAGGTCTGATGAAGTTCTCTCGTGCTGAGAAATTTCTTGAGCTAAGGAGAGATGACAGAAAAATGTAATAGATAATTGTAATAGATAATTGTAATAGATAATTGTAATAGATAATTGTAATAGATAATTGTAATAGATAATTGTAATAGATAATTGTAATAGATAATTGTCATAGATAATTGTAATAGATAAATGTAATAGATAATTGTAATAGATAATTGTAATAGATAATTGTAATTTGAAGACTACAGTATATCGACAATAACATAAATCAAATGTAACGTTTTAAATCGATTTCAACAAATAAGCGTCAAAACAAAGCATTTTTTCGGGCTGAATAAAGAACTCTTGTTGCTTTAGCGATGCTCAATGGATTTTTAATATCATTTGCGTGTCGAAATTTTAACATAATTCACCAGTTACGAAAATTAGCGGGAATGTATTGTCTATTTGTATTAATGTTATCAAAAACTTCATAAATATAAGGCAATTCTAATAATAATGGGGGTGAGACTGCAATCAGGCTTATAAATTAGTAAATGGAAAACATGAAAACAGGGTATGAGTTAGCCTGACGGGGCGTAACAAAACAGCGAACGTTTCGGCAAATAACCTTCCTCAACGAACAGACAGAAGACTATACTAATAAAACAAATATAAAGAAATTTAAAAAATATAAATTCTTTGGGTTTCACTACTCACAGAAAGTGTAAAGTAACGCCACTACTCACAGATGGTGTAAAGTAACGCCACTACTTACTGCTCATGGTCATTGGGTAGTCCGTAGAGTACTCCCAATTGGGCTCACGAACATGTGTGGCGCAGTGACATCTGTACGCGCAGTGTCTCATTAACTTACACAACTGTTGGCGGAACTTTCTCCCGAAGAAACAATAGACAATGAAGTTGGTGCCGTTATTGGAGTACAGCAGTAGCAGGCAAATTTGAGAGCCTGTCAGAAACAAAAGACAATGAAGTTGCTGTCGTTATTAGACACATATAATGTTCATGAATTCCCAGCTAGCAAAGACAAAAGTCTGCTTGCCTGTACCAGAAATCCCAGCTAGCAAATAAATATGTCTGTTTGCCTGTACTAGAATTCCCAGCTAGTCAAGACACATGTCTGCTTGCCTGTACTAGAATTCTCAGCTAGCCGAGACACAAGTCTGCTTGCATGTACTCACATTTCATGGCCAGTAGGGACCCATGTTTTCCCTCTTTTTTAAATCCCCTATATTAACTTCACCGTCTTGTAGTTCCCTCTTTCTGTCGTGGTCCCGAGGAAAAAACCTGCCTAAAAATGACCTTTTTCCCATTGATCGTATCAAGCTGGAATTTTGCACATAGACATGTGTCACCTAACAATGCATAGTAACAAAATTTCAGATCGATCGAATGTACCGAAATTAAATTAATGAATGTTTAGTTTATCTCTATGTGGCATTTGTAGCCGTCTGCTATAGTTGACCACCACGGGTAACTGGAGGTTCACTCCAGCCCTCGATGACCACATCCTCGAGTTTTACAGCGTGAGGAGTTCAGTCAAGTTCAGTCTGTAAAAATGTTTATGTTAGTGTGTCGCGCGGTGCGTATTATATTGAACATTATCCATACTTTTATTTATATCTCGTATATAAGGGATTTATAGTCAAAGAAATTGATTTTGCGGGTTTTTTAGTTCTTACCTCCTGTTTAACTATTTGTTAGTTGTTATTTTTCTTTTATTTTATCTTTAGGTAACTATTTTTCATGATATAGTATGACTTACTAAATTTAATTTAATTTGAATACTTATGTCAAATCTGTATCTTAAATTGAACTGATGAAGGCATTAGCCGACAGGTTTGTTTGTTTGTTTTTTTTTGTTTTTTTTTGAAGTCCCATAACCTCTTTTTGAGGTCGTAGAGGATTCTAAGGTTTCCATTATAAAATTCTCGGGTTTAGTAGACCTGGCGGCGCCCATCCCACTCCAGGTCAGCGGAGGACTTTCTTAGCAGTAGTCGTTCATCAACATTTCTGTAGTGGCTTTAGCGTGGGCTCGATCCCACGCCCCTCAGCTTGTGAGGCGAGTGCACTATTGTCTTCGTTATCCAGCCACCACAACTGTATTAGTTCAATATTAAAGCTTAAATTTATTGCTTTCATTACACAATTACGATTTGTTTATGTATTTGTTATATATTTTTATGCCTGTACCAGAATTCACTGTCAGCAAATACAAACGTCTCTTTTTGTCTACTTCTACCTACTTACCGGATCTGGTTTTTCTCTAACAATGACCGTGTCTGCTTGTGTCTACTTACTGAATCTGGCCTTTTCTCTGTTTTTTCTATTTACATAATCTGGCCTTTTCTCTGCCAATGATCGTGTCTGCTTGTATCAACTTACTGAGTCTGGTCTTTTCTCTGCCAATGACTGAGTCTGCTTTTATCGAATTACCGAATCTGGCCTTTTCTTTGCCAATGGCCGAGTTTGCTTTTATCGACTTACCGAATCTGGCCTTTTCTCTGCCAATGACCGTGTCTAGGTCAAACATAAGATGCGCGTTCGGAGGGAACAAACTTATAGGTAAACAACAGATGAGGTATTGCACGCTTGATATCACAACAAGGACCAGAAGTCTGCGGCGCACTGTGGAACAGAAAATTTCTTGTTTATTTTTTAAAAGATTTTTTTCTACACTATGGCACTGACAACATTTCTAGTGAAGTTTAAGGAAACTATTCCGTGCACTGAACAGTTGCGCTAGATGATTTTTGGTAGCTTTGTTATTGTCACTGATGATGAAAGAGATGCCGTCAGTGTTAGGGTTAGGCACAGGCAAGATGATGTTTGCCTATATCTGATGATGAAAGCACATATTGCTGATTACTTATAAAGAGATGCCATCAGTGTTAGGGTTAGGCACAGGCAAGATGGTGTTTGCCTATATCTGATGATGAAAGCACACATTTCTGGTTACTTATAAAGAGATGCCGTCAGTGCACAGAGACACAGGCACGATGGTGTTGTCTGTATCTGATGATGAAAGCACACATTTCTGGTTACTTATAAAGAGATGCCGTCAGTGCACAGAGGCACAGGCACGATGGTGTCGTCTGTATCTGATGACGAAAGCACACATTGCTGGTTACTTATAAAGAGATGCCGTCAGTGCACAGAGGCACAGGCACGATGGCGTTGTCTGTATCTGATGATGAAAGCACACATTTCTGGTTACTTATAAAGAGATGCCGTCAGTGCACAGAGCCACAGGCACGATGGTTTTGTCTGTATCTGTGATAGGCAAAGCTACATTCCGACTTATTTTGAAAATTTAATAAATCATCATGATAGAATTAGATTGAAAATTTAGTTATGCACAGGATTCAACATTTAGAAATGTAAAAACTATCAAGCAGACCTATTGTGCTATATGAAATGGTCAGACTGGAAAGACACTATGGTAAAATGATATTATCCTACGTCTCTACTTACTTCTATGTGTGTGAGATGTAGCTAGCAGACCGCATTTCTTGTGGTGGTGAAGGTAGAGCAGCCATATGTTTATGACCAACAACAGCAAGGCGGACACAATCGTTAAAAAGAACATTTGGAAAATTGACAACGGCGAACGTGCTGTCAAATGACATTCGACTTTCTCTCTGAGATTGTGAGAAATATTATACGTTTTTAGACTTTCTATCTGAGATTGGGAGGAATATTATAAAATTTTTCACTTTTCTCTGAGATAGTACGAAATATAATTTATTTTTCAACTTTCTATCTAAGACTAATAGAAGCTTTATAACAAAGTCTACTTCCTCTCTAAAATTGGGAGAAAGTTAATAAATTATTCCATTTTCTCAAAAAGATAGAGCTAAAATAACTTTTAAAATAACTTATTTGACTACATATAAGTAAATAAACAGAAAGGTCTTCATAATATAAAACAATAACTTCTCACTCAAATATCTATAAATAAAAAACAACAATAAACCTAAATATTTATACATATACTAAACAATCATCTTTTCTTGAAATTAAATAAAATGTATGAAAATTGAGTCTTTTCGACTGAGAGAAGTAGAGATTTCATAAAAAAATAAGAACGTGGTAATATTCATTATCTCAAAGAATTAAATAAATTTAACTATTTATAAATCTCTCTCAAGTAATTAATAATATCTTTTTAAGACTCTCAGGTTTTTAAAAATAATTATACGTATTAATATTTTTATTGAAAATAAAATTATGTATTCTTATGGATATAAATTAGACATATTAAATTAGACATATTAAATTAGACATATTTAATTAGACATATTTAATTATACATTTTTAATTAGACATATTTAATTAGACATATTTAATTAGACATATTTAATTAGACATATTTAATTAGACATATTGAATTAGACATATTTAATTAGACATATTTAATTACACATATTTAATTAGACATATTTAATTACACATATTTAATTACACATATTTAATTACACATATTTAATTACACATATTTAATTACACATATTTAATTACACATATTTAATTACACATATTTAATTACACATATTTAATTACACATATTTAATTACACATATTTAATTAGACATATTTAATTACACATATTTAATTACACATATTTAATTACACATATTTAATTACACATATTTAATTACACATATTTAATTACACATATTTAATTAGACATTTTTAATAAGACATATTTAATTAGACATATTTAATTAGACATATTTAATTACACATATTTAATTACACATATTTTCTATTTAACTACACTGACCCTTCACAAGTTCATCATTTACAACATTATCCTTACAATTTCTTATCTTAAGAAAACTCATCGTAACCCTACCAATAACAAAGAATAGTTTCATGAATAAATAAACTAATATTAACCCTAAAAATAAAGAATAATAGTTTCATGTATAAATAAACTAATCAAAATAGCACAAAATCGTTTAGTGTATAACAAAACTCGCCCTACCCTCTTTCGTCTACATCTGAGATCCACAACATGACCACTGGGATCTGCACCCCTAGAACCACTGTCACCAGTATTAGAATCATCTTTATTGGAGATTCGTACAGATGGATCAGCTTTCTATCTCTGTTATATTGGGGTGAGGGTGGGGAATGGGGAGAACGAAAGAATTCTAAAGATTGATCAGCTTTTAGTGCGTGTAGATCTGGATAATAATCTAATAATAATTATTTGAAAAGTACTGAAGTGCAGGCATGTATTTAGGAAGCCATTTTATTTTTCTCAACCTAAACATACCAGTTTGTTACATGTGCCTAAGCCAAAATGAATTAATATTTAATCTAGTAAATTTAACTAAAACTTAACGCCACAAGCTTATAATCTCTTTGTTATATTCGGGGACGAACGATATAAGCTTTTTTTAACGAACATAAATTGGGAAAAATAATACAACCACAAACCCGAAGAAGGATTCAAAGAAAGACAAGTTGAAATCTTACAGAAATAGTCACATTTTGATTTAGTTAGAATGTCCATGTCCAAGAAACATAGATTGTCATCCAGAAATAAGGCTGATACTAGCTAGCTCACATTACCTGATGGACTTAAATTATTTGACAGTAATAACGCTTTTAAAAGACATGCTTATTTTTTTTCAACCAGAAATGTGGCCTGATTGATATTCTATAAAAGAAATGTCATCAATATATATGACTTGTCATTATTAACAACAAATCTATTAATAGAAATATTAGGATCTTTATTGCGGTCGAATTTCATAAAAAAAATTAATTAAAGATTCGAGTCAATATGTAAATGTATGTATATTGAGAAGGATGTATCTTATGGGCTAATTGTTAATTCTTCGTTAATTTAAGACAGCTTAGTGGACTTGAACAAGAAAGGCATGTTTTGTAATTTTACAATGCTAACAATTGTACACATTTTTGATTCGACTATATCTATGCTTCAAAACATTGTTCCGCTAAAATGTAATCTAAAAATAGAACATTCGCCAATGAGTTATGACATTTTCCGGTTTTAGAAATGACAAGCCCTATTGATAAAAATACTTATTGTTTCAAATATTATTATGTTATGTGATATATTTATTATTTAAAGGAATACAAGTCACTAGACATACTTGGCAAACATTCAAAGAAAATAGATATTGTTATAGGACATACTTATCTACTAAATATAGATATTGTTATAAAACATAATTATCTACTAAATATAGATATTGTTATAGGACATACTTATCTACTAAATATATATATTGTTATAGGACATACTTATCTACTAAATATAGATATTGTTATAGGACATACTTATCTACTAAATATAGATATTGTTATAGGACATACTTATCTACTAAATATAGATATTGTTATAGGACATACTTATCTACTAAATATAGATATTGTTATAGGACATACTTATCTACTAAATATAGATATTGTTATAGGACATACTTATCTACTAAATATAGATATTGTTATAGGACATACTTATCTACTAAATATAGATATTGTTATAGGACATACTTATCTACTAAATATAGATATTGTTATAGGACATACTTATCTACTAAATATAGATATTGTTATAGGACATACTTATCTACTAAATATAGATATTGTTATAGGACATACTTATCTACTAAATATAGATATTTTTATAGGACATACTTATCTACTAAATATAGATATTGTTATAGGACATACTTATCTACTAAATATAGATATTGTTATAGGACATACTTATCTACTAAATATAGATATTGTTATAGGACATACTTATCTACTAAATATAGATATTGTTATAGGACATACTTATCTACTAAATATAGATATTGTTATAGGACATACTTATCTACTAAATATAGATATTGTTATAGGACATACTTATCTACTAAAAAACATAGTCTTGCTCCAGATACAAGGACTATATGCCAGTTTGCAATGCACATAGCGGACACTGATACAACACGATAAAATCTAGTCAACAGAAAAAGAAATCTGTTATAACAAAAATATATATCAAACAACTATCAATATAAGATGTGTGATCAAGTCTGGTGTTGGATAAGACTCTAATCTTATTTCTCTGTTGCATACGTCCTTTCTTTACAGAAGATTATTGCGAACTACTTTATGCTAAGAACGTATTGGCAGGTGACGCAGGCCACGGCTACCAGGGACCACGTTATTCCTAACCTCCTTTGTTTCCCTAACTTGTGACAGGTACCCATTTGGAGCTGGGTGGATTCAGGGTGTCTTCATGGAGATTTGAACTCGTGACCTCGGTATGCCAATCGAATGCGCATGCCGCTCAACAACAGTGAATTTATCAATTGAAATTTTTAACCATCCGCATATAACATTAGTAAGACAATAATAAAACTTTTAATGTCAATTGTTTTAAAACGAATTTCATATTTCATAGTTGATTATTAGAAAATGTCAGTTAATGAGAGCCATATATTTGGTTAGAATATTTATTGGTAGTTAGTTATTTGATCTGGAATTTAACTACGTGTTGAATTAAACTGAACTTACTTTAAAATTTAAGCTCTTCTTGCACTAAAGGTACAGTTCATCAATTATATACTTACATTTACCGTTGATTGCATTTACATTACACTTAGACTGCACTTGTGTAACACTTTCACTTACATTACACTTAGACTGCACTTGTGTAACACTTTCCATTTACATTACACTTAGACTGCACTTGTGTAACACTTTCCAATTACATTACACTTACACGCAGAAATGGAAGTTCTTAAAAACGACGTCTCGGTCAAGCAGGGCGTTGACGATGAATCTTGGCACACACCAGACCAGCGTGAGGACGTTGAACACACAGAGGCTGACGATATAAGTGGAGAACACGGAGTCTTTCATGTCTCTCTGGTTCAACACGAGGATGGTCAGGATGTTTCCTGTCAATGTAAGACAAAAGTATGGATGTTTCCTGTCAATGTAAGACAAAAGTCTGGATGTTGTCTGTCAATGTAAGAGAAGTGGCAGGATTTTGCCTGTCTAAGACATAATTGAGGATGTTGCTTGTCAATGTAAGACAAAATTTTGGTTGTTACATGCATGTGATTTTAGAAGAAAAGATACGTATCGCTTGTCAATTTAACACAAAAAGGATTAGAATGCTTTTTTGTATAATGGACACATTACCTGGTATAATGTCGTGGTCTTGACACCTTACCTGGTGTAATGTCGTGGTCTGGACACCTTACCTGGTATAATGTCGTGGTCTGTACACCTTACCTGGTATAATGTCGTGGTCTGGACTCTTTACCTGGTATATTGTTGTGGTCTGGACACCTTACCTGGAATAATGTCGTGGTCTGGACTCTTTACCTGGTATAATGTTGTGGTCTGGACACCTTACCTGGTGTAATGTCGTGGTCTGGACTTTTTACCTGGTATAATGTCGTGGTCTGGACACCTTACCTGGTATGATGTCGTGGTCTGGACTCTTTACCTGGTATAATGTTGTGGTCTGTACACCTTACCTGGTATAATGTCGTGGTCTGGACTCTTTACCTGGTATAATGTCGTGGTCTGGACACCTTACCTGGTATAGTGTCGTGGTCTGGACTCTTTACCTGGTATAATGTTGTGGTCTGTACACCTTACCTGGTATAATGTCATGGTCTGGACACATTACCCGATATAATGTCGTGGTCTGGACACCTTACCTGGTATTCCAATCAGCAAGAGTACGCTGGATGTCGTAATGTAGGTCACACATGACGCGAAGTGAAGGCTCTTGTACTCGGTCAGCTCATTATCTGTGACATTGCCTTTTGGGTAATGAAGTGAATATATGAAGAAGATTGTGTCGTCCATTTACTTGACCTGCAGGACGATCAAGTTAAAATACATACAGGTATCTCTTTGGCCTGTAGAATCAAGTTAAAATACATATAGTTATTCCTCTTCTATTTACTTGGCCAATAAAGCAAACATACAAGTATATAGTAGGCCTGTAGAGTAAGAAATAAAATACAAAATACGCAAACAAATTGTGTAATGAAAACAATAAATTAGAGCTTTATTGTTAAACTAACACGATTGTAACCGTTTCGGCTAATGCCTTCATCAGTAAAATAAACATAAAATACGTACTTTCATAAGTAATCAAATTATCTTTAAATTCTGAAAACATACTATATCATAAAATATTTTTGTAACATAAACATGAAAGGAAAACAAACAAACAATGACACAGGGTATAGGAATAAGGAGGATGTATCAAAAGGCATTGGCCGAAACGTTTACTGTCGTGTTAGTTTAAAAATAAAGCTTAATTTTATTGTTTTTACTACACCATTTGTTTGTGTATTTTGTATTTTATTTAAAAGATTTATCGCAGTCCTATTCTATATATAGAATAAAAACAACGAAAAAATTGTAAGACAGAATGAGATACGTGCGCCCGGTACCCCCCTCCCCTCCACCTACACCAAATGGTCTCAAGACATCACCCTCAGTCACCAAACAGTTAGGATTTATCTGGTGAGCGTTACAGTAACTTACTGGTGAGTATTGCACCAGGAAATACGTGGTAACCTGCTTCTGTTTGAGTTGAGAGCAGATTAAGATAAGACACAATGACATGTATGGGACATGTATATGACATGTATAGCACATTATAGGACATGTATAGGACATGTATGGGACATTATAGGACATGTATAGGACATTATAGGACATGTATAGGACATTAAAGGACATGTATAGGACATGTATAGGGAATTATATGACATGTATAGGACATGTATAGGAAATGTATAGGGCAGTATAGGACATGTATAGGATATGTAAAGGGCATTATATGACATGTATAGGACATTATATGACATGTATAGGGAATTATAGGACATGTATAGGGAATTATAGGACATGTATAGGGCATTATTTGACATGTATAGGACATTATAGGACATGTATATGGAATTATAGGACATGTATAGGTCATTATAGGACATGTATAGGATATGTATATGGCATTATAGGACATGTATAGGGCATTATAGGATATGTATAGGGAATTATAGGACATGTATAGGGCATTATAGGACAGGTATAGGACATTATAGGACATGTATAGGACATTATAGGACATGTATATGACATTAAAAGACATGTATAGGACATGTATAGGGCAGTATAGGACATGTATAGGATATGTATAGGGCATTATATGACATGTATAGGACATTATATGACATGTATAGGGAATTATAGGACATGTATAGGGAATTATAGGACATGTATAGGGCATTATTTGACATGTATAGGACATTATAGGACATGTATATGGAATTATAGGACATGTATAGGTCATTATAGGACATGTATAGGATATGTATATGGCATTATAGGACATGTATAGGGCATTATTTTACATGTATAGGACATTATAGGACATGTATAGGGAATTATATGACATGTATAGGGCATTATAGGACATGAATAGGATATGTATAGGGCATTATAGGACATGTATAGGTCATTATTTGACATGTAAAGGACATTATAGGACATGTATAGGGAATTATAGGACATGTATAGGACGTTATAGGACATGCGTAGGAAGTGTATAGGTCATATATAGGACATGTATAGGACATGTATAGGAAGTGTATAGGTCATATATAGGACATGTATATGACATTATAGGACATGTATAAGACATTTATAGGAAATTTATAGGATAAGATGAAAAACAAAGATATATTTTATATACAAATATAAAATTGAATGTTTACTACTATACTCTTTGTTCTTCTATACTCAAGTGTATTTTTTCCTATGTATTAAAGACGCTACTAATATATAAAAATTATTGCTTCCTACTGATATTTAGTGGTCTATATGTCTTGTTTCATTTCTAATAGCGGTGTGACTGTCAATAGTGTGTTTATTTTCAAAGTTTGATAAGTAAACCCATTCGATAGCCAAATACTAGAAGGTAAGGAAGAGGATTTTGTATGTGTTTGTTCTTACATACGGAACAAGAAAAGAATGGCCAAGTATTGTAACACATGATTGTTTCGTTGTATTTTCAAATTAGAATTAATTAGTAATTAGATTACGTGAATGTTGACGGCAATGAAAAGGCAGACTCCCTGGCAATAGCAGGAGCGGCCCTGCTCCAACCAGAGGCCCCAGTTACTTATCTTGGGGGTAAAACCTGGCTAAAGGACCACTTCAGGAACAAGTGGTACCAGGAGTGGGCTGACAACACAACAGCCAGGTTTTTTTTTCGCTAACATGCCCAGGCCAAGCCGCTCAGACCAGTGGTGGAACCTGAGTCGCAAACACCAGAGTTTAGTGACTCAGATGAGAACAGAGCACTGCCCAACCAACTCGTACTTTCACAGGCTAGACCACAACAGGGACTCGAACTGCCGTCATTGCAGCCAAGCCTCTGAGACGGTCGTGCACCTGCTGACGTCTTGCCCCACGCTAGATATAGCCGGGGAGGTTAGGGAGGCGGAAGAGTCCCATGTAAAGACAATGTTGTATGGCACTGCTCAGCAGATGGAGCAGATAGCCCAGGTACTAGCCAAGGCCTTAAGAGATTAGTCTCAGGCCTACAGAATATGTGTTTAGTTTAGTAATTAGATTACCTTATATAATTTTGTTAGTCACGTATTTTTTTTTGTTTGTTTGCCGTTTAATTAGTTCTGATGCAATATTTTGAGTCTAAGTCCGTCCAAGTTTCTGGGTTTATTTAAACTTCATGTGCTTTTAAAATGGATAACTTTTACTTTTAAAATGGATGAATTTTACTTTTAAATGGATGACTTTTACTTTTAAAATGATGTCTTTTACTTTTTAAAATGGATGACTTTTACTTTTAAAATGGATGACTTTTACTTAAAATGGATGACTTTTACATTTAAAATGGATGAATTTTAATTTTATAATGGATGACTTTTACTTGCACTTTTACTTTTAAATTCACATACTTTCAACTTAACATATTTTCTTTTCATCTTTTTACGTATATACCTGTAAATTTACATAATTAAAATTCTAAATAAGTTCTGTTCTTACCATTAACATTTTAAAAATAATAAGATTTGTTTAATGTATTTCGCATGTAACAGATAAACGAACAAATTTATATTTTCATAGTTTTTTTTTAAAATTGTTATTATTAAATACAGGAAAAGGAACCGGATATGAAATCCTAATTTTAAAGTTTTACACACCATTTCATACGTCATGTCCTGTAAGAATTTTAATTCGCAAATTTCAATACAATTAGAGTTCAATTAAATCATAATAAAATATAACATTAATAAACTAAAATAAACCTTAAGGTAATTATAAATAAAAATGGTTTTAATATTTTGTTAAGAGATTGGTTTTCAAATAATACAACAAATTTTTATTACAAATTAAATACAAGTACAAAGTTTTTAAACAAATACCAAGCCAATAATTTGATAAAGATGTCGTTGATAGAAGAACATAGCAGGACCAAAGTTAATGATTGTTCAAATATTCTAACATTAAAAATATGTTTATAGTTAATGAAATATGTAAACATTGACATGTATAATGAAGCAATATTAATGAGACGATAACATACAAATCAGAGTTTTATATTGTTATATATATAGTTTTATTACAGAGTTTTATATTGAGTTTCTTAACATTGCAGTCAGACATTTCTAATAGTCAGTGATAATTTAATGTTAAAATGTAAACACTGTTTTTAAGGCAAGTATTTGCAACAAATTAATATAACCTACCTAGTTTACCGAAACCAAACTATCATAATTGTTTTTTCAATATTATAACATTATCTCAGTCTAGTGTTTTAAGAAACGTCCCCATATGTAAGACTCTGTATGTGTCCCAACATAGATATTGTCTTATACAACAAGTAAGACTAGGTACATTAATGTCCTGGGGCACTCTGTATGTGTCCCAACATAGATATTGTCTTATACAACAAGTAAGACTAGGTACATTAATGTAGTGGGGCACTCTGTATGTGTCCCAACATAGATATTGTCTTAAACAACAAGTAAGACTAGGTACATTAATGTCGTGGGGCACTCTGTATGTGTCCCAACATAGATATTGTCTTATACAAGTAAGACTAGGTACATTAATGTAGTGGGGCACTCTGTATGTGTCCAAAAATAGATATTGTCTTATACAACAAGTAAGACTAGGTACATTAATGTAGTGGGGCACTCTGTATGTGTCCCAACATAGATATTGTCTTATACAACAAGCATCATTTCACGACGTGTTTTATGTTGTAAAAAAAACGTTTTAATTTCTCAGCTCTTTAATCCATGAATATAACATAAATGACGTCATTTGATATTAACGGGAAATTTGACTGGATCTACGTGGGATTCTGCTGGATACAGCTCATCCACAACATTATCCACAACTTTATTCGTTGACTGCATGCTTCCCCGTACACCACTATCTTTTTTCTTCTCTCCTCTCTCCGCCGTGCTCATTTTCTTCAAGGCTGAAATCAAAGATAAGAAATCTGTTTGTAAAATCAAAGATAGGAAATCTGTTTGTAAATTCAAAGATAAGACATATATAAAAATCAAAGATAAGAAATCTGTTTGAAAAATCAAAGATAAGAAATCTGTTTGTAAAATCAAAGATAAGAAATATGTTTGTAAAATCAAAGATGAGAAATCTGTTTGTAAAATCAAAGATAAGAAATATGTTTGTAAAATCAAAGATAAGAAATCTGTTTGTAAAATCAAAGATAGGAAATATGTTTGTAAAATCAAAGATACAAAAATCTGTAAAATCAAAGATAGGAAATCTGTTTGTAAATTCAAAGATAAGACATATATAAAAATCAAAGATAAGAAATCTGTTTGTAAAATCAAAGATAGCAAATTTGTTTGTAAAATCAAAGATAAGAAATATGTTTGTAAAATCAAAGTTAAAGGAAATCTGTTTGCGAAATCAAAGATTAGAAATCTGTTTGTAAAATCAAAGATAAGAAATATGTTTGTAAAATCAAAGATAAGAAATATGTTTGTAAAACCAAAGATAGGAAATCTGTTTGTAAAATCAAAGTTAAGAAATCTGATTGTAAAACCAAAGATGAGAAATCTGTTTGTAAAATCAAAGATAAGAAATCTGTTTGTAAAATCAAAGATAGCAAATTTGTTTGTAAAATCAAAGATAAGAAATATGTTTGTAAAATCAAAGTTAAAGGAAATCTGTTTGCGAAATCAAAGATACGAAATATGTTTGTAAAATCAGAGATGAGAAATCTGTTTGTAAAATCAAAGATAAGAAATTGTAAAATCAAAGATAAGAAATATGTTTGTGGAAAAAAAAAGAAATTTGTTTGTCAAATCAATGATAAGAGATATTTTTTTGAAATCAGAGATAAGAAATCAGTTTATTCAACAAAAAATCGATTATGAGACAGAAATAGTTAAATAAAAAATGACATTTAATATTTGGAGGACCTATTACATTTTTGTTGTTTTGATGTAAGCAATATGTTGCTTCACTACAGGAGCATCTTTCATAGATCAAAAATGTCATGTTTCCTGCTATTTCTTTGCACAGTCTCTGAACTTAAGTATGGCAGGAATTTTTGATTGACGATATAATATCTTAACTGAACTGAACTGAACACTGAACTGGGTGTTTACTGTTTACACAATAAGATGTTCAATCACGTTGAGCTGGTAAGGAACCAATAATATTACATGGTCACATTTAGAAGCGTTCGCTCATTTTCCAGTTATGGTTTTAATTTTTTAAATTTCTAAACTCTTTGACTTACATTTTTTACCACACTTCCTGAAGCAATGCTGCATTAGGGACTCGTATCTATGCAATGCTACATTAGGGTTTGTGTCCATGCAATGCTACATTAGGGACTCGTGTCCATGCAATGCTACATTAGGGACTCGTGTCAACGCAATGCTACATTAGGGGCTCGTGTCAACGCAATGCTACATTAGGGGCTCGTATCCATGCAATGGTACATTAGGGGCTCGTGTCAACGCAATGCTACATTAGTGGCTCGTGTCCATGCAATGGTACATTAGGGGCTCGTGTCCATGCAATGCTACTTTAGGGGCTCGTGTCCATGCAATGCTACTTTAGGGGCTCGTATCTATGCAATGCTGCATTAGGGACTCGTATCTATGCAATGCTACATTAGGGGCTCGTATCCATGCAATGCTGCATTAGGGACTCGTATCTATGCAATGCTACATTAGGGGCTCGTGTCCATGCAATGCTACTTTAGGGGCTCGTAGCCATGCAATGCTGCATTAGGGACTCGCATCTATGCAATGCTACATTAGGGACTCGTAGCCATGCAATGCTACATTAGGGACTCGTAGCCATGCAATGCTGCATTAGGGACTCGCATCTATGCAATGCTACATTAGGGACTCGTAGCCATGCAATGCTACATTAGGGGCTCGTATCCATGCAGCGCTACATTAGGGACTCGTGGCCATGCAATGCTACATTAGGGGCTCGTATCCATGCAATGCTACATTAGGGGCTCGTATCCATGCAATGCTACATTAGGGGCTCGTATCCATGCAATGCTACATTAGGGGCTCATGTTCATGCAATGCTACTTTAGGGGATCGTATCCATGCAATGCTACATTAGGGGCTCGTATCCATGCAATGCTACTTTAGGGGCTAGTATCTATGCAATGCTACATTAGGGGCTCGTATCCATGCAATGCTACATTAGGGACTAGTATCCATGCAGCGCTACATTAGGGGCTCGTGGCCATGCAATTCTACATTAGTAATTCTTGCCCATGTAAGGTTACATTAGGGAATCATGCCCATGCCATGCCATATTAGGGACTCGTTAAGATGCCATGCTATATTAGGGACTCGTTAAAATGACATTCTACATTTGTAACTCATTACCATGCCTTGATACATTTGGGACTCATGCCAAATCTTTATGTGAATATACCTGGTCATGGGCGTATCTTTATGTGAGAGTAGCTGCTCTCATGGGCGTTTCTTTATGTGAGTGTAGCTCCTCTAATGGGTGTATATTTATGTAAGTGCTGCTGCTCTCATGGGCGTATGTTTATGTAAAAGTGGCTGATCTAAGGGGCTTATCTTTATGTAAGTGTAGCTGCTCTCTGGGAGTTTCTTTTTGTGAGTGTAGCTGCTCTCAAGGGCGTATCTTTATTTGAGTGTAGCTGCTCTCATGGCGTATCTTTATGTGAGTGTAGCTGCTCTCTTGTGCGTATCTTTATGTTAATGTAACTGCTCTCATGGGCGTATCTTTATGTTAATGTAGCTGCTCATGGGCGTATCTTTATGTGAGTGCCGCTGCTCTCATGGGCGTATCTTTATGTGAGTGCCGCTGCTCTCACGGGCGTATCTTTATGTGAGTGCCGCTGCTCTCATGGGCGTATGTTTATGTGAGTTCAGCTGCTCTCATGGGCGTATCTTTATCTGAGTGTAGCTTCTCATGGGTGGATATACCTGTCGGTTCCCATGCATACGTGTTTATCGGCAAATGCGGAGAAAATATTTTTGTCAATGGTCTTTCAAAACCCCACAGATATCTTTAGTTTGAGAACCACGAGTTTAGAAGGATTTACATCAAATGTTTTTCATTGGTAACCGAGACTTAAAATGAAAGTCCCCATTTATAACCCGTCACTTACAATGAAAGTCCTTCATAGGTAACCCGTCCCTTAAAGCTTTGTTTCTCTTGCCAAAGATTATTTCCACGAGCCAGACCTTCCAATGACGAAAAAGACGCATTGAGACCTGTCTGAACTTTGGGCCGAAGAAGAAGTAGGCGATGAAATTGGAGCCCATGTTGGTGTAGGCGATGAGGATAATGATGCCACGACCTAGGGAAAAACCCGAATTGGAAATGTACCACTACATTTGTAGAAATATATTGACTTCCACGGCCTTACTTCTAAATGTACTACTATAATTGAATGATTACATTTTACTACAGCTATATTATAAATGTATAAAAAAGTTGTATAACTAAAAATAATTTTTAAAAATAGTTAAACTCAGTGTTATACTACTATTGTGTTATTTTAGTTGTTTTACAAGGATCGGTCTCATCAGCCATCTGCGCACGCACAAACAGAGCCAGTCCCAGCAACCCTCGGATGACTAGAGTGGTCTTCGTCGAATCGACGGACGAACAACACGCACACACACACACACACACACACACACACACACACACACACACACACACACACACACACACACACACACACACACACACACACACACACACACACACACACACACACACTAGATTTGTACTATTACACGTATAGCTAAAGTACCTAACTCCTCTTGTTCTCGCCCTAATGGTGTGTTACTACAGTTGTACTACTAGATTTGTACTATTACATGTACTACTAAAGTACCTAACTCCTCTTGTTCTCGCCCTAATGGTGTGTTACTACAGTTGTACTACTAGATTTGTACTATTACATGTACTACTAAAGTACCTAACTCCTCTTGTTCTCGCCCTAATTGTGTGTTACTACAGTTGTACTACTAGATTTGTACTATTACACGTATCACTAAAGTACCTAACTCCTCTTGTTCTCGCCCTAATTGTGTGTTACTACAGTTGTACTACTAGATTTGTACTATTACACGTATCACTAAAGTACCTAACTCCTCTTGTTCTCGCCCTAATGGTGTGTTACTACAGTTGTACTACTAGATTTGTACTATTACATGTACTACTAAAGTACCTAACTCCTCTTGTTCTCGCCCTAATGGTGTGTTACTACAGTTGTACTACTAGATTTGTACTATTACATGTACTACTAAAGTACCTAACTCCTTTTGTTCTCGCCCTAATGGTGTGTTACTACAGTTGTACTACTAGATTTGTACTATTACATGTACTACTAAAGTACCTAACTCCTCTTGTTCTCGCCCTAATGGTGTGTTACTACAGTTGTACTACTAGATTTGTACTATTACATGTACTACTAAAGTACCTAACTCCTCTTGTTCTCGCCCTAATGGTGTGTTACTACAGTTGTACTACTAGATATGTACTATTACATGTACTACTAAAGTACCTAACTCCTCTTTTTCTCGCCCTAATGGTGTGTTACTACAGTTGTACTACTAGATTTGTACTATTACACGTATCACTAAAGTACCTAACTCCTCTTGTTCTCGCCCTAATGGTGTCTCCACGTTGAAGATCCTCTTTAAGTTGGGCAACATGAAACACAGGGGCAACAAAGAGATCATGTACTGGACACTTGATATTGCCCCAAGATCCAGGAGATGCCTCCTGACTGGACATTTAAACATGGTCAATGAAGTTTGTTGCTCTACTTATGTTCGGTTTCAAGATTTAAGTTATTGAACAATGAATTCATACAAGACTTCGCCATCTAACGTTCTGAGTTTTACTATAAGCAATAATTACTTCTCATTTATCAGACAGTCGCTATACAGAGTAATATGGACATTAGACCAAAAATCTTGACTCACCAAGTTACTTTTTAAGGGATATTCACATTTAGTGGATGCTCCTAGTTTATGAAATGTTTTTCCTATACACATGGGCGTAGGGAAGGGAGGGCAAGGGGGGCATTTGCCCCCCCCCTACATTTGAGAATTAAAAATTGTTTTTATTAAATGCATTAATAAATGTTGTATTTTAACTATTACAGCACTAATTTGTAAGTCTTATTAATTTCTAAGGCTTTTTCAACCCTTATTTTATACTGAACTTGATTTTAATTGAAAATTGTACCTGTATGGCATTGCCAGTTAAAATAAAATAAAAAGTGGGATTTTTTTTGCCCCCCCTGGAAAAAATCCTAGCGACGCCCATGGCATGCCTATACGTACTCCAATTTCAAATATCCAGGGGTATAAAAGTGAATATAGCTAAAATTGTTATCGAAGAGTTTGTTTCTTTCATACTTTATTCTTTTCTTTTTTTTTACATTTGGAATTTTCTTTATTTTAAACCGCTATACAATATTTGGCGGCTGGATAGCGAAGTCAATAGTGCGCTCGCCTCACAAGCTGAGGGACGTGGGATCGAGCCCACATTAAAGCCACTATAAAATGTTGGTGAATGACTAACGCTAAGAAAGTCTTCCGCTGACCTGGAGAGGGATGGCGCCGCCAGGATCTACCAAGCCCGAGAATATTCTAATGTAATCCCCTACGACCACAAAAAGAGGTTATGGGACTTTAATAAAAAAAATTTTTTATCCAGCTTGGCTGTCAATAAAACGTGTGGTTTATTGTTTGGTACGCTAAAGCAGTGGTTCTCAACCAATGCTACGCAGACATTTTGTGGTCCGCGTGCAAAACATGCATTATTTTATTTTATAAATTGAGAAAACGAAATATACTAAAATCAATAAACAACCGTTTGATAAATTTGATTTCTGACCATATTCAATCACTGCAGGATCAATGTAACTTCTACTTTTGTGATTTGAAGTTTTAGAGTTATTCGTGTGTTTCTAGCCCGTTTCTTGCACATATTGACTCAATAAAGTTACTTCTATCAAAATTAAACCAAGTCATTGAACTGGCCAACGATACTACTTTGAATATGTTGCATCAGAATTTGAGCTTGATGAAATTTTGTCGGTTCTCAAAACTGCATCAGAAAGCGTACAAATACTTTTACCCATTGTCACAAAATATCTTCCTGAATGTGGATTTTCTGCATTGGTTTCAATCAAAACCTACTTGAAGTTGAAGACGGTCTACGATGGAGTCTTTCAAGTATTACACCTCGTTTGGGTGTGCTATACTCAAATGTACAAGCTTAAGGCTCGCACTAAATTGGTTTGTATAGCAATCTTACTAATACTAACTACTGTTTTGACTAAAAGTTGTTTTTATAGTAGGCAATACGAATTTAATAAGACTATAAGTATAAGACACATTTGTTCATTACAAAATAAAGCCATTACATTTTGTTTCCATTCCATATTTTTTGGAAGAATGCAAATCGTAGGATATTATTATAGTTTTACTTACTAACCTAACTTGTATACTAGTAACTAGTTATATACACAGTATAATTATATTTTAATTTCCAGCACGGCAGTAGCGTAATTTTCAGTAGTGGTCCGCGGCTAAGACACATTTTTCAAGTGGTCCTTGAACGTCAAAAGGTTAAGAACCACTGCGCTAAAGGATTCACTTTGATTATTTGTTTAAGGGCAATTGGACTATATGTTTAAAGTGAATGTTAAATAAAGGGCAAAGTTCAAATGTCAAAATCTGTTCATCAAATTTGAATGTCAATCAAATAAGTTAGCGTCATATCAGATATAAGTGTGTTTGAATGTTAATTAAAAATAAGTTAGCGTCCAATCAGATATAAGTTTGTTTGTTTGAATGTCAGTCAAATAAGTTAGCGACATATCAGATATAAGTTTGTTTGTTTGAATGTCAGTCAAATAAGTTAGCGTCCAATCAGATATAAGTTTGTTTGATCGTTAATTAAAAATAAGTTAGCGTCCAATCAGATATAAGTTTGTTTGTTTGAATGTCAATCAAATAAGTTAGCGTCCAATCAGGTATAAGTTTGTTTGACACGTGTTTGAACACATCTAATATGTCAGTTAAATGTCATATTAAATGTCAGGGTTAAATACTCATGACATGTCTGCAAAATGGCAGGTATATGTGACATCATACATCAGAATTTGTTAATCATGTTTAAACGTCTGATAAATGTTAGGTAAATGTCACATTGAATGTCAAGATGGCGTACTCACGTTTGAACTTTTTCAGGTCATCTACAGCCGGTAATTTGGCCAGTTCCTCTGCGATGATAAGTGATGTGTGAACGATGATAAGAAACGCCCCCAGGAACATTGTCTCACCAATGACTATCACGTAAACCATTGGGGAATTACTGGCCAGGAAACATTCTACAGGCTTTCTGTTGGGAGGAAATATTGCACACGATAATTGTTTACAACTTTTAGTGTGTAAATTGTTTACAACTTTTAGTGTGTAAATTGTTTACAACTTTTAGTGTGTAAATTATATACATCTTTTAGTGTGTAAATTGTTTACAACTTTTAGTGTGTAAATTGTTTACAACTTTTAGTGTGTAAATTGTTTACAACTTTTAGTGTGTAAATTCACGAGCAACAATTCGATATCCGCAGCCCACCCTTTCGTTTTAACCACAAAATATTGTTCAACTGTTACTGAAACTGTCCTCAATAAAAGGCTCATCACTTGGCTAACGTGTTTGTTAACTGACTCTTACACAGGCTCAGCTCCACAGCTATAAGAAACCAATGATTTTTGTGAATATCGCTGATACATCACATCTGTAATTATGGAGGTGGTTAGGTAATATCACATCTGTTATAATGGAGGTGTTTTTTTTACATCACATGTGTTATAATGGAGGTGGTTTTGTAACATCACATCTGTTATAATAGAGCTGGTTTTGTAACATCACATGTGTTATAATGGAGGTGGTTTTGTAACATCACATGTGTTATAATGGGGGTAGTTTGGTAACATCACATCTATTATAATGGAGGTAGTTTTGTAAAATCACATCTGTTATAATGGGGGTAGTTTGGTAACATCACATCTATTATAATGGAGGTAGTTTGGTAATATCACATCTATTATAATGGAGGTAGTTTTGTAGCATCACATGTGTTATAATGGAGGTAGTTAGGTAACATCACATCTATTATAATGGAGGTAGTTAGGTAACATCACATCTATTATAATGGAGGTAGTTAGGTAACATCACATCTATTATAATGGAGGTAGTTTGGTAATATCACATCTATTATAATGGATGTAGTTTGATAACATCACATCTATTATAATGGAGGTAGTTTGGTAACATCACATCTATTATAATGGAGGTAGTTTGGTAATATCACATCTATTATAATGGATGTAGTTTGGTAACATCACATCTATTATAATGGAGGTAGTTAGGTAACATCACATCTATTATAATGGAGGTAGTTTGGTAATATCACATCTATTATAATGGATGTAGTTTGGTAACATCACATCTATTATAATGGAGGTAGTTAGGTAACATCACATCTATTATAATGGAGGTAGTTTGGTAATATCACATCTATTATAATGGATGTAGTTTGGTAACATCACATCTATTATAATGGAGGTAGTTTGGTAACATCACATCTATTATAATGGAGGTAGTTAGGTAACATCACATCTATTATAATGGAGGTAGTTTGGTAATATCACATCTATTATAATGGATGTAGTTTGGTAACATCACATCTATTATAATGGAGGTAGTTTGGTAACATCACATCTATTATAATGGAGGTAGTTAGGTAACATCACATCTATTATAATGGAGGTAGTTTGGTAATATCACATCTATTATAATGGAGGTAGTTTGGTAATATCACATCTATTATAATGGATGTAGTTTGGTAACATCACATCTATTATAATGGAGGTAGTTAGGTAACATCACATCTATTATAATGGAGGTAGTTTGGTAATATCACATCTATTATAATGGATGTAGTTTGGTAACATCACATCTATTATAATGGAGGTAGTTTGGTAACATCACATCTATTATAATGGAGGTAGTTAGGTAACATCACATCTATTATAATGGAGGTAGTTTGGTAATATCACATCTATTATAATGGATGTAGTTTGGTAACATCACATCTATTATAATGGAGGTAGTTTGGTAACATCACATCTATTATAATGGAGGTAGTTAGGTAACATCACATCTATTATAATGGAGGTAGTTTGGTAATATCACATCTATTATAATGGAGGTAGTTTGGTAACATCACATCTGTTATTGTTTTTGGTACTATGTTTAAATATTGAATTCAAAATGAGAAATTAAAAACAGATCAATAAATTAAAAATAGAGCGAAAAGATTGCATTTTAGCCTAAAAACTTCCCTTAGTGTACATCTTTGACATAATCTGTGCACACGAATGCTTATGAATAGACATTCACTTAAACAGTCCCCCCCCCAAGCCCTTATGTATTAATACCCTTTCAGTCTCGATGTTTGGGTATTGTTTAATTGCTCTCCGCTTGCATACAATGCAATAATAAAGAACACAATGATATATACTTCAACTGTTGATTACACTATACACAACTGGCTGTCCTGCCTGGACAGCAAATATATCTTATAATCAACTGGCTGTACACACATCCTTTCACTATAGTTACTTCACAAGCACGGCCCTCGGTCAGACGGGACCGCTCTTGTGCCCATGCCTATTATCAACTTCACAGCTCCCTTTATCTAAAACACATCTAAGTCCCCTCGGTCAGACGGAACCGCTCTTGGGCCCATGCCTATTATCAACTTCACAGCTCCCTTTATCTAAAACACATCTAAGTCCCCTCGTTCAGACGGAACCGCTCTTGGGCCCATGCCTATTATCAACTTCACAGCTCCCTTTATCTAAAACACATCTAAGTCCCCTCGGTCAGACGCGACCGATTCTTGTGCGACACGCTACAACTATTGGGCGACACGCTACAACTCTTGGGCGACACACTACAACTCTTGGGCGACACGCTACAACTCTTGGGCGACACGCTAAAACTCTTGGGCGACACGCTACAACTCTTGGGCGACACGCTACAACTCTTGGTCGACACGCTACAACTCTTGGGCGACACGCTAAAACTCTTGGGCGACACGCTACAACTCTTGGGCGACACGCTACAACTCTTGGGCGACACGCTAACTCTTGGGTGACACGCTACAACTCTTGGGCGACACGCTACAACTCTTGGGCGACACGCTACTACTCTTGGGCGACACGCTACTACTCTTGGGCGACACGCTACAACTTTTGGGCGACACGCTACTACTCTTGGGCGACACGCTACTTCTCTTGGGCGACACGCTAAAACTCTTGTCTCGCTGCAACTCCCCGGTCTGCCCTTACCGGTTCTTCCTGCACAACTGCTCTCTCAACTGACCCCTGGCATGTCCTCTTGTCACACACCCATGTGACCAACAGTTCACTAATACATTATCTTCGTGACTAGTAGTCACTCCAGTCACACCATTCACCCACAGTGATTCTCATACCCCTGGCACACACTTTAGATCTGAATAGACATCGATGTGACCAGGTCCCAATAAGAGCACCCTGTTCAAAGAATGCATGTATGTACACATATATTCATGCACATATACATTTGTTTACAAATTTGTTGAATGCATGACTCAAAAAAAACAACAAATGCTATATAAATGTTTTCACTTTTAGATTGATACAAGTACACAACGATTCATGAACAACAGTGTACGCGAAATTGGTTTCCTTTATTAGATTTGTACACTAATCGAGGTGTCGGGAGTTGGTTTAATGGACAGAAATGTGTACATGAATCATTGTAAAGAGAAATGCGTTTATAAACTGATTGCTATTGAACTCATTATTACATAACCTAAAAATGAACACACCAGCGTAGTTCCTCACCAATATGTGTTTACATATGTACAATATGTACACCAATCAGGTGAATACACAACTTACCCGTGCTTGTTTGTGAATGATATCCACACATACACCAATGGAATGTGGATTGTGAAGACACATACAAGAAACATAATGATGACCGCCTCAGGATCGTGGTACAAGATGGAGAGTCGCTTGTTGCTTCAACAGAAGGGAGGATACGGAAAGGTATACCAATGTGAGGTCACTTCATTGTGGTGAAAAGCGAAATTTATATTTTTTGAAATATCCCATCGGAAAATTGTTTGGATAATGATTTGAGTTTTGTTTACAATGTGAGAAAGCATTGTTTTATTAACCAAAATTATTTTTTTATTTGTTTGTTATTGTTGTTTGTTATTGTTGTTTGTTATTGTTGTCTGTTATTGTTGTCTGTTATTGTTGTCTGTTATTGTTGTCTGTTATTGTTGTCTGTTATTGTTGTCTGTTATTGTTGTCTGTTATTGTTGTCTGTTATTGTTGTCTGTTATTGTTGTCTGTTATTGTTGTCTGTTATTGTTGTCTGTTATTGTTGTCTGTTATTGTTGTCTGTTATTGTTGTCTGTTATTGTTGTCTGTTATTGTTGTCTGTTATTGTTGTCTGTTATTGTTGTCTGTTATTGTTGTCTGTTATTGTTGTCTGTTATTGTTGTCTGTTATTGTTGTATGTTATTGTTGTCTGTTATTGTTGTCTGTTATTGTTGTCTGTTATTTTTGTCTGTTATTGTTGTCTGTTATTGTTGTCTGTTATTGTTGTCTGTTATTGTTGTCTGTTATTGTTTTCTGTTATTGTTGTCTGTTATTGTTGTCTGTTATTGTTGTCTGTTATTGTTGTCTGTTATTGTTGTCTGTTATTGTTGTCTGTTATTGTTTGTTATTATTTTCTGTTATTGTTGTTTGTTATTGTTGTTTGTTATTGTTGTTTGTTATTGTTGTTTGTTATTGTTGTTTTTTATTGTTGTCTTTTATTGTTTCCTTTTATTGTTTTATGTTATTGTTGTTTGTTATTGTTTTCTGTTATTGTTGTTTGTTATTGTTGTTTATTATTGTTGTTTGTTATTGTTGTCTGTTATTATTGTCTGTTATTGTTGTTTTCATTACAAGCTAGATGAAATCCAGTTGTGTTAAATCCTAAATTCACCGAGACATACTAAACACAATGTCATTATAGCAGTCATCCTCCTTAGTTATGATTCCAATATTGGCTGTGATACGTTATTGTTTATAAGACATTGCGAGATTGGCATTGAAACATTTGTAAGTGTAACAAAAGAATTACACAAAAAAGCTGTCTATAAAATTACAATATGTTACACGTAATAAAAAAAAATCTTAAAATTAATCATTTGTATTTCGCTCTAGGTAACTTTGGATGTCTAATGAAATCTCAAAAATAAAAAGTAACTGCGTCTGTTTGAGATCTGATGTCAATTATGAGGCATGTCACTCTGTCATTGGTGTCATGTCACTCAGTCAGTGGTGTCGTGTCACTCAGTCGGTGGTGTCGTGTCACTCAGTCAGTGGTTTCGTGTCATTCAGTCAGTTGTGTCATGTCACTCCGTCAGTTATGTCATGTCACTCAGTCAGTCAGTGGTGTCATGTCACTCAGTCAGTGGTGTCATGTCACTACGTCAGTGTTGTCATGTCACTCCGTCAATGGTGTCATGTCACTCCGTCAGTGGTGTTGTCTCACTCAGTCAGTGGTGTCATATCACTCAGTCAGTGGTGTCATGTCACTCAGTCAGTTATGTCGTGTCACTCCGTCAGTGGTGTCATGTCACTCCGTCACTGGTGTCATGTCACTCCGTCAGTTGTGTCATGTCAATCCGTCAGTTGTGTCGTGTCACTCCGTCAGTGGTGTCATGTCACTCCGTCAGTTGTGTCGTGTCACTCCACCAATGGTGTCATGTCACTCCGTCAGTGGTGTCGTGTCACTCAGTCAGTGGTGTCATGTCACTCAGTCAGTTATGTCGTGTCACTCCGTCAGTGGTGTCATGTCACTCCGTCAGTGGTGTCATGTCACTCCGTCAGTTGTGTCATGTCAATCCGTCAGTTGTGTCGTGTCACTCCGTCAGTGGTGTCATGTCACTCCGTCAGTTGTGTCGTGTCACTCCACCAATGGTGTCATGTTTAGCCATGTTTGATGTATGATGACTAGACAGACCAATAACCACTTAGGGTATACAACAATAAACATATGTACACAGCTGCTTGCAGTACTAACAAGTGATTGCACCACAAAGTGTTACTCACCCATTGAACAGATAAGACAGTCGAACTAATCCCATTAGAAATAAATGACCGTTCACAGTGACCATCAGCACGACACAACTGATGCGATAAATACTGTAGTAAATATTGAAACAATAACTAATGATAATAATTGGCTCTAATATAAGCTAATGATAATAATTGGCTCTAATATAAGCTAATGATAATAATTGGAACAATAGCTAATGATAATAATTAGAACAATAGCTAATGATAATAATTGGAACAATAGCTAATGATAATAATTGGAACAATAGCTAATGATAATAATTGGAACAATAGCTAATGATAATAATTGGCTGTAATATAATTTATTAATGGGTCCACTAATAAGTTCACGCACTCCTAGTTAGAATTTATCTCAAGGAATATTTAAAAATAATTCCACTCATAGACTCAAAGATTTAATCAGCTTAAACACGTGTAATACGTGTATCCGGAAGTTCTAACACAACAACACCATTTTTATCAACAATTAAACTCGCGATCGTTAGATTAATTTGTCAGTAAAAATATGAGCGTTTTTTTAATGTCAAGAGAATGTAACTCAAAGTATAGAAACGCTAACAACTCAACGTTGCCTGTTGACACATAGGGGGAAACACACCAGAAATGTAGGGCGCTTGGGAAACTAAGTCCCAGCGGCGGACCAATTCAGATGTACAGCCTTGAAGGAAGTAAAGGGAAGCATTAATATGCGGCTTCTCAGCTGTAAGAAGCTACAACAGACCCAGTTTTTAAATTGTTGCAAAGAATTCAGCGAAAAAAGTAACAAAAACAAATTGTGTCGCAATTTTAAATCCTATTCAAAGAGAAATTTTCCATTTGAGCTCTAAATGTGAGCTTAGAGAACCTTGATTTCGGGTTGGTCTTCAGGAAAGTTCTTAGTCTCAAGGAAGTAGGAGATAAGTTCCAACTCTTGAATGTTCTACACAAACTACTTTGATGAAGACGAGCTGGCCAGCCAAGGAATGTGACGGATGCAGTTAGAAATATCTTCAGCTTATAATCATGATGATGATGATGAAGTTTATGGTGATGATAAGATATCTCGAGTGATCTAAAGGGTTAGGGGTGGAGGGGAGGTCACTCACGCACAGAACAATGGGACCTGGAAGTAGATCTCCCGTCCAGTGGTCACAGCACAGATAAACCTGGGCACGCACCAGACGAGGGTCATCTAGGGGTTGGGGGGAGGTCACTCACGCACAGAACAATGGGACCTGGAAGTAGATCTCCCGTCCAATGGTCACAGCACAGATAAACCTGGGCACGCACCAGACGAGGGTCATCTAGGGGTTGGGGGGAGGTCACTCACGCACAGAACAATGGGTCCTGGAAGTAGATCTCCCGTCCAATGGTCACAGCACAGATAAACCTGGGCACACACCAGACGAGGGTCAGTGTGTTGAACAAACAAAGACTGGTCAGGTACATGGACAGCATGTTGTCCTTTAGATCAGCAGACGCTAGCACACAGACAGTCAACATGTTGCCTGGGTGGACAGATGTTACATGATATTATTAGTGAAATGAAAAAACTAATTATTTTTTTTGCTTCGGTTCTGAGGATTGTTTCGGGTTATTAACACGTTTTTATTAACTCGCTTTCATTGGGCATTGTTTTTCCAAGATTTTTTCAAATCTGCAAACGTAAAATTGAACCACTTCTGATGGTCCTAGGAATCTGAAAATTTTACCACAGATAGATCTTGGATGACAATGCATTGTATCAAAATTTCAGATCGATCAAATGTACCGTTATTAAATTATTGAACTTTTAAGTTTATCTATAGTCTATATAAAAGCATCTGTACCGTCGGCTTTTGTTGACATCCGTGAGTTCGCCCCGTGACCACATCACAATGTTTTTAAAACGTTGGGCGGGCGCTTGTGAGGTGTTTGGTAAAATAAATAGAGGTAAAAAATATTTTAAAAAACCAGGTTGTTATAAGTGGACTAAAAAGAATAAAATAAATAGAAGTAAAAAAAAGATTTTTAAAAACCACGTTTTTAGAAGCGGACTAAAAAGAAGAAAATAATTTAAAACTAGTAAGTTCAAGTACTTCGATTTAATATGACTAAAAACGTGGGGTGGGTGTTTGGTATAAAAATTAAAGATTTCTAATTTAGAAGGCTAAAGAGAGATCTTATCTGTTTACAGACGCTCCTTCTATACAGAAGATTATTGCGTCTGTAAACAGATAAGATCTCTCTTTAGCCTTCTAAATTAGATCTATAAGTGAGAGAATGAGTGAACCGCATATGTTAAACCTCATAAGCGCCCGCCCCACGTTTTTAGTCATATTAAATCGAAGTACTTGAACTTACAAGTTTTAAATTATTTTCTTCTTTTTAGTCCGCTTCTAAAAACGTCGTTTTTAAAAATCTTTTTTTTAGTTCTATTTATTTTATTTTCTCTGTCCATATTTAATGTCCGTCCATGTTCTAATCTTACAAATGTTCGAATATCTCATTATTGTTCTAATGTCTCGTTTATGCTCTGGAGTCTTGTTTGTGTTCTAAGTTTTATGCTCTAAAGCATTGCTTCTCAAAGTGGTGGTCCGCGGACGAGTGGCGGTCCGTGGGCCATCCGCTGCCGGTCCGCAGAAGTTATAAAAAAATGACAGAAAAAATTGTCAGTGCAAGTAAAATAGTGCCCCGGTCCGTGGTGCAATGAAAATTTTTTTTCTGGGCCCGGTCCGACATACTAAAAAGTTTGAAAACCACTGCTCTAGAGTATAGTTTATTTTCTAATGCCTTGTTTATGTTCAAATGCTTCGTTTATGTCTTAATGTCTCGTTTATGTTCCATTGTTCTGTTTATGATTTAATGTCTTATTTATGATCCCTTGTGTGTCGTTATGTGTTTTAAAATCTGAATCCATTTGAGATATATCTAAAAATTAAATGTGTCTTCTTGTACTTTCGATGTACTTTGATATACAAACATTGAACTTAAGTTAGTTTTTAACTACGTTTGTAGGTTTACTTTATTTTCACGCTTTTATTCTCTTTTAAACAATACTTTACACTAAAACATTGTGTCATCTGCAAGTCAATGTACCATGCTCAAAACGATGACATATTCTTTAGTACATTGTATGAATCTCAGTCAAAAATCATTGGTAAGAGAATTACATATACATGTAATAGAAACTACTAATATATTTTTTGTTTGTGCTACTTGCCAGGTATTCCCAAAGTAATGAGTAATACTGAACTTGTTAAGTAAATGAAGGTTCTTGATGCGTGCAAGTTTTCCAAAACTTCCATTTCTGTAACAGTCAAGTTGTGCCACTTGGTTCGGACCACATGGCTGAACTCCATTTATGTGTCATCAACGAGTGACTTCTAGTTGACACAGCGGACGCGGCGGTAACTAATGTAATTGTAGACACACCTGAAAGAAAATTTTGTGTGAAAGTGGAAGACATAGAAACAAATAGATCAATGTCTACAGTATGATATTTGGGAATGCATTATTGTAACTACTGACAGCCTTCATGTGCAGTTAATGATGGTTAGCAATATGTTTAATGATGTTCGTTGAGAATTGAAAAATAAAATAAAAATAAAAAGTCATAAATCTATATCGTTAGCTAAAGAAAACAAAGTTAAACAGAAGGGATTACTTACCAAACATAAGGGATTACTTACCAAACAGAAGGGATTACTTACCTAACAGAAGGGATTACTTACCAACATAAGGGGTTACTTACCTAACAGTAGGGATTACTTACCAAACAGAAGGGATTACTTACCAAACAAAGGGATTACTTACCTAACAGTAGGGATTACTTACCTAACAGTAGGGATTACTTACCTAACAGTAGGGATTACTTATCAAACAGAAGGGATTACTTACCAAACAGAAGAGATCGCTCACGAAAGAGGTCAACAGAAGGTATTACTCAAAAAAAGAGTTCAACAGAAGGTATTGCTCACTTTTAGTGGCATCTCTATTTGTATTCTGCTACTAATGACATATTATGCGGATCCATACGTATCATTCATCTACGACTCACATTCATGGACCAGCTCTGCAAAGGTCTCTACGACTCACATTCATGGACCAGCTCAGCAAAGGTCTCTAGGACTCACATTCATGGACCAGCTCTGCAAAGTTCTCTAGGACTCACATTCATGGACCAGCTCTGCAAAGGTCTCTAGGACTCACATTCATGGACCAGCTCTGCAAAGGTCTCTATGACTCACATTCATGGACCAGCTCTGCAAAGGTCTCTAGGACTCACATTCATGGACCAGCTCTGCAAAGGTCTCTAGGACTCACATTCATGAACCAGCTCTGCAAAGGTCTCTACGACTCACATTCATGGACCAGCTCTGCAAAGGTCTCTAGGACTCACATTCATGGACCAGCTCTGCAAAGGTCTCTACGACTCACATTCATGGACCAGCTCTGCAAAGGTCTCTAGGACTCACATTCATGGACCAGCTCTGCAAAGGTCTCTAGGACTCACATTCATGGACCAGCTCTGCAAAGGTCTCTAGGACTCACATTCATGAACCAGCTCTGCAAAGGTCTCTACGACTCACATTCATGGACCAGCTCTGCAAAGGTCTCTAGGACTCACATTCATGAACCAGCTCTGCAAAGGTCTCTAGGACTCACATTCATGAACCAGCTCTGCAAAGGTCTCTAGGACTCACATTCATGGACCAAATCTGCAAAGGTCTCTAGGACTCACATTCATGGACCAGCTCTGCAAGGTCCCTACACCATTGAGTTTAAAACTGGTGTTACGGTCAGATGTTGTGGTGTGGGGATGACTACGCATAAATGGGGCGGTGAACACTTGTCCTCGTGGAACGGGGGCAAGTGAACTCAAGGTACGTGCAAGTTGTAATGAATTGACAGGACCACGGTCAAAGGGAGACATGGGTCCAGTCAAAAAACCGGTCGGACAAGACGGGGGTATAATAGGGGTCACATTGTGTGTCGCGGGGAGATTGTTAAGTTGCCGAGTAGCAGGCAGGTGAAAGACGTACGATAGAGTGTGGAGTTTTTGTGAACGTGGTCCAATCCGGTCAAGCTGGGCCGAGGACTCTGGATGGTATGACCATCAACTGTAAACTGCCAATTGTACTGTACCATAAATATGTTCAAAGCTTCTGGATGTTATTAAACTTATGTTGAAAGAAAACAACCCAGCGTTACTAAGTCTTTTACCCGTCTACGTGGTAAATATCTGTGGCCACGGGGGGACCTCAACCCCTAGACAACGACTCCGCCACAGTGGGGGCCCGTCGAAAAACCGAGCCATCGGTTCGAGCCAACGCAGCACATCAAGGCACGTCACTAAGAGAGAAACAGAACTGGCCGTACTAGCCATACTGATATCAAGATCTTCACGAGAGCGTAGGGCTTACGCCTCGTAACGACGAGACCAGTGGTGTTGAAGACAGCCGGAGCAGTGGTGTGAAACACAGCCATAGAAGTGGTGGGGAAGACAGCCGTAGCAGTACTGCTGAAGACAGCCGGAGCAGTGATGTTGAAGACAGCCGGAGCAGTGGTATTGAAGACAGCCGAAGCAGTGGGGTTATAGACGCAGCAATGGAGGCCAGGCAAACTGCACCCGGAGGAGCATCGAAGGAATAACGAACACTAACTATGACAGTAACACGTTGCAGAAGCTGACTACAGCCAGGACAACCTCGAGGTTACAACCTCAGTAATACGTGACAGTGAAGTCGGTGACTTTGTGATTTTCTTACCTATGGATATTGATACTGCCCTGGTGTAATGTGATTTTCTTATGTATGGTTATTATGTGAGTTTGGATTTCCCTTGATAGTAAGTACTGATTTAAATAAATTTTTTTGACGAAATTCTGAATTATAAAACATTGTCAAAATATTAGATTGGTCTCTAGATATATGACATTTTATATGTAAAGTATATTGTCAGTGTAATTGAAGCACTATAGTAGAACATTTTTTTTATTGTAAAGAGTCAAAATGCGGTGGCTAGATACGGAAGAACTTAAGCGAAGGGCCCGAAAGGAGGGATTAGAAGGGGAAGAGGCGAAGATATGGTTAAGAGAGAGAAAGATGGGTGAGCAAGACGAGGAACGGGCTATAAGGAGGGGAGAGCCAAACAAAGAAAGAGAGATCAGGTTAAAAAAACGGACAGAGAGAGAAATGGACATATTTAAATCCTACAGAAAGAAATGGGATCAGCATCATCTTAGCAGAACGGATAAGCAGTTCGACCACATAAGGGTGGAACCTAAAAAGAGATTAGAAAATGAGATTGATTACAAAGAATTTGTAAGGGAAGTTGTTGAGGCCGAAAAGAAGATAAAGCAGGGTCAATTAACTAATGTAGTGACTGCTAATAAAGGGAAGGAAAAGGGTGAAAGGGAAGATCGCTGGTTGGGGGCTAAAAAAAAATTGAAGAGATACGGTTAAAGTGGGAGCAAGAAGATAAAGAATCATTGAGACAAAACGAAGAAAGACAGAGACTGCGACAGAAAGAAGATGAAAAGAAGCAGCGACAATACGAAAAGAGACAGGAGAAAATGTTAGAAAATGATGAAGAGAAAAGAAGAAAACTGAGAATTAAACAGGGAGCTTTAAAAAGTAACGAGAGTAACTGTCAGGAAGAATTATATGGAATAGCCAGCTTATTTTGCGAAGATCAACAAGTAACGAAACCAGGGTATATGGTGGTGAAACCGGCAGTGGGAGAGATAGAGCAGGGTAGATACAACCCCAAGAAACCGACAAATACCAGTAGATATAAAAATGAAAATATGAACTTTGGAGGTTACAAAGACGATCGGAATACAGCTAAAGACTTTTCTGAGAGCTTTCCTAAGACAAGACAACAAAATAATAAAGGTAGAAGGGAACCAATGGCAGAATATAAAAAGAGAATCTTAGAATCTAAAAAGAAACGTGAAGCAGATGACAGAATAGATTATACTGGGGACACTTTAGAAAGGAACACACATAAGGATGAAGTGACTGTTAATGAAGTGAAGGAAAATGGTGAAAGGGAAGACAGTGATAAACTCGTTAGTGAGTTAAGAAATAAACTGTCCCTTAAAGAGAACGAATTAAAGGAACACAGAGAGACAGCAGGTAAACTTGAGTTAAAATTGAGCAATGTTGAAACTAGACTAACGGATCTCGAAAAAGTTGACATCAAACACAGATTAAAAATAGAGGAAACTGAAGTTGAATCAATGAATTTAGAAATGAGAATTGCCGAAATGGACAAACTACTGGCTCAAAATGAGAAAGAAAAATCGTTTTGTATCAAAAGAACTAGGGACATCGAAGATAAAATGATAGAGATGGATTTAGATATATGGATCGCAAACCAGAAAATAGAAAAACTGGAAAAATCTGAAATTGAAAAAGATGAATTATTGGAAAAATTACAGAGGGAACTAAAAGGAAAAGAGATAGAAAACACAGAAATGGATAGAAACCTAATCAGTACACAAAACAACGTAGCAAATCTGAGTAAGGCCTTAGCCGAAATGGAAGAATCATTAAAAGAATGTAAGAGAGAGAACAAAATAAAACTGAATGAAGCTGAAGTTGAGTCCATGACCTGGAAAATGAAAAGTATCGAGATGGACAACGTATACGCTAGCCTAATAAAAATAGTCAGGGGTAAAGATGAAAAACTAGCAGAGATGAAATTATACTTAATCATTGCAAACCAAAATATATCAGGGCTGAATAAGACGGTGACTGAGAAAGATGAATGTTTGCAGAGCTTACAGTGGAAGCTAAAGGAAATTAAAGACACACTAACTCAAAAAGAAGAGGAGAATAATGAGTTAACACTGACTATAGCACATAACAAAGAAGACATAAATGACTTTTGGCGAATCATTGTTGAAAAGGAAGAGAAAAGGACTGAATTAACGCAAAGATTAACTGGTAATGATACAGACATGACAGTGATTGTGCAGAGAACGTCCAAGATGCTTGGGACAATAGTTGAAAAACCTCACGAAAAGTGGACTAAAGAAGTACAATTTCGAAAGAGGGAAATTTTAGTTGAAAATTTGAATAAGAAGAAAAGTAGTGACCCAGATATGCAAGATTGGGTGAAGGTCACTGAACACACCGTGGTCACAGTAGTAACATTAACCTCCCAAGCAAAATGTATTGAATGTAAGGGAAATAAGGATACTGATGGAAATATTGATTGTGCTACTGAATTTCTAGAGTATAGCAAACTTATTGATAGAGATCAGGAGAATATTGAAGATAATGATGGGAAAATTGAGTGTGCTACTAAGCTAAGAGCAGATATCCCACATAGGGATAAAAACAAGCAACTTAAGAAGAAACCCTTCAGTGGAGCCATGCAACAATATGACGTGGGCTCAGCTAAACACTGTTGTGAGTTGTTGAACAAAGGTGACGCGTATAACCTCCAAGGACGCAGCAGGGCAAACACGGAGCTCAACAGAAACAATAACAATGACACAGTGCGACCTAGACTGGCCAGAATGCATAAAACCATGACGGACAAATACTCACTGGACAGGCTTACGGCCGGTCTGTTGAGAATATTGGTTTTGTTAATAATTGGGGTCCGGTTCAACACACTTAATTGGGTGGTTAGCTCGTGCGTTGGTACAATTTTGGACGCAATGGTCAGCCCTTCGGGTCAAAGAGTACAATTCAAAAGAGGTCAGGGAGGAAAATTCAAATGTAGTGACCGAAGTTATTGGCGAGATTTCAAGGGCGGAGGTAAAGCTAACATGATAAGTCGTGGAGGGGGTGACAGGAGTGATCGGGGAAATTTCAGAGGCGGAGGTATACTTAACCGAAAAAGTCATAGAGGTAGCGACAGGGAGGATCGCAGAGGATAGAGGTGGCAATGGGAGTGGGACAGACAAAGACTGATTTTAGTCCCACTAAGACTGCCAGTATACTGACAGATTTTGTAGGGTTGAGTACAAGAATGATCAAAATAGCTAATAATTAAGCCTGGGACAATGACAAATGATTGTAGTTTCCAAATTTTAGGGTACGCTCTTGGTAATGCTAATAAGAGTCGTTTCTTGTTTAGAATGGGAAATATACGAAATGTTCCACCATCAAAAACAATGACTATGATTTTTGATGCATACATTGAATTTGTCTGAGTATTACGGTATAGGAGGGCGCCGTAAATAACACGGAATTGGTATTGTGTCTTCTATGATGATGATAATTTGTTGAAAATTATGATGAATAATGATAATATTGTTGGGATTGAAGTTGGGGTCTGAGTGACCTTGTACCAGTATCATTGTGAAATGAAATAAAGTGGTTCGTATGTTCATGACAAATGTGTTGATCATATTAGAAATTTTGTGCACTGGAGACCTCAGTCCAAATTTTATGATAAGAGATGTTGTTATGATGATAATGTTTTGATTAGGATGATGAGGTTGCTATTTGTTGATAACTATGAGGAGTTATGATAATGTATTTTTGTATTTACTTGGGGGGTCTGAGCGACCAATTCCCAGTATTACTATTATATGAATTGATAAGACAATTCTTATGTGCACGACACATTTTGATTATGTAAGCACAACATGTTTGGAGCCCTCAGGCATTTGGTATAACATTGATAATATGTATTTATTATATGTTATGATGATGAAATTTTTGATTCATGAAAATTTTGCCGATGACTATGTTATGATTATGAATATGATAATTTGTAACCCATTAACTGGTGGTTATAACTGGTCCCAGTAGGGGGGACGATAAATATACATACGAGATCCCGCTATGGGGACAGAAAACATACATAACATGTCCCATAAAGATACAGATGCAAGTATTAATGAAAAGGGACAGAAAATTGGGTGGATAGTGATTGTTGTGACACATGATTAGCAATTAAACCATTGAAGCATGCCATTCATTGTTTGTGAGACATGTTGAGCAATTAAGTCACTGAACCATGACTTTCTTCGCTTGTAAAACATGGGGATCATCTAAATCATTGAACCATGAGATTCTTTGCTTGTGAAACATGGGTGTCATTTAAGTCATTTAACCATACCAAGATTTTTTTTGTTTGTATGTGAAGAATATTAATACTTCAAATGTGACAATTTTTTTCTTTTGTATATTGATGTATATATATCGTTAACATTTTGAGTAGTAATAACCTTTGCTACCCTCGAAAGCGAGGTAGTATAGGACTAGACTCGTACGCAGGTACGAAAACCGGGTAGTTCCACAATGTAAATAAAACGATTCCTTATTATGTATTTGGGAATATACACCACTATTGTGAACTAATATTTTTGGAAGCTAGCATATTACTGAAGAAAATTCTGTATATAGTGAACATTGCAATTGTTAAATATTGTTAAAATAATTATATATTATTGAAATGCCTGTGTGTGTAAGTATGGGATATATTATTAGTAGATCATATAACACCAAAACCTCAAGACCTTATGTTTATAAACTCGCGACATTCTTGCTAAGGTCGCTCGTGAGGAGGGGGGTGTTACGGTCAGATGTTGTGGTGTGGGGATGACTACGCATAAATGGGGCGGTGAACACTTGTCCTCGTGGAACGGGGGCAAGTGAACTCAAGGTACGTGCAAGTTGTAATGAATTGACAGGACCACGGTCAAAGGGAGACATGGGTCCAGTCAAAAAACCGGTCGGACAAGACGGGGGTATAATAGGGGTCACATTGTGTGTCGCGGGGAGATTGTTAAGTTGCCGAGTAGCAGGCAGGTGAAAGACGTACGATAGAGTGTGGAGTTTTTGTGAACGTGGTCCAATCCGGTCAAGCTGGGCCGAGGACTCTGGATGGTATGACCATCAACTGTAAACTGCCAATTGTACTGTACCATAAATATGTTCAAAGCTTCTGGATGTTATTAAACTTATGTTGAAAGAAAACAACCCAGCGTTGCTAAGTCTTTTACCCGTCTACGTGGTAAATATCTGTGGCCACGGGGGGGGACCTCAACCCCTAGACAACGACTCCGCCACAACTGGCGACATGTATATTTCAGCCAATAAAAACAACACTTTTACTTTTTATACCCATTGGTATGTTTTACAGACTGTTACAACACATATGAACATATTAAAACAATAATAACACTAACTAGCCTATTTTAATTGTTTATATGAATGTAATTATGAATGGGTTTTATGTTGGCGACATGGTCTTTTTCAAACATACACATTTTAAATATTCAATAAAAAAATACTAATGTGCCTGAATTTCAAATATAACACATTTTAAGATTCTGAAATGAATGCTCTTTAATACCATACAAGCCACTCAAAAATATGTGCTCCGCTTCAACAATTATCAAAGATTATATGCGTGGGAAATGACATGACACATTTTTGAAAAACGTTAATATTTGTATTTTTATTCTTTTTCAGGTAACCTACTCCATGCCAAGTACAGATGTGTATGTCTATGTGTATGTGAATGTGTATGTATATGTGTGTGTCTATGTCTATGTGTATGTCTATGTGTATGTGTATGTCTATGTGTATGTGTATGTCTATGTGTATGTGTATGTGTATGTGTATGTCTATGTGTATGTGTATGTCTATGTGTATGTGTATGTGTATGTCTATGTGTATGTGTATGTCTATGTGTATGTCTATGTGTATGTGTTGTTCTTGCAAATATAACAAGAAAAGTTCTCTTTCTATCACCATGCAAACAATTTGTAAGTATATTGGCAAAATCTTAATATTCATAGGATTGCTACGAATCAAAGAATTTATCTTGGACACTTTGTCTGCCTTCAAGGTATGAAAGGGGGTATTGCTTAAAACACAGCTAAAACTGGCGTTACGTGTTAATGATCAGGTGGAAAAGAAATCAAACGTCTTACAAGTCTTACCAACAGGATGTTGTAGGTTGTATGTAATTAAATTACAAAGTATAGTTCATACATAAATAAGCATTAAACTACAACTTTATAGATTAGGGGTTTGTACAATAGATATATGTGTCATTTAATGCAGGAAAATTAACCGGATATCTTATTATATCAACAAAGTTGAGCACATATTTTAATACATCATTTCCTGTAAAAATTTCGATTCGCAAATTTGAAGACAGAAATTAAATTATTTAACCTAATAAATCAAATAAAACAAAACTATGAAAACAACAGCAAGAGATTTAACACATTTAACACATTTAACACATTTAACACATTTCAATTCTTAAAGACAAATAATCTTTCCTCTCCTAATATTGCAAAACGTTTTAACTACCCACATGATTAAAACACAAGAAACACATAGTATGTCGATTTACTAAGAGGAAACATGTACAAGAAAAACATATTGCATGAACAACAGAAGTAATGAAGAAGTTGATATACGGTTGTTTATTTGTTCGTCAATATGTATGCATTTTAAATACATAAATATTTATCTTTGTTTCAAAACTTACAAAAATTAATTACAAATCTTAATTTTACACATTATTTCAACATGAAACACATCTTTAACCAGTTTATTAGGCTAATTGATTGTAGTTAAAAGTAAAGAAGAACCCTTAATATAGGCGAAGCCTGTGTTTCTGTCTATGTAACCAGTCACTTGGCTACATATAACAAACAAATGCGACACTGGTGTATATCACTGTTCAATCAATGGGTTGATTACATGATCTATTACGACAGGGCTACCATTGTATTGTCTATTCTTGTATAACAAAGTTATCTATTACTACAGAGCTACCATTGTATTGTCTATTCTTGTATAACAACCAAAGTTATCTATTACTACAGGGCTACCATTGTATTGTCTATTCTTGTATAACAAAGTTACCTATTACTACAGGGCTACCATTGTATTGTCTATTCTTGTATAACAAAGTTATCTATTACTACAGGGCTACCATTGTATTGTCTATTCTTGTATAACAAACAAAGTTATCTATTACTACAGGGCTACCATTGTATTGTCTATTCTTGTATAACAAAGTTATCTATTACTACAGGGCTACCATTGTATTGTCTATTCTTGTATAACAAAGTTATCTATTACTACAGGGCTACCATTGTATTGTCTATTCTTGTATAACAAATTTATCTATTACTACAGGGCTACCATTGTATTGTCTATTCTTGTATAACAAACAAAGTTATCTATTACTACAGGGCTACCATTGTATTGTCTATTCTTGTATAACAAAGTTATCTATTACTACAGGGCTACCATTGTATTGTCTATTCTTGTATAACAACCAAAGTTATCTATTACTACAGGGCTACCATTGTATTGTCTATTCTTGTATAACAACCAAAGTTATCTATTACTACAGGGCTACCATTGTATTGTCTATTCTTGTATAACAACCAAAATTATCTATTACTACAGGGCTACCATTGTATTGTCTATTCTTGTATAACAAACAAAGTTATCTATTACTACAGGGCTACCATTGTATTGTCTATTCTTGTATAACAAATTTATCTATTACTACAGGGCTACCATTGTATTGTCTATTCTTGTATAACAAACAAAGTTATCTATTACTACAGGGCTACCATTGTATTGTCTATTCTTGTATAACAAACAAAGTTATCTATTACTACAGGGCTACCATTGTATTGTCTATTCTTGTATAACAACCAAAGTTATCTATTACTACAGGGCTACCATTGTATTGTCTATTCTTGTATAACAAAGTTACCTATTACTACAGGGCTACCATTGTATTGTCTATTCTTGTATAACAAAGTTATCTATTACTACAGGGCTACCATTGTATTGTCTATTCTTGTATAACAAAGTTATCTATTACTACAGGGCTACCATTGTATTGTCTATTCTTGTATAACAAAGTTATCTATTACTACAGGGCTACCATTGTATTGTCTATTCTTGTATAACAAACCAATTATTCTATTACTACAGGGCTACCACTGTATTGTCTATTCTTGTATAACAACCAAGTTATCTATTACTACAGAGCTACCATTGTATTGTCTATTCTTGTATAACAAAGTTATCTATTACTACAGGGCTACCATTGTATTGTCTATTCTTGTATAACAAACAAAGTTATCTATTACTACAGGGCTACCATTGTATTGTCTATTCTTGTATAACAAACAAAGTTATCTATTACTACAGGGCTACCATTGTATTGTCTATTCTTGTATAACAAATAAAGTTATCTATTACTACAGGGCTACCATTGTATTGTCTATTCTTGTATAACAACCAAAGTTATCTATTACTACAGGGCTACCATTGTATTGTCTATTCTTGTATAACAAAGTTACCTATTACTACAGGGCTACCATTGTATTGTCTATTCTTGTATAACAAAGTTATCTATTACTACAGGGCTACCATTGTATTGTCTATTCTTGTATAACAAAGTTATCTATTACTACAGGGCTACCATTGTATTGTCTATTCTTGTATAACAAAGTTATCTATTACTACAGGGCTACCATTGTATTGTCTATTCTTGTATAACAAACCAATTATTCTATTACTACAGGGCTACCACTGTATTGTCTATTCTTGTATAACAACCAAGTTATCTATTACTACAGGGCTACCATTGTATTGTCTATTCTTGTATAACAACCAAGTTATCTATTACTACAGAGCTACCATTGTATTGTCTATTCTTGTTTAACAAAGTTATCTATTACTACAGGGCTACCATTGTATTGTCTATTCTTGTATAACAAAGTTATCTATTACTACAGAGCTACCATTGTATTGTCTATTCTTGTATAACAAAGTTATCTATTACTACAGGGCTACCATTGTATTGTCTATTCTTGTATAACAAAGTTATCTATTACTACAGAGCTACCATTGTATTGTCTATTCTTGTATAACAAAGTTATCTATTACTACAGGGCTACCATTGTATTGTCTATTCTTGTATAACAAAGTTATCTATTACTACAGGGCTACCATTGTATTGTCTATTCTTGTATAACAAACAAAGTTATCTATTACTACAGAGCTACCATTGTATTGTCTATTCTTGTATAACAACCAAAGTTATCTATTACTACAGAGCTACCATTGTATTGTCTATTCTTGTATAACAAAGTTATCTATTACTACAGGGCTACCATTGTATTGTCTATTCTTGTATAACAACCAAAGTTATCTATTACTACAGAGCTACCATTGTATTGTCTATTCTTGTATAACAACGAAAGTTATCTATTACTACAGAGCTACCATTGTACTGTCTATTCTTGTATAACAAACAAGGTTATCTATTACTACAGTGCTACCATTGTATTGTCTATTCTTGTATAACAAACAAAGTTATCTATTACTACAGAGATACCATTGTATTGTCTATTCTTGTATAACAAAGTTATCTATTACTACAGGGCTACCATTGTATTGTCTATTCTTGTATAACAAACAAAGTTATCTATTACTACAGGGCTACCATTGTATTGTCTATTCTTGTATAACAAACAAAGTTATCTATTACTACAGGGCTACCATTGTATTGTCTATTCTTGTATAACAAAGTTATCTATTACTACAGGGCTACCATTGTATTGTCTATTCTTGTATAACAAAGTTATCTATTACTACAGGGCTACCATTGTATTGTCTATTCTTGTATAACAAGGTTATCTATTACTACAGGGCTACCATTGTATTGTCTATTCTTGTATAACAAAGTTATCTATTACTACAGGGCTACCATTGTATTGTCTATTCTTGTATAACAAACAAAGTTATCTATTACTACAGAGCTACCATTGTATTGTCTATTCTTGTATAACAAACAAAGTTATCTATTACTACAGAGCTACCATTGTATTGTCTATTCTTGTATAACAAACAAAGTTATCTATTACTACAGAGCTACCATTGTATTGTCTATTCTTGTATAACAAAGTTACCTATTACTACAGGGCTACCATTGTATTGTCTATTCTTGTATAACAAACAAAGTTATCTATTACTACAGAGCTACCATTGTATTGTCTATTCTTGTATAACAAAGTTACCTATTACTACAGGGCTACCATTGTATTGTCTATTCTTGTATAACAAACAAAGTTACCTATTACTACAGGGCTACCATTGTATTGTCTATTCTTGTATAACAAACAAAGTTATCTATTACTACAGAGCTACCATTGTATTGTCTATTCTTGTATAACAAAGTTACCTATTACTACAGGGCTACCATTGTATTGTCTATTCTTGTATAACAAACAAAGTTATCTATTACTACAGAGCTACCATTGTATTGTCTATTCTTGTATAACAAACAAAGTTATCTATTACTACAGAGCTACCATTGTATTGTCTATTCTTGTATAACAAACAAAGTTATCTATTACTACAGAGCTACCATTGTATTGTCTATTCTTGTATAACAAACAAAGTTATCTATTACTACAGAGCTACCATTGTATTGTCTATTCTTGTATAACAAACAAAGTTATCTATTACTACAGAGCTACCATTGTATTGTCTATTCTTGTATAACAAACAAAGTTATCTACTACTACAGAGCTACCATTGTATTGTCTATTCTTGTATAACAAACAAAGTTATCTATTACTACAGAGCTACCATTGTATTGTCTATTCTTGTATAACAAACAAAGTTATCTATTACTACAGAGCTACCATTGTATTGTCTATTCTTGTATAACAAACAAAGTTATCTATTACTACAGAGCTACCATTGTATTGTCTATTCTTGTATAACAAACAAAGTTATCTATTACTACAGAGATACCATTGTATTGTCTATTCTTGTATAACAAAGTTATCTATTACTACAGGGCTACCATTGTATTGTCTATTCTTGTATAACAAACAAAGTTATCTATTACTACAGGGCTACCATTGTATTGTCTATTCTTGTATAACAAACAAAGTTATCTATTACTACAGGGCTACCATTGTATTGTCTATTCTTGTATAACAAAGTTATCTATTACTACAGGGCTACCATTGTATTGTCTATTCTTGTATAAAAAAGTTATCTATTACTATAGGGCTACCATTGTATTGTCTATTCTTGTATAACAAAGTTATCTATTACTACAGGGCTACCATTGTATTGTCTATTCTTGTATAACAAAGTTATCTATTACTACAGGGCTACCATTGTATTGTCTATTCTTGTATAACAAACAAAGTTATCTATTACTACAGAGCTACCATTGTATTGTCTATTCTTGTATAACAAACAAAGTTATCTATTACTACAGAGATACCATTGTATTGTCTATTCTTGTATAACAAACAAAGTTATCTATTACTACAGGGCTACCATTGTATTGTCTATTCTTGTATAACAAACAAAGTTATCTATTACTACAGGGCTACCATTGTATTGTCTATTCTTGTATAACAAACAAAGTTATCTATTACTACATAACTACTATTGTATTGTCTATTCTTGTATAACAAACAAAGTTATCTATTATTACAGGGCTACCATTGTATTGTCTATTCTTGTATAACAAACAAAGTTATCTATTACTACAGAGCTACCATTGTATTGTCTATTCTTGTATAACAAAGTTAAAACTCCTGCCTCAGCCAATCCCATTCAGACATTTACATAAAATTATTCAACATATTCTACATGACATAAGTCTAGTGATCCACATTTTTGACTTGATCCACGGATGATTCATCTTGATACAGCTCATCCACAAGATAATCCGTGGCCTGCATATTCCCTTGTTCCACACTCTCCACGTTTTTCTCTTTTCTCTCCATTGTGCTCCACCTCCTTATCTCTGAAAAAGGAATGTTGATATGTTGAAATAGTTACAACTTGTTCAACAACACATGAGAACACAGAAAGTTGAAACAGGTACATAGTGTTCAACAACACATCTGAACACAGAAAGCTGACATAGTTACAACTTGTTGAACAACAAATCTGAACACAGAAAGCTGACATAGTTACAACTTGTTCAACAGCACATCTGAACACAGAAAGTTTACATAGTTACAACTTGTTGAACAACACATCTGAACACAGAAAGTTGACATAGTTACAACTAGTTCAACAACACATATGAACACAGAAAGTTGACATAGTTACAACTTGTTGAACAACACATCTGAACACAGAAAGTTGACACAGTATCACTATTCCCAAATAGGACCGGTATCACTATTCCAAATAGGACCGGTATCACTATTCCAAATAGGACCGGTATCACTATTCCAAATAGGACCGGTATCACTATTCCAAATAGGACCGGTATCACTATTCCCAAATAGGACCGGTATCACTATTCCCAAATAGGACCGGTATCACTATTCCCAAATAGGACCGGTATCACTATTCCCAAATAGGACCGGTATCACTATTCCCAAATAGGACCGGTATCACTATTCACAAATAGGACCGGTATCACTATTCCCAAATAGGACCGGTATCACTATTCACAAATAGGACCAGTATCTATGTTCCCAAACCATTTGATAAATGTTTTCGCTGATGGTGTTAGACGACCCCTGAGAAAAATAGGTACGACCCCCAGATGTGTCAAGACCGTGGCACGACCCCAAGATACTTCAAGACCGTGGTACGACCCCCAGATGTGTCAAGACCGTGGTACGACCCCCAGATGTGTCAAGACCGTGGTACAACCCGAGATGTGTCAAGACTTTGGTACAACCCCAGATGTGTAAAGACCGTGGTACGAACACCAGATGTGTCTCAGACCGTGGTACGACCCCTAAATCTGTAAAGACCCACATTTTGAAAATCCATTAATTGACTTACTATAAATATCTTCCATAGTAAATCAGTTAGTCATGGTTACTTTCATTAACTTACTATAAATATCTTCCATAGTAAATCCGGTAGTCATGGTTACTTTCATTAACTTACTATAAATATCTTCCATAGTCAATCCGTTAGTCATGGTTATTTTTCTCTTGCCGAGGCGGCGTGGCAAGATCTTCCAGCGACGTAGTAGACGCAAAGAGGCGTGACGGAACTTTGTGCTTAAGAAAAAGTAGATAATTAAATTTGATCCCATGTTGGTGTAGGCGATGAGGAGAATGATTCCTCGACCTGAGGAAAACCAGAAAGGACGTAAATAATAACATTAAATATTAAAAAGCCTATTAACCATAATAATGCAACAATAGGATGTTATTACAGCAATTGAGTTTATTACATTTACATTTACTGCAATAATAATACTTACAAATGAAATGAAACACTTTCATATTCCTTTACATCCTGTTTTCAAGCATACAGTAACAAGGTAAAACAAAACAATAAAACAAAACAAAAACCGATTATACTGTAGCTGTCAAAATGTATTTTACGAAATTTACGTTTAACAATACATAATACAAACTTCTTAGTACAAATACATATTTTTGCCTGTTTGCCATAAACCTCCTCATCGTGTCCGAATGGTAAGCCCTACAGAGTTCTTTCTCAAAATGGGTTTTAATTGAAATGATTTTTTAAAAAAATATCTAGGAAATTGCTACTTTCTCTAAAAGAGTCTGTGGTGCCCAAAGTAGAATATACTTTTGTCTCTATTTAATACTACTGTTGTACTACTAGATATACAGCTAGAATTGATTGAATTATAAAATGTATTGATAAGATCTAATTACTAAAAGATAAAGATGGTAATTTATATATGACGTATTGTCAAGAGGTAATATATGGAACTAATGATCCTCACGCTTACAAGATACTACAAGATAACAACAAACTAAAAGGGATGAAAATCAAAATCAATTAAATTTAATGTACACTTTATACACAAGATGAAACTAGATACTAATTGGTATAATGTTACTACAAGTTAATTGTCCCCTTTTGATTAGCATTATCATCATCAGGATTTTGCCATAGTAACTTAATGTTTATCGGGTGGGTACTTAATTGTCATGTTACTGTCCCCTGTGGTTAGTCGTGCCCCACACGGTGTTCCCTCTGTTTGCTGGGGTGGTTGGTAGCTGCAAGATCTCCACTGGCTGGTGTGCTCTATCCACTGGCTGGTGTGCTCTATCCACTGGCTGGTGTTGATGAATAAGTAGGTCACCTGGGTGTGCTACTATTCTTCTGTATGTAGAGTGTTGGGTATCTCGCCTCGTGTCGAGACGGCATCAGCGAGCACAGTGTGTGTGTGACAGGCTGGCTTCAACTTGCACAGTGTGTATGTGACAAGTCGGCTTCAGTAAGCACATATATGTGGCAAACTGGCTTCAGTTAGCACCAGTAGGTGACTATCTGGTTTATGGTAGATAAACCCTCTCAATATCCTGTGTTATCCATTCAGGGATGAGGGGGGGGTGTAGATACAAGATACTTGATCCTGTGTCGACTATTCGGCCTGGGCAGGACTTGAGTCAGGGAATCAGGTTAGCTCTCTGCACTGGTCGGTTGCACCAGGAGCCAGACTAAAATAGAAATAAAACGTGGGTAGCTTTCTCTGGATTAGTCTATATTTAGTCCACCTTTACGACAACCGAGTCTTCGGAGCAAGGTGCCAAAAGGGGATTAAAATATACTCCCAGAATTGCGAATTACTATTTAGTACATAATATAATATAAGGTTAAAATGAAAGTTTCAGTTACACAACCACGGATGCAGACCTATCTGTCTAACACTTGATCCGTGGATTAATATACTGACATGTTAACGTACTTTATTTTATATGAATATAATCCAATCCATCTACCTGATGGAGAGTGTGCGTAATCACACATAGTTAATGAATTGACGTGGACTATTTAAATATTCCACGTGACCCCGAACGGTGACCTTAGACCGTGGGGTTAAAATATTCAAACAATTTTAAACAAACAATAATTAACAATTAAGTATTTACAGGTAATATATATTATATAAAGAGGCAAATAAAGTCATTCTTACTCAGAATCTGGTTGGTAACGAATATGCCGGATCTTCTAAACCAAGGATGAATGTAGATTACATCCTATGAGAATATATTCACAGCGCTGTTATCACACCAATAGCGCTTGGCAGGAAAAAGACTAAACTCCAGGTACATGCGTATTTATTCCCTAGAAAAAAAAGGGGGGGGGGCAATGTAGTCAATCCACTTCTGATTGGTCTTTGATTACTTTCAACGATCCCGAGGTCTGGCCTCCCCGTTTAAGAATTTATAATTAGCCGAACTGAGCACATGTGTCAACAATTAGCTGAACTAAGCACATGTGTCAACAATTAGCTGAAATAAGCACATGTGCAACAATTAGCTGAACTAAGCACATATGTCAACAATTAGCTGAACTAAGCACATGTGCAACAATTAGCTGAACTAAGCACATGTGTCAACAATTAGCTGAACTAAGCACATGTGTCAACAATTAGCTGAACTAAGCACATGTGTCAACAATTAGCTGAACTAAGCACATGTGTCAACAATTAGCTGAACTAAGCACATGTGTCAACAATTAGCTGAAGCACATGTGTCAACAATTAGCTGAACTAAGCACATGTGTCAATTTCTTGAGACGAAAGAGTTATTCGACTTGTTTACACAGCTACGGTGTAGCGGGGAATTGTACTTCCATAAATTTCGTCACAGATGTGTGACGGAAGATAAACAACTAGATGTGCTAAACAATTTCGAACGCAAAATTTGCTATAGTGGTTCCACGAAATACGAATGCTTCAAGTTACTAAAAATTCAAGATACGAAAAGACGGTCGAAGAATATTTTTTTCCAAGATACGAAAAACGAGCAGCTGACAACTCTGGGCATTACGCGACTGCCTTCAACTCGCCACTACAGTTCTTCTTTCCTATTGGTCAGTTCCAGCCATGTGACTGGTTGTGGACGAGGATGACGTCGACGAACTTCTCAACAAGCATCAAGAAGACATTACGGCAGACGATCTTAAGGAGTTGGAGGCTTTGCAAATAAACATCTTTCAGGAAGAGTAAAAAGGCTGAAATAAATGAGATGCTCTAGGCGAATCACAAAGTGGCAGATTTTACCGAAAAAAAACACCCCGAATTGATTCCAGCAGGTCGTGTAGTTGCGCTGATCAATGACATTTGCCAGGCTCATAATAAAAACATTGTAAAAATTTGGCAAAAACAATGTTCCATGGATCAAAATTTTGCTAAAAGACCATAATTAAGCAAAGATGCTGGTGGAAGTGATGTGAAGAAAATGAAAGATGAAACCAAAAATTAAATAATGCAAAATAAAACATATTTAAGAAATTGAATTTAAAATAGCAACAAACACAAATTTACCAAAATATTAAGTATATTTTACTGTAGTTTAGTGCACGCTTGTACTAAATTTAGTTGTTTATTTAGCATTAATTCATGTAAAACTTGTACATAACCTATTATTTTCATAAAATTAAGTGTTTAGTACTTGGTGCCATAATGTTCTCTGACATCTCTTCTCCTCCCCTACCACCTTCTCTGACATCTCTTCTCCTCCCCTACCACCTTCTCTGACATCTCTTCTCCTCCCCTACCACCTTCTCTGACATCTCTTCTCCTCCCCTACCACCTTCTCTGACACTGCGCCACTCCTCTTGTTCTCGCCCTAATTGTGTGTTACTACAGTTGTACTACTAGATTTGTACTATTACATGTACTACTAAAGTACCTAACTCCTATTGTTCTCGCCCTAATTGTGTGTTACTACAGTTGTACTACTAGATTTGTACTATTACATGTACTACTAAAGTACCTAACTCCTCTTGTTCTCGCCCTAGTGGTGTGTTACTACAGTTGTACTACTAGATTTGTACTATTACATGTACTACTAAAGTACCTAACTCCTCTTGTTCTCGCCCTAATGGTGTGTTACTACAGTTGTACTACTAGATTTGTACTATTACATGTACTACTAAAGTACCTAACTGCTCTTGTTCTCGGTGTAATGGTGTGTTACTACAGTTGTACTACTAGATTTGTACTATTACATGTACTACTAAAGTACCTAACTCCTCTTGTTCTCGCCCTAATTGTGTGTTACTACAGTTGTACTACTAGATTTGTACTATTACATGTACTACTAAAGTACCTAACTCCTCTTGTTCTCGTCCTAATGGTGTGTTACTACAGTTGTACTACTAGATTTGTACTATTACATGTACTACTAAAGTACCTAACTCCTCTTGTTCTCGCCCTAATGGTGTGTTACTACAGTTGTACTACTAGATTTGTACTATTACATGTACTACTAAAGTACCTAACTCCTCTTGTTCTCGCCCTAATGGTGTGTTACTACAGTTGTACTACTAGATTTGTACTATTACATGTACTACTAAAGTACCTAACTCCTCTTGTTCTCGGTGTAATGGTGTGTTACTACAGTTGTACTACTAGATTTGTACTATTACATGTACTACTAAAGTACCTAACTCCTCTTGTTCTCGGTGTAATGGTGTGTTACTACAGTTGTACTACTAGATTTGTACTATTACATGTACTACTAAAGTACCTAACTCCTCTTGTTCTCGGTGTAATGGTGTGTTACTAAAGTTGTACTACTAGATATGTACTATTACATGTACTACTAAAGTACCTAACTCCTCTTGTTCTCGGTGTAATGGTGTGTTACTACAGTTGTACTACTAGATTTGTACTATTACATGTACTACTAAAGTACCTAACTCCTCTTGTTCTCGCCCTAATGGTGTGTTACTACAGTTGTACTACTAGATTTGTACTATTACATGTACTACTAAAGTACCTAACTCCTCTTGTTCTCGGTGTAATGGTGTGTTACTAAAGTTGTACTACTAGATATGTACTATTACATGTACTACTAAAGTACCTAACTCCTCTTGTTCTCGGTGTAATGGTGTGTTACTATAGTTGTACTACTAGATTTGTACTATTACATGTACTTCTAAAGTACCTAACTCCTCTTGTTCTCGCCCTAATGGTGTGTTACTACAGTTGTACTACTAGATTTGTACTATTACATGTACTACTAAAGTACCTAACTCCTCTTGTTCTCGCCCTAATGGTGTGTTACTACAGTTGTACTACTAGATTTGTACTATTACATGTACTACTAAAGTACCTAACTCCTCTTGTTCTCGCCCTAATGGTGTGTTACTACAGTTGTACTACTAGATTTGTACTATTACATGTACTACTAAAGTACCTAACTCCTCTTGTTCTCGGTGTAATGGTGTGTTACTAAAGTTGTACTACTAGATATGTACTATTACATGTACTACTAAAGTACCTAACTCCTCTTGTTCTCGGTGTAATGGTGTGTTACTATAGTTGTACTACTAGATTTGTACTATTACATGTACTTCTAAAGTACCTAACTCCTCTTGTTCTCGCCCTAATGGTGTGTTACTACAGTTGTACTACTAGATTTGTACTATTACATGTACTACTAAAGTACCTAACTCCTCTTGTTCTCGCCCTAATGGTGTTCGCACGTTGAAGATCCTCTTTAAGTTGGGCAACATGAAACACAGGGGCAACAAAGAGATGATATACTGGACACTTGATATTGCCCAAAGATCCATAAGATGCCTCCTGACTGGACATAGTAAACATGGTCAAACAATGGGGCAATGGTAATGATGGGCAATTCTAAAGTCTTACATAATATAAGATAGATAGTCAAATGTGTAATATGGCGTTTACAACACATCAGCATAATATGTCGTCTACAACACATCACTATAATATGTCGTCTACAACACATCAGTGTATGACGTCTACAACACATCAGTATAATATGTCGTCTACAACACATCAGTGTATGACGTCTACAACACATCAGTATAATATGTCGTCTACAACACAACACTGTATGTCGTCTACAACACATCAGTATAATATGTCGTCTACAACACATCAGTGTATGACGTCTACAACACATAAGTATAATATGTCGTCTAATACACATCAGTATAATATGTCGTCTACAACACATCAGTATAATATGTCGTCTCTAACACATCAGTGTATGACGTCTACAACACATCAGTATAATATGTCATCTAAAACACATCAGTATAATATGTCGTCTACAACACATCAGTATAATATGTCGTCTACAACACATCATTATAATATGTCGTCTACAACACATCAGTGTATGACGTCTACAACACATCAGTATAATATGTCGTCTACAGCACAACAGTATAATATGTCGTCTACAACACATCATTATAATATGTCGTCTACAACACATCAGTATAATATGTCGTCTACAACACATTAGTATAATATGTCGTCTACAACACATCAGTATAATATGTCGTCTACAGCACATCAGTATAATATGTCGTCTACAACACATCTGTGTATGACGTCTACAACACATCAGTATAATATGTCGTGTACAACACATCAGTGTATGACGTCTACAACACATCAGTATAATATGTCATCTAAAACACATCAGTATAATATGTCGTCTACAACACATCAGTATAATATGTCGTCTACAACACATCATTATAATATGTCATCTACAACACATCAGTGTATGACGTCTACAACACATCAGTATAATATGTCGTCTACAGCACATAAGTATAATATGTCGTCTACAACACATCATTATAATATGTCGTCTACAACACATCAGTATAATATGTCGTCTACAACACATTAGTATAATATGTCGTCTACAACACATCAGTATAATATGTCGTCTACAGCACATCAGTATAATATGTCGTCTACAACACATCTGTGTATGACGTCTACAACACATCAGTATAATATGTCGTCTACAACACATTAGTATAATATGTCGTCTACAACACATCAGTATAATATGTCGTCTACAGCATATCAGTATAATATATCGTCTACAACACATCATTATAATATGTCGTCTACAACACATCAGTATAATATGTCGTCTACAACACATTAGTATAATATGTCGTCTACAACACATCATTATAATATGTCGTCTACAACACATCAGTATAATATGTCGTCTACAACAGATCAGTATAATATGTCGTCTACAACACATTAGTATAATATGTCGTCTTCAACACATCAGTATAATATGTCGTCTACAACACATTAGTATAATATGTCGTCTACAACATATCATTATAATATGTCGTCTACAACACATTAGTATAATATGTCGTCTACAACACATTAGTATAATATGTCGTCTACAACACATCAGTATAATATGTCGTCTACAACACATCAGTATAATATGTCGTCTACAACACATCAGTATAATATGTCGTCTACAACACGACAGTATATATCGTCTACAACACATCAGTATAATATGTCGTCTACAACACATCAGTATAATATGTCGTCTACAACACATTAGTATAATATGTCGTCTGCAACACATCAGTATAATATGTCGTCTACAACACATCAGTATAATATGTCGTCTACAACACATGAGTATAATATGTCGTCTACAACACATCAGTATAATATGTCGTCTACAACACATCAGTATAATTTGTCGTCTACAACACATTAGTATAATATGTCGTCTACAACACATCAGTATATGTCGTTTACAACACATTAGTATAATATGTCGTCTACAACACATCAGTATATGTTGTCTACAACACATCAGTATAATATGTCGTCTAAAACACATCAGTATAATTTGTCGTCTACAACACATTATTATAATATGTCGTCTACAACACATCAGTATATGTCGTCTACAACACATCAGTATATGTCGTTTACAACACATCAGTAACCAGGACGTCCCGTGATTCGTTGCATTGTGCTGGATGTTAATCATCAAATACTGTGTAACTAGCTATAATAATACATTTCATTTTAAAATCATTTTCGAATGTCGTTTTAGTTATGTTATTTTTGAACGTCGTGTTTTAGTTATGTTATTTTTGAATGTCGTGTTTTAGTTATGTTATTTTTGAATGTCGTGTTTTAGTTATGTTATTTTTGAATGTCGTGTTTTAGTTATGTTATTTTTGAATGTCGTGTTTTAGTTATGTTATTTTTGAATGTCGTGTTTTAGTTATGTTATTTTTGAACGTCGTGTTTTAGTTATGTTATTTTTGAACGTCGTGTTTTAGTTATATTATTTTTGAATGTCGTGTTTTAGTTATATTATTTTTGAACGTCGTGTTTTAGTTATATTATTTTTGAATGTCGTGTTTTAGTTATATTATTTTTGAACGTCGTGTTTTAGTTATATTATTTTTGAATGTCGTGTTTTAGTTATATTATTTTTGAACGTCGTGCTTTAGTTATATTATTTTTACTTCTGTCCGATCAAAGTTCTATTAGATGTCTGAATTTTTTGCTCACGTGTGCATGTCTAGTAAATGTCAGGTATTTGTGACAATAGTTCTCAGAATTTTGGTGATTACGTTTAAATGTCAGCTAAATGTCAGGTACCAGTCACATTACCTGTCAGAAATCTAGTACTCACGGTTACATGTCTACTAAATGTCAGGTATATTTCTCAATATATGTCATAATGTGGTAATTACGTTTATATATTTACTAATAGTTGGGTAAATGTCACATTACATGTCAGAATGTCATAATCAATTTTAAATGTCTGCTAAATGTCAGTTATATGTCACATTAGATGTCAGAATGCAGAACTCACGTTTATATATCTGTAGGTCAGCTACTGAGGAGAATGAGTTCCTGTCCTCTGCCATGATAAGTAAAATGTGAACTATGAGAAGAAAGACTCCGAGGAACATTGTCTCACCAATGATTATCACGTAAACTATTGGTGAACTATTGGACAGGAAACATTCTACTGGCTTTCTGTTGGTAGAAAACATTGTTTATAACTGATAGTTGACAAGTTATGGACATATATTCTAAAGCGGCTGTCTTGTGATGTGTTTAAATCAACTCATCTTTCGTCATATACACTAAAAAATGAATGAATAAATAAGCAACATATTTGAACTTCCTCAACTTGCCTCCTTAGTTGCGAATAATAATCAAAAATCTATAAATTATCATTTTACACACTATCTGTTTCAACAATGTACCACCTGTGTAAACAATGCACCATCTGTTTCAACAATGCACCATCTGTTTCAACAACGCACCATCTGTTTAAACAACGCACCATCTGTTACAACAACACACCATCTGTTACAACAACGCACCATCTGTTACAACAACGCACCATCTGTTACAACAACGCACCAACTGTTACAACAACGCACCATCTGTTACAACAACGCACCATCTGTTACAACAACGCACCATCGGTTCCAACAACACACAATCTGTTACAACAACGTACCAACTGTTTAAAAAACGCCCCGTCTGTTTAAACAACGCATCATCTGTTAAAACAACGAACCATCTGTTACAACAACGCATGATCTGTTTGAACAACGCACCATCTGTTTAAACAATGCACCATCTGTTAAAACAACGAACCGTCTGTTACAACAACGCACCATCTGTTACAACAACGCACCATATGTTTAAACAACGCACCATCCTTTTCAATAATTGTATGGCCTTGAGACAATGTTCACACTTAATTAGGAAAAAACTGGCTATTCTCACACAATTTCGTGTGCACATCAACTATTTCTACACCATTTTTTGTACACAGAAGCTAATCCTTCATTTTTCAGAATACGCACTAAATATTGATCTTAGTGTGAAGACACAACTTACCCGTGGTTGTCTGTGAATGATAGCCAAACAAACACCAAGGGAATGTGGATGGTGAAAACACATACTAGAAACATAATGATAGCAGCCTCTGGGTCATCGTAGAGAATAGACAGCCGCTTTTTGCTTCAATAGAAGGAGAATACAATATCACTAGGATATAAGGAGAGGGTTGTTAACAAGGAGAACATCTATTAGTTTATGTGATTTACACGTCAAATAAAATATCCGTAGCATATAATGTATTGGATGTTCATTGTTGGCATTTATTTACTCAATATACACATTTAACCTATTATAAACATAGTCTAACTGAACAAAGCTATGGCAACTTTATATTGATGCGTCCCTGCTACAATACAACAGAACACAATAATGACAACTTTATAACGATCGAACACAATGACTATACAAATGTACTTGTGGTAACTATTTAACAACATACTAAACTAGAATATACTAAACTAGAATTTAACAATATACTAAACTAGAGGTTTGACAATATACTAAACTAGAGGTTTGACAATATACTAAACTAGAAGTTTAACAATAAGAACAGCCTTATAAGTGAACACCGGGGGCCACACAAATGTAATTTTGTGAAATTTTAAACCACTGACTACACTAAAGGTTAAAACAATAATGACAACGTTATAGTGATAAACTACTGTGTTGGGACTTGTTATAACGATACACCAGTCTGTTGGGACTTGTTATAACGATACACCAGTCTGTTGGGACTTGTTATAACGATACTCCAGTCTGTTGGGACTTGTTATAACGATACACCAGTCTGTTGGGACTTGTTATAACGATACACCAGTCTGTTGGGACTTGTTATAACGATAAACCAGTCTGTTGGGACTTGTTATAACGATACACCAGTCTGTTGGGACTTGTTATAACGATACACCAGTCTGTTGGGACTTGTTATAATGATACACCAGTCTGTTGGGACTTGTTATAACGATACTCCAGTCTGTTGGGACTTGTTATAACGATACTCCAGTCTGTTGGGACTTGTTATAACGATACACCAGTCTGTTGGGACTTGTTATAACGATACTCCAGTCTGTTGGGACTTGTTATAATGATACACCAGTCTGTTGGGACTCACGAACCAATGACAACGTTATAACTATAAACCGTCGTATCGGGACTCACGTATCAAACATGTAGGACAGTCGAACAATTCCAATCAGCAGCAGATGTCCGTTGGCAGTTATCATACACACGACGCAAATGATGCGATACAAACTGAAGAAAACACAATTTGAACAAAATCAGTTGGCTAAAAAACGATACGTTACAAAAACATGTCGAGCCTCTTACTGACAACGATATTTAATTGTATTTTGAGTGACAATGATATTTAATTGTATTTTGAGTGACAACGATAATTAATCGTATTTTGAGTGACACCGATAATTAATCGCATTTTGAGTGACAAGGATAGTTCAATGTATTTTGAGTGACAACTATTGTAAAACGTATTTTGAGATGACTGCGCGTTGAATATCGCGTTGTCAGCCAGGACGTCGCGAGTCATTTACATTTCGTCATCATCATCATCATCATCATCATTAGTCCCGTGACCGTTGCGGTCGTTGAGGTGAGCCCATGGACACATCAACAGATAACGATCTCCACATTTGCCTATTTTGAGTGGCGGCCAATAATTCATGCAATTTCATCCCTGTCCATTCCTTTATGTTGTCTAGCCAGCTTTTCCGCTGTCGACCTTTTCGCCGGCCCCCTTCTACAGTGCCTTGAAGGATATTTTTTGTCAGGGTATCATGTCGCAGTACATGACCGAACCATGCCATCTTGCATCTCTTAATTGTTGTTATGATGGTTTCTTGACGACCAGCAACAGAGTTTATTACATTTACATTTACTGCAATAATAATACTTACAAATGAAATAAAACACTTTCATATTCCTTTACATCTGGTTTTCAAACATACAGTAAGAAGGTAAAACAAAACAATAAAGCCACCAAAAAAAACAACAACAATGATTATACTGTAGCTGTCAAAATGTATTTTAACGAAATTTGAAAGGACTTCAACTTTGAAGTTGTTTTTTTTAATTGACTCTGTGAAAAAGTTTTTTAATACTTTTAATGAATTACTCATCAATTTTTAATTTACATGAAAAGATTCGCTAAAACATACGATATGTATCAATACGTTGGTTGCAATACAATCATATAGAATGGGAGTGCGATAAAGCTTTAAAAAATCAATAAAATACACAAACAAATTGTATAATGAAAACAATAAATCAGATACTGCCTTCTTTTTTTAGGGGCGCGGTGGTCTAAGTGATAGTGCTGGTGGCTCATCTTCAAACCTCCGCTGCCTTGCGGCCACACCCGCTACTCGGGAAAGGCTAAGGGAGTAAACCCTGAAATGAAGCAACTACAGGCGGTCTATACATAAGAGTTACGTACATTCCGGCAGCTCCTGCGACAAAACAAGGGAAGCAGCAGTTACCCGTTCTAAGCACCACACGAGGGTCATCTAGGGGGTGGGGGGGAGGTCACTCACGCACAGAACAATGGGTCCTGGAAGTAGATCTCACGTCCAATGGTCACAGCACAGATAAACCTGGGCACACACCAGACGAGGGTCAGTGTGTTGAAGAAACAAAGACTTGTCAGGTACATGGACAGCATGTTGTCCTTTAGATCACGTGATATCAGGACACAGATGGTCAAGATATTGCCTGGAGTTATAGATAATAAATTATGTTATGTATATATAAAACATATCTCGTTTTCCTGTTCTTTCCTGTTATACTATCATTTTTTATATTATGTTCCTGTTGTCATTCATATATTCTGGTGTTATGTTTCGTCACTTTACTCATATCCTGTCTCTGGTCCAATAACTCCATTCAGTTTTCATGTCTTTCTTTTTGTAATCTTTACATAAAGGAAGCGATACTTACATTTTAGGTTTATTTCTATTGTTTATATATTATTTCAGTTTTTATTTCAATTTTTTAATATAACATTGTAGCTTTTATTTCTATTTTGTATATTATATTTCAGTTCATTTTGATGCTCACAATTACAATTCAACATTCTTTATTAGTTTTGATTTTTTAAAGAACTCTACACAATTTTTTCCGTCCAAAAATTTCTTTTCATTGTGTAATTTCTTGTGTCTCTCTTAGATTGCTGTTTGTATCCTCTTCTAACTACACGACATTGTAAAAACATTGTGTCATTCATGAGTGTAAATTGTATTATGTTCTCGTGTAGGATTGCTCAATAACAGCGAAATCTCCAAAGTCTATGACTTACATAAAAAAGTAATGTAACAACTAATACAAACTATTTATTCCTGAAGTACTTGCCCGGCATTCCAAAGGTCAGGAGTAAAATTGAGAATGTGAAATAGATAATGGTTCGTGCCGCGTGAAGGTTTTCCAAAAGTTCAATTTCAGTAATGGTCAAGTTAGACAACGTTGGGCGGACCAGATATGTGATATCCATCGTTACTGTGTTAACTATGGACTTCTAGTAACACAAGGATCCGACTGTTTGAACATTTGAATGCCATCAAGTCTGAGAGTCTCTGTAATAAGATGTTACCAGAAGGGATGGGGGGGGCGGGGGAGAAATCAAAGAAAACATGGAATCAACAAACATAGGGTCACGTGAATTAAATCATATTTTAAACTTAAAGCGTATTGAATTACTTCCTAACGAACGAAATGATTTCAGATATTGCGTCCCGCCCTTCTCCCCCCCCCTTCTGGTTCTCTTCTTATCCTAGTTTAACAATCGTGACTGTTGGAGATGAGAGCACGTCAATAAAATTCGTTTTCTGCTTCATTTTGTGATTGCAGAGAAATACAATTAATTGTTGTGGCAGAATGCTCAAGTTAGCATAGAACTGATAGTTATCAATTAATTGATGTGGCAGAATGCTCAAGTTAGCATAGAACTGATAGTTATCAATTAATTGATGTGGCAGAATGCTCAAGTTAGCATAGAACTGATAGTTATCAATTAATTGATGTGGCAGAATGCTCAAGTTAGCAAAGAACTGATAGTTATCAATTAATTGATGTGGCAGAATGCTCAAGTTAGCATAGAACTGATAGCTATGTCCTCACTGAGTCTTATGTAGGCTACATACCAGTTGACTAACTAACTAACAAGTTTACACTTTTCTGGTACAAAAATATCAATTTACTGACTGAAATAATTAGTAGGCATCAAAAGTATCGAAATATTAAGCTAAATTGTTTTTTATAATCTTGTCTTTTTCATTTCATTTTATACGTTTTAACATCTATATTCCCGGCTTACAATTTACGTAGGACAACAATCTACTTCACATCACACTCTGCTTCACATCAAATCTACTTCAGATTAAATTGTACTTCACATCACAATCTACTTCACATCACAATCTACATCAGATCACAATCTAATTAACATCACAATCTAATTCACATCCCAATCTACCTCACATCACAATCTACTTCAGACCACAATCTATTTCAGATCAAAATCTATTTGAGATTACAATCTATTGGAGATTACAATCTACTTCAGACCACAATTTACTTGAGATTACAATCTATTTGAGATTACAATCTATTTGAGATTACAATCTACTTCAGACCACAAACTACTTCAGACCACAATCCACTTGTGATAAAAATCAATTTCAGATCACAATCTACTTCAGATCACAATCTACTTACAGCTTTCAAACGTAAAAAAAGCTAAACATATATGTACCGCTATTAACTGTGTAACCACTAGCTATATTCATGGCCTATCCGGCTTGCTATAAATAAACTATCTTGTTCTAATTAAGTCTAATAATTTCAAAGTCTTCATGTTAGGTCTCATGAGAAGCGAGCACTCAGAGTGTGACGTCATTTCCACCAATAAGTCTAAAATTTCATTCGTATTTTACGTTTGCACCTAATCAAATTAATTTTATAATTATAAATATATTTGACATAAACATCTTGAGAGCAAAAATTATTATGTCTGAAAATATTGTAAGGACACCCGCTAATTTTGAGTAGTTGATATTCGTGGATATTTTATCTGTAGCGTCACTGCTACTTCTGGAGTAAGTCTACCAGGTATTTTATCTGTAGCGTCACTGCTACTTCTTGAGTAAGTCTACCAGGTATTTTATCTGTAGCGTCACAGCTACGTCTTGAGTAAGTCTACCAGGTATTTTATCTGTAGCGTCACAGCTACTTCTGGAGTAAGTCTACCAGGTATTTTATCTGTAGCGTCACTGCTACTTCTTGAGTAAGTCTACCAGGTATTTTATCTGTAGCGTCACAGCTACTTCTTGAGTAAGTCTACCAGGTATTTTATCTGTAGCGTCACAGCTACTTCTTGAGTAAGTATACCAGGTATTTTATCTGTAGCGTCACAGCTACTTCTTGAGTAAGTCTACCAGGTATTTTATCTGTAGCGTCACTGCTACTTCTTGAGTAAGTCTATAAGGTATTTTATCTGTAGCGTCACTGCTACTGCTTGAGTAAGTCTATCAGGTATTTTATCTGTAGCGTCACTGCTATTTCTGGAGGAAGTCTACAAGGTATTTTAAAATATTTTCTCCTTATAACATTTAAACTTTCTGGTTATATTTCTCTTCATTAATACAGACTCTTCTTCTATACATCTATGTACTTTAATTGCATCTTACGCTTATCAGTGGTTTATAAGTAGTCTTTCATTGTTTCGTTTGAGAGATTTCATTTTAGAGAATTCGTTTTCCTGGTTTTTCTGGTAATCACCGAAATGTCCTAGGAGAAAAATGAGGATTTTTATTGTGTTTGTTCCGGCAATATAAAATACAAAATACACAACCAAATTGTGCAAATAAAACAATAAATTTGAACTTTATGTTCAACTATGACGACAATAGACGTTTCGGCTAATGCCTTCATCTGTACAATAACATAAAATAGATTATATGATGACTTCTATGTGCTTGTTCTGGCAATATGAGTACTTCTATACGCTTGTTCCGCGATGAAATAAAGAACATTTTCTATCTCTACGTCTGCGTCTTGTATTAGATTGCTGTAGAGTTTTATTTTCAAACTTTTCAAATTACTTACAACTTTATCATTTGTTTTTCAATATTTTTGAGTTTCTAAGTTTAGTAACTAACTAATGAGTTACTTTTGTCAGTTAAAATTCACGATTAATGAATATTGCGGCTACTTTTCTTTAGTTTACTCTATCATTTCTATGTTTTCTTTGGTAGATTTGTCCCAAAATGAACTTTAATATTCTAGAACAGGTCTGACAATTCATTTAGAGGTCGTATTTTATTTTTATTATTATTATTTTATCATACACAGACATTTTCTGTATCTATACAAAAAGGGTAGTTTTATTTGTAAGTGCAAAAGATCAAAGAACTATTTTTTTAAAATATGATTAAGAACAAAACAAAAGAAAAACAATGTTTTAGATCAACGCTAGAGTATATTATATCAATACATCTTTATTAATAAATGTCACAATAACCATTAAGTGATAATATCCACATGTCAACAGGAGTCACCACCAAGTTGATGCTAACATATTATCAATTATATCATGACAAAGATAATCTAGTTAATTCTAGTACACAACATAGTCATATCACTGATTGCAATATGAAGACAAATGTCCATCTCCATGGCCTACATTGTTATTTTTGTCTCGTTGCCGTTATGCATTTGCCATAAGTCATTGTAATATTACATACTTATAAATGTCTATATAAATACAATAATAATGTAATATTTCCTGTCCATATCGTAATATTATACATATTTACTGCCAAATTCAAGTTTTGATATATATCTGACCATTTGAATGTAAAAAATGCATAAAAGACCAACTAAATGCCATTATTCTATAACGGGTTTTTTAAAAGTTTCATACACAAAGACCCTTGTCGATTATTTTTCTTATATTTAAAAATATTTTTAGTAATTAAATAAATTATAATTAAGTCTAATATTATAAATACAATCATACACAGTGATAATGAAATATAGAGAAGAAATATTCAGGATTTCTCTATATTTAAAACAGAAAAAAAACCACATAATATTATTATTAATACATTTTCAAACATATTTTATGACTTGCAATATTCGAATACAGACAACTCCAAACTGCAGGTATCGATACAGATAATTCAAAAGTATTGGACTCGATACATAAAATTCTAACTTGTTGGGGTCTTCTATACATGAAACTTGTGACGTATTCTCTGTACACAGGAAACTTGTGACGTATTCTCTGTATACATCAAACTTACTTAAGACGTATTCTCTGTATACATCAAACTTGTGACGTATGCTCTGTTTCCGTACCTCATTCTTCCACCTGCCTAAATATCGATCCTTGTAGACAATATTCTCTTCATTACCAGATTGCTTTTTAAGTGAAACCACTGAAATATTAAAGAAAGGATTTTAAATATTTTAGCATTTAAGAGGTATTTGATTAGATCTATTTATTGAATTAAAAATAACCGTATTTACTTGCATATAAGCCGAGTTTAGAACTATAAAATACAATACTGAAATGATGGGATTTGTTTATATACACATAAAACAAAATGGACACAAGGACGGACACTAAAATGTATTTTGTTTTTATAAATATATACTTCGTTAATCAACAGTTGTGAACAACTTATGGGCGGAGGTTTAGATATTATTATCTAATATAATAAAAGGCAGTTGTTTATGTTGGCCTTGATAGCCGATTGGTTTCTCAAACTCCTACAGCCAATCACTAGCGGAGAAAAGTTAAATCTCAATTCCACTTTGAACAAATTTACGAGTTATTTTTGGTGCAGTTTTTTTTCCAAGACTTTATTTTGAGCGGTGCGCATTGGAATGTATAGTCAAAAACTTCGTTTTGACAGGTTATTTATTATAACTATAATGTGTAGTATTTTTGACGTGGTACACATGTATGGCCGGTCGAGGCGGCGGGTCTCTCGACAAACCGCGGTGGAGGGGAGGTAGGGTCTTTGGACAGACCGCGGTGTGGGGGGTGGATTTGCAAAAACTGGCCATTTGAAAGCAGTTTTAGTGGGTCAGCTTACATGCGATGTAGGCTTATATGTGAGTAAATACGGTACAAACAGAATCTAAGTTTATTAAAACGATAAGATAAAAGAACAAGTCACACAATTTCTGAGCTGTCTGTGTTGTCTGTTTGGTCTGTGTTGTCTGTATTGTCTTTGCTGTATGTTTTGTCTGTTTCCTCTGTGTCCTCTGTTGTCTGTATTTTCTGTGTTGTCTGTATTGTCTGTCTTGTCTGTGCTGTCTGTGTTGTCTGAGCTGTCTGTGTTGTATGTGCTGTCTGAGCTGTCTGTTTTTTATGTGCTGTCTGAGCTGTCTGTGTTGTCTGTGCTATATGTGTTGTATGTGCTGTCTGATCTGTCTGAGCTGTCTGTTTCGTCTGTGCTGTTTGAGCTGTCTGTGTTGTCTGTGTCGTCTGTGTCCTCTTTTGTCTGCATTGGATGTGCTGTCTGTGTTTTCTGTGGTGTCTGGATTGTCTATGTCGTCTGTGCTGTCTGTTTGGTCTGTGTTGTCTTTACTATATTTTTTTTCTGTTTCCTCTGTGTCCTTTGTTGTCTGTATTGTATGTGATGTCTGTGTTTTCAGTGTCGTCTGTGTTGTCTGTGTTGTCTGTGTCGTCAGTGTTGTCTGTTTCGGCTGTGTAGTCTGTATTGTGTGTGCTGTCTGTGCTAACTGTTTTGTCTGTGTTGTCTGTATTGTCTGTGTTGTCTGTGGCGTCTGTGTTGTCTGTCTGCCCATCATAAAACAGTCAATGGCCAACAGATGAGCAGGATGTCACGTGACCAGCCTGGAGTTGAACACAATATATCAACCCTACCCCCCCCACTCACACACCAAACAAAAAATATTTGTTAGCAAGCGGTGACATGTTTAACAAAGCTTTCACTTTTATATTTACTTCCTATCTAAGAACTGTTGTTTGAAGATAGAAGAACTAAAAATACCCAGTCTTTACAACTTTACAAATCATATACATTATAACCATCTTATCTGTTACATACGCTCCTTCTATACAAAAGATTATTGCGTCCTACGGTTATCTAAACCATGATTCTAAACATCCAGTTGCTCACAACCTTCTATCGAGGGCACTTATCTCTCTCGTGGGACTGACCTGATGGAATACTTTTTCTGGTCATCTTTGAGCAAGCCGTGGGTCAGTGAGTCCGCGATTGTTTTATCAGCTTTGAGCTCGTCAAAGTCAAGCCTAGCTGACCGGATGCTCTCTGCCCTCTTCCGAAGTTCTTGGGGCTCTATGCCAAGCTCTTCATTGAACATGTCAGTCACTGAATATAAAGATACACGGTAACACATCGTGAGCAAATATGTAGCTAGAACATAAATAATTGTCTTCTTAAAATTGATTGATAAGCAGAACACATTTTAAAAAGCGGTAAACTTTTTTGTTGTTGTTTCTTTTTTTAATTTCGAGCATTTAGTCATTTTTAAATCCTTTATATTAACTCGTGGTGTCTGCGGCCGACCGACCGACCTTGCTTGCTTGCTTGCTTGCTTGCTTGTCGCCAAAACTTTTGATCGATTTTTAACCCACTTGCTCGCAAGATAGCGAGCTGAAATTTTGCAGGCAGTTTCGTACCGATGATAAAAACAATGTATCAAAATTTCAGATCGATCGCATGTACCGTAATTAAATTATTGATTTTTTAGATTATTTTATTTATTCCTATGTATCATGCTATTTTTTTGAGATAGAGCGTCGCGGTGCGTATTATATTGAACAACCTTTCTGTCGCGCAATAAGGTGCGTATTTTATTGACAGCTCTTTTTATAAACATATTCCTGATCGGTGCGCATTATATTAAACTAGTTTTACGACACAACTGCAATTTTGTATTTCTGGATGGTCTGGCGCTGCGTATTATAATGAACATTCTTTTAGTTACTTCTCGTACATAAAGGATTTATAGTCAAAAACTTGGTTTTTTACGGGTTTTTCTTATTATTTCCTACAATGTATACCAATAATTAACAAATGAAATAATAAGAACTATCTTCTGTTAAAGACAAGAAAATGCAGTTAGAAGCGAAAGACAATTTGTTTTATTAAATGCAGGAATATAAAATTTCTCTTTGTTTATGAGGTATATGCAGCAACGTCAGTCTGTATTTGTTATTGTTACCATACCAACGTCAGTCTGTATTTGTTATTGTTACCATACCAACGTCAGTCTGTATTTGTTATTGTTACCATACCAACGTCAGTCTGTATTTGTTATTGTTACCATACCAACGTCAGTCTGTATTTGTTATTGTTACCATACCAACGTCAGTCTGTATTTGTTATTGTTACCATAGCAACGTCAGTCTGTGTTTGTTATTGTTACCATACCAACGTCAGTCTGTATTTGTTATTGTTACCATACCAACGTCAGTCTGTATTTGTTATTGTTACCATACCAACGTCAGTCTGTATTTGTTATTGTTACCATACCAATGGTCTTAATGACTTTGATACATATTGCCAAGAACCTAACTACTTTACTATAGAAACAAAGTTGACTATCAAAAACTTCACTAGCTAGCCATGAATGAAAAGTAGCTGAATATGAACGCATGGCTAAGACACTATAAAATCTAGCTAGCTACCTATGGCTACCTATGGCTACCTATGGCTACCTATGGCTACCTATGGCTACCTATGGCTACCTATGGCTGTTACAAGACGACAATGAAACCATTAACAAGCTAACTATGAAAACCTAACAAGCTAACTATGAAAACCTTACAAGCTAACTATGAAAAGCTAACAAGCTAACTATGAAAACCTAACAAGCTAACTATGAAAACCTAACAAGCTAACTATGAAAACCTAACAAGCTAACTATGAAAACCTAACAAGCTAACTATGAAAACCTAACAAGCTAACTATGAAAACCTAACAAGCTAACTATGAAAACCTAACAAGCTAACTATGAAAACCTAACAAGCTAACTATGAAAACCTAACAAGCTAACTATGAAAACCTAACAAGCTAACTATGAAAACCTAACAAGCTAACTATGAAAACCTAACAAGCTATCTATGAAAACCTAACAAGCTAACTATGAAAACCTAACAAGCTAACTATGAAAACCTAACAAGCTAACTATGAAAACCTAACAAGCTAACTATCAAAACCTAACAAGCTAACTATGAAAACCTAACAAGCTAACTATGAAAACATAATTATCCGATTAAAAAAACTAACTGTATAACAGTAAACTATTAATGTTTTTAAAAGTCCAAGAATGTTGAGAAGTAACAAGATAGCCGGTCGTACATAGCTATAGCCGGTTATACATAGCTATAGCCGGTTGTACATAGCTATAGCCTTGGCTAACTGTAAATACGTGACGGGAGTTCACAAGATAGCCGGTTGTACATAGCTATAGCCTTGGCTAACTGTAAATACGTGACGGGAGTTCACAAGATAGTCGGTTGTACAAAGCTATAGCCGGTTATACATAGCTATAGCCGGTTGTACATAGCTATAGCCTTGGCTAACTGTAAATACGTGACGGAAGTTAACACGATAGCCGGTTGTACATAGCTATAGCCTTGGGTAACTCTAAATACGTGACGGAAGTTAACAAGATAGCCGGTTGTACATATAGCTATAGCCTTGGGTAACTGTAAATACGTGACGGGAGTTCACTTTAAATATGGACCTAGTTTGTTTATGTTTACACTGCCACTGACGCAAGCACTGCTAGAGTTAGGTACTAATGCTGAAAGTGCTGTTGCAGGAAATGCTACTGCCGGGAGTACTACTACCGATAGTAGTACTGCGGAGTAAGCTGCAAAAACTGGTACTACAGAAATTAAAACGGCAGGTAATAATGATGCAGGCACTGCTAGTTGTATTACTCATAAGTAGGGCTGCGGAAATTAACGATTAATTTCTCGATTAATCGTTAACAAATTTTAACGCTTAAAATATTGGTGATTGTTCAAAATGTTGATAAAGGTTGTTTCCATTGAGAGAAATAGTTTTCCTACCATGTAATTTTCCCTTTAAGTCTAAGCTCGTTGTTTTGTGTACAAAGTTTAAAAAAAACTAGTTTGCAAAGTTTCACAACGTCCATTTTTTGTGCAAAATTTTACAGAATTTTCTGCGAGGTAATTCTAAACTCCTGCGTGGCGTCGGTAAAATATCTGCACAGCGGCGGTGCTTAAAGGGAACATTGCTACCATGGTTCTAACACTTCACTTACATATCACCTGCAAGCCAAACATACACTACAGTATCAGAAACTTCAACTGAGACAATCTAAAGCTATGTGAACGATTGTTCAGCTTGGCTGGTTATATTGTCAATAAGACCCGCTCATCACTTGAACCAAGTAATGTCAATACACGTGTCTGTTTGCATTGTTGGTTAAAAGATGTTATATAAAGAAGACATCCAAATGTTATTTCGATTTTCGACAAGTACGTTTAATAAATGTTACTTATTACACCATACATGTCAATTTCGTCTTTAATTGAAATTATCGATTAATTAATCTATAATTTTTCAAAAGTTAACGGTTAATTTTAAATTAATCGATAACAGCCCTACTCATAAGGGATTGATAGCAAAAAGAGTGCTACATAATGAAGTAACTATTAAGTACTACAATAGGTGGTACTGTTACCAGAAGACATTTGAAACAAATAAACACAATGGCAAACCAAAAACGACAAACCCAAAATTAAAAACCCAAAATTACAAATCCAAAATGACAACCCAAAATTACAAACCCAAAATGACAAAACCAAGATGACAAACTCAATATGACAAACCCGAAATTACAAACCCAAAATTACAAAATGACAAAACCAAAATGACAAACACAATCTGAAAAACACAAACTGACAAACTAAAGGAATGCATCATACAGAATGGGACTGCGATAAAGCTTTTAAAAAAAATTCAAAACACACAAACAGATTGTGCAATTAAAACAATAAATTTGAGCTTTATTTTAAACTAAAACGACAATAAAGTTTAAAATAAACCTCAAATTTATTTTTTTAAATTGCACAATTTGTTTGTGTATTTTGTATTTAAAGGAATGTAGTGTTGAATGTTCACTCACGTGACACTGCGTCTATCATCTTCGAGTCTTTCTTCCTAGCGCTTTTTCCGAAACCCTTCGGCACGAGCTTCCACTGTCGGAGCAGTTTGAAGAACGCTTGTCTGAACTTGCGCCCAAAGAAGCAGTAGACGATGAAGCTAGAGCCGTTGTTGGAGTAGGCAATCAAGACAATGATGCCGCGACCTGAAACAAGTAGGCAATCAAGACAATGATGCTTGACCTAAAACAAGTATAGGCAATCAAAATAATGATGCCGTGACCTGAAACAAGTAGGCAATCAAGACAATGATGCTTGGCCTGAAAGCAAGTAGGCAATCAAGATAATGATGCCGTGACGTGAAACAAGTAGGCGATCAAGACAATGATGCCGCGACCTGAAACAAGTAGGCAATCAAGATAATGATGCCGCGACCTGAAACAAGTAGGCAATCAAGACAATGATGCTTGACCTGAAACAAGTAGGCAATCAAGACAATGATGCTTGACCTGAAACAAGTAGGCAATCAAGACAATGATGCCGCGACCTGAAACAAGTAGGCAATCAAGACAATGATGCCGCGACATGAAATAAGAACGGATCAGATATCTTCTTAGTCCCTAAACCCGAATCTATTTCTCTTTCCCACCCTTTTCCCCCACACTAACAAACATTTTATTTTCTCACATATTGTCTCCTGCACTTTTTATGTGTAACAATTCAAGGTTTACAAGTAAAATTTACATCTGATTAATTAGAATGTATTTATCTATATCCCCTCTTTCTCTCTTTATTTTTTTTCATCTCTTTTTCAAAGTATAAATTTTCAACTTTTTAAAAAGTAGTTTATAAATAAATGTCATATTCTTATAAATATGATGTTCTGGTCAATGTAGAGAATATTTGAAAAATTGCTTAAAGCTTCCATCTCATCGAGGTCAGAAATAAAGACATTGAAACGCCATCTCTAAATGGGCAACCAAATGTATTAATGGATGAAGAGAGGCTCTAAGGAGACTTGTAATTGTTTTTAATATGAAAAATGTGAGCAATGGAAATGAATTCTGTGTTATGTTTAGGTACTTATAGACATTGGGAGGAAATTTTAGGCTTTGGGAGGAAATGTTAGGCATCGGAAGACAAAGTGAGGCTTTGTGAGGCAATGGCAGGCATTGGGAGGCAATGTTAGGCATTGGGAGGCAATGTAGGCATTGGGAGGCAATGAAGGCATAGGAGGCAATGTAAGGCATGGGAGGCAATGTAGGCATTGGGAGGCAATGTTAGGCATTGGGAGGCAATGGTAGGCATTGGGAGGCACTGGGAGGCAATAGTAGGCATTGGGAGGCAATATTAGGCATTGGGAGGCAATATTAGGCATTGGGAGGCAATATTAGGCATTGGGTAGGCAATATTAGGCATGGGAGGCAATGTTAGGCATTGGGAGGCAATGTTAGGCATTGGGAGGCAATATTAGGCATTGGGAGGCAATGTAAGGCAATGGAGGCAATGTAAGGCATTGGGAGGCAATGTTAGGCATTGGGAGGCAATGTAAGGCATATGGGAGGCAATGTAGGCATTGGGAGGCAATATTAGGCATAGGGAGGCAATGTTAGGCATTGGGAGGCAATATTAGGCATAGGGAGGCAATGTAAGGCATAGGGAGGCAATGTTAGGCATAGGGAGGCAATATTAGGCATTGGGAGGCAATGTTAGGCATGGGAGGCAATGTTAGGCATAGGGAGGCAATATTAGGCATTGGGAGGCAATGTTAGGGCAATGTAAGGCAATGTAAGGCAGTGTTAGCTCATTTAAGTACCTAAGGCTGCTTGTTCACGTCCTATCAAAGTATTCATGTTGAACAACCTCTTCATGTTGGGTAGCAGAATGCAGACGGGCAGCAGTGAGATCAGGTACTGGACGCACGATAAAGTCGACAGGAACAGCAATTGCTTTCTCACTGGCAGACAAAAGAGAAATTAGAATTATTTTATTGCAGCAGAATCTGTTTCAGACCTTATTTATACCTCAAATTTTATGTTTACTATTTTAATTAAAAAAATTGTCTAGCTACTAGCTATATTATATACCACTGGTAATGGTTGAAATAATATTGTAGACCACTAGTGAATGATCGTGTTATTTTCAAGGCCACATTTGCACATATTTGTTGACGTCATGCGTATTAGTAATTCTTCAGGAGCACGCCATACCCCTGTCGATGCTTTGTTATACTATCTTCTTCGGGAGTAAGCAATACCCCTGTGGATGCTTTGTTATACTATCTTCTTCGGGAGTAAGCAATACCCCTGTGGATGCTTTGTTATACTATCTTTTTCGGGAGTAAGCAATACCCCTGTGGATGCTTTGTTATACTATCTTCTTCGGGAGTAAGCCATACCCATGTGGATGCTTTGTTATACTATCTTCTTCGTGAGTAAGCAATACCCCTGTGGATGCTTTGTTATACTATTTAGCTTTAAATATATATAGCATTTGATCTTTGAAGCTCTGTTATAAGCATAGGTTCCTATAGTATTCAATGACATGTGTGTAGCTAACAAGAAATGCAAACATGTTTTTACTGTCAATACATACCTTAAGGTAATTTATATTGACACTGTACAGGTTAGTTATTTTGTATAGCTTATAAAATTGGTAGTTTATGTATATTAACCCTTCTTTCATTGTAATTATGATTATCATAGTCGTTATGGCACATATATATGTTTTATGATTATCATAGTTGTTATGGCACATATCTATGTTTTATGATTATCATAGTTGTTATGGCACATATCTATGTTTTATGATTATCATAGTTGTTATGACACATATCTATGTTTTATGATTATCATAGTTGTTATGACACATATCTATGTTTTATGATTATCATAGTTGTTATGACACATATCTATGTTTTATGATTATCATAGTTGTTATGGCACATATCTATGTTTTATATAACAACATAGTAGTTGTTGTAGATATCTTACACTGTGGTAGTACTTATGTTAGGGTTAGGGATGATGTTAACATAGTAGTTGTTGTAGATATCTTACACGGTGGTAGTACTTATGTTAGGGTTGATGTTAACATAGTAGTTGTTGTAGATATCTTACACTGTGGTAGTACTTATGTTAGGGTTAGGGATGATGTTAACATAGTAGTTGTTGTAGATATCTTACACGGTGGTAGTACTTATGTTAGAGTTAGGGATGATGTTAACATAGTAGTTGTTGTAGATATCTTACACTGTGGTAGTACTTATGTTAGGGTTAGGGATGATGTTAACATAGTAGTTGTTGTAGATATCTTACACTGTGGTAGTACTTATGTTAGGGTTAGGGATGATGTTAACATAGTAGTTGTTGTAGATATCTATGTTGTAGATATCTATGTTGTAGATATCTATTTTGTAGATATCTATGTTGTAGATATCTAGTTTGTAGATATCTATGTTGTAGTTATCTATGTTGTAGATATCTATGTTGTAGATATCTATGTTGTAGATATCTATGTTGTAGATATCTATGTTGTAGATATCTATGTTGTAGATATCTATGTTGTAGATATCTATGTTGTAGATATCTATGTTGTAGATATCTATGTTGTAGTTATCTATGTTGTAGATATCTTACATTGTGGTAGTACTTACTCTTAAAGGCAATAGGATCATCGTATTTTTCTTGTTTGTTTTTTTTATTCATCTTAAGTAAGATGACATTGAAGACGATGAGTAATGAGCCAGTCAAAATTGTTTCAAGGGTGATAACAAATATGACGATGACAGAGTCACTCGGCAGATGACATTCTACAGGGTTACTGGAACATACAACAAAGTTCACGTTATGTTATTGCTAGAACATTCGGACATAACATCAATGTTCACGTTAGGTTATTGATGGAAGATACAACAATTTTCACGTTAATTAATTGATGGAAAATACAACAATGTTCACATTAGGTTATTGATGGAGAATATAACAATGTTCACGTTAATTTATTGATGGAACATACAACAATGTTCACGTTAATTTATTGATGGAAGATACAACAATGTTCACGTTAGGTTATTGATGGAAAATACAACAATGTTCACATTAGGTTATTGATGGAAAATACAACAATGTTCACGTTAGGTTATTGATGGAAAATACAACAATGTTCACATTAGATTATTGATGGAAAATACAACAATGTTCACGTTAATTTATTGATGGAAGATACAACAATGTTCACGTTAGGTTATTGATGGAAAATACAACAATGTTCACGTTAGTTTATTGATGGGACATACAACAATGTTCACGTGATTTTATTGCGACAACATTAGAACATAACATAAATGTTCAGGTTACTTTATTGCTAGAACATTGAACATATCATCAATGTTCATATAAGTTTTTTGCTGGAACGTTAGAACAGAACATCAATTGTAACATTAGTTTATTGTTGGAACATTAGAACAACGTCAATTTTAACGTTAGGTGATTGCTTGAACATTAGAACATAACTTCAATGTTCACGCTATTTTAACTACAGTTCAATAGTAAGCTTTTGCTAAATAGGTCAAACATTTCTATTTATTTCATATTTATTGTTAACCTATTGACTCAAATAATACCTATAACTATATCAATAACTGAGTCAATAAATTGATTGATTCAAATAAATCTGACACTTATAAATGAATCAATAAATTAATCAATAAATTAATCAATAAATGACTATGTAAATGAATCAACAAATTAATTAATAATAAAATCAATTTCCCGTCTCAATACATAAATAATTTTGATAATTTAATATATACTCAATAAATTACTGGAAATAATGGCTTTATCAATGGCTCCATAAATGGGTAATTAGCTATATTCGAATTCGTTATTGTCACACATACTTAAAGGGATGGATACATCACACATTCTTAACAAAGATATAGATACATTAAACATACTTAACAAAGAGATGGATACATCACACTTACATAAAAAGAGATGGATACATCACACATACTGAACAAAGAGATGGATACATTAAACATACTTAACTAAGAGATGGATACATTAAACATACCTAACAAAGAGACGGATACATTAAACATAATTAACAAAGATATGGATAAATGACACATAATAAAAAAAAGATGGATACATTAAACATACTTAACAAAGAGATGGATACATCACACATACTAAACAAAGAGATGGATACATCACACATACTTAACAAAGAGATGGATACATTAAACATACTTAACAAAGAGATGTATACATTAAACATACTTAACAAAGAGATGGATACATCCCACATACATAAAAGAGATGGATACATCACACATACATAACAAAGAGATGGATACATTAAACATACTTAACAAAGAGATGGATACATCACACATACTGAACAAAAAGATGGATACAAAAATTACGCAATATTTACCCAATAAATGATTAAACCAAGAGTTCAATAAATACATGACATAATACGTGACATTAAATTTCTCAGTAAATTAACAAACCAAGTATTGAAACAATAACTTAAATAATCAAACCATAAGTAACACAAATTATGACTCTAAAAATAATTTAATTGTTAACTAATTAGATATCTAAAATAACTTAATTGTTAACTAATTAGATATCTAAAATAACTTAATTGTTAACTAATTAGATATCTAAAATAACTTAATTGTTAACTAATTAGATATCTAAAATAATTTAATTGTTAACTAATTAGATATCTAAAATAACTTAATTGTTAACTAATTAGATATCGAATTAAATGGCTTAAAATATTAGATGCTAAAAATTTACTCTGCAAAATAAAAGAAACATTAAAAAAGACAAAATGAAAAACTCAAAAAAACGACTAAATAAGTTTAAATAAAATACTCATTATATGAATTTATAAATGAAGACTATAAAAAATAATTCTTTAAATGATACACTAATTCAAGCTAAATTTGATATAAAAATTATGCAAATAAAAAGACGCTACATGAAAGTTATTTAAAGAACCATCGAAATTATTGAATTCATACTTGAACGCACCCATTTTCATCCTGAAACGACAGCCACAGCGACACCAGCGGCACATGGACGACCAAACAGGCCACCACCAGCCCACACAACACCTTGAGAGGTTGCTCGTACAGCGGGGCGAATTTTTTCTGGCTGGGGGAAAAATGGTATGTGACGTCACACTTAAGTAGACCTTAGCTTATGTCTTACATTCACTCCGTCTATACCAGGGGTGTCCAAACTTTTTGCATGGCGGGCCAAATTCCTTGAAATGAAGACCCTCGCGGGCCGGATTAAAATTATATACAAATAACATAAGTTGAGAAGTTTTTATAGCAAAATTTTAATGTGAGGGTGAAACTGAGATATTGAATGCAGTAAATAGTTGAGGTCAGGCTCAATGCCACTGGTTTTGATACGTATATCATGTAGGTGAGAGTCACTTATTCTTGCCCTCACACGGTTCTTGTTAAAATTCATAACTGAAAATGTCTGCTCACACAAGTATGTCGAGCCAAACAAGCTGAGCATTTTCTAAGCAAATTTTCAAATCTCTTTGAATCTCTCTTTATCCAGCTGTCGGTAAAAGACGTTGAGAGAAAGCTGTTGTTGTCTGCTGCGAATTTCATTATCACTTTGCAACTCAATGAGTTCCAGCTGCAGATTGCCTGGGGCATTATCAGGGTCAACAGAGAAAAGTGAAGAAAATAACATGATGTCCTTTTCAATAGTTGCAAAGTCCTGAAAGCGTCTTTGAAATTCATCAGCCAGGGATGTGATATCTTCAACATACCTCTACATTTGCTCATTGAAGCTTCTTTCTGGGAAACTTGTCATGATTTTCTGTAGTGCGGGGAAATGTGTGGTATTAGGCTGCATTTGAGACAGTTGCCTTTGAAAAAGTTTCAGCTTGTTCCCAAAGGCCTTGATATATGGATATGGTTGGCTCACCACTGCATTTCGACCTTGAAGATTTGTGTTAAGTACGTTTAGATGTCTTATCATATCAACTAAAAATGCAAAATCTCCCAGCCAAGCAGTATCAAATAATTCTGGCATCGGTTGTCCCTTATCTTCCATGAATTGCCAAATTTCTTTTAGAAGTGCGTAGAAGCGCTGAAGTGCTGTTCCCCGACTGAGCCACCTTACTTTGCCACCCTCCTTACTGACTTTTCAAGATTTTTTTAATAAATAAATATTTTGTTCATTAATTCATTCAAATTCAATCATTAAAATAAGGAGACACAATTTAATAATCTTTAGAGTGCAAGAGCGTCTGTAATATTAAATTTGATAAAACATTTGCAGCGAGATGTTTATTTTGTAATAAGTACCTTAAAATAAACAAAATGTGTTGAATATAACAAAAAGCCGAAAATTTTGTTTCAAAATTTGTGATACAAAAAAACTATTTAAAATTTTTAAGTTCATCGACGCATTATTAGTTTCCACTTCCAAGTCGACGAAAAAAACACACAATAAAATGACTCCATCAACTTTTACGGTAGGCCGTCAATGTTTTAGTACAATTAACTTCATCGGGTTTTAAAACAACCAATTTCCACATTTCCACGTTGTTAAAAAAAAATAGTCCCAGATTTTCGCCATCATTTGACATACTCGAAACAGTACAACATTTCTACTTTTCTAATAAATATACTATCTTATAGAAATAATAAGTCAGTTAATTAATTATTTCAGATGAGGCCGCGGGCCAGTTAAAATGGCTTCGCGGGCCGGATTTTGGACATCCCTGGTCTATACTATATAAAAATGGTACGTGACGTCACACTCAAGTAGACCTTAGCTAATGTCTTACATTCACTCCGTCTATACTATATAAAAATAGTACGTGACGTCACACTTAAGTAGACCTTAGCTAATGTCTTACATTCACTCCGTCTATACTATATAAAAATAGTACGTGACGTCACACTTAAGTAGTCCTTAGCTTATGTCTTACATTCACTCCTTCTATACTATATAAAAATAGTACGTGACGTCACACTTAAGTAGTCCTTAGCTTATGTCTTACATTCACTCCTTCTATACTATATAAAAATAGTACGTGACGTCACACTTAAGTAGTCCTTAGCTTATGTCTTACATTCACTCCTTCTATACTATATAAAAATAGTACGTGACGTCACACTTAAGTAGACCTTAGCTTATGTCTTACATTCACTCCGTCTATACTATATAAAAATGGTACGTGACGTCACACTCATTCTATACTTCAGGTTATTGCATCTCAAGCTTATGTCTACTTAATTTTTTTTTAAATGTTTGGTTAAAATATAATTATATCTTGATAAAGTGTTGGATATCCTCTTTTTTCAGTCAACCCATTTTCTCTCTAGTCCAGTTTCTTGAGACGTCTAACCTATAAAATAAACTCTCTAGTCTAGTTTCTTGTAACGTCTTACCTATAAAATAAACTCTCTAGTCCAGTTTCTAGTAACGTCTAACCTATACACTCTCTAGTCCAGTTTCTTGTAACATCTAACCTAAAAACTCTCTAGTCCAGTTTCTTGTAATGTCTAACCCATGAACTCTCTAGTCCAATTTCTTGTAACGTCTAACCTATAAACTCTATAGTTCAGTTTCTTGTAATGTCTAACCCATGAACTCTCTAGTCCAGTTTCTTGTAATGTCTAACCCATGAACTCTCTAGTCCAATTTCTTGTAACGTCTAACCTATAAACTCTATAGTTCAGTTTCTTGTAATGTCTAACCCATGAACTATCTAGTCCAGTTTCTTGTAACGTCTAACCCATGAACTCTCTAGTCTAGTTTTTGTAACGTCTAACCCATGAACTCTCTAGTCCAGTTTCTTGTAATGTCCCAATCATGTTGTATGTGCATGATGTTCTATATTAGACGCATTGATGGCACATTACACTCACCTGTCAATGTTATAACACAATATGTTACAGGTGAGTAACCTGACAACACTATAACATTTATAACACAATATGTTGCAGTCACTCACCTGACACAGTTATAACACAATATGTTCCAGGTCAGTCACCTGACAACTTTATAGCACAATATGTTCTAGGCACTCACCTGTCAAAGATGTAAAACAATATGTTCTAGGCACTAACCTGTCAAAGATCTAACACAATATGTTAGAGGCACTCACCCGTCAAAGATCTAACACAATATGTTGCAGGCACTCACCTGTCAAAGATCTAACACAATATGTTAGAGGCATTTACCTGTCAAAGATCTAACACAATATGTTCATGGCACTCACCTGTCAAAGATCTAACACAATATGTACCAGGCACTCACCTGTCAAAGATCTAACACAATATGTACCAGGCACTCACCTGTCAAAGATCTCACACTATATGATCTCATAGGCACTCACCTGTCAAAGATCTAACACTATATGATCTAGGCACTCACCTGTCAAAGATCTAACACAATATGCTGCAGGCACTCACCTGTCAAAGATGTAACAGAGACGTGCTGCAGACATCACAACCAGATGCCAGTTTGCAATAACCACAAAACAGAAACAGAAGATGCGATTGAATCTTAAAATAAAAGGTGTCACAAATTTATGTTAGCAATTTAAAATGTTTGATCAATTCGACTTTTCACACCTTTTTTTCTTGTCCAATGGATAAAACTTTGTTATTTTAAAACACTTAATTCTCATTGTTCAAATGCTATAATATGCACACGTGCTCATACGTAACTATGGCAACCCAATCACCATTAACCACCATATGGAAACAATTTACATTTTCCTTTTCCGTAAAAGTCAGATTTGGAACACAAAAGGATGTATTTCAAAACCATTTGTTAGTTAGTCTTCTTTTTTATAAGAAATTCTAGTATTATGAATTGGAAAGTACAATTTTATAACAACTGATAAACATAGTATATCTAGAAGTAAGTGGATATACGACACCCTTCAGTGGATGTATTCAGTTAAGTGGATATACGACACCCTTCAGTGGATGTATTCAGTTAAGTGGATATACGACACCCTTCAGTGGATGTATTCAGTTAAGTGGATATACGACACACTTCAGTGGATGTATTCAGTTAAGTGGATATACGACACCCTTCAGTGGATGTATTCAGTTAAGTGGATATACGACACCCTTCAGTGGATGTATTCAGTTAAGTGGATATACGACACCCTTCAGTGGATGTATTCAGTTAAGTGGATATACGACACACTTCAGTGGATGTACTCAGTTAAGTAGATATACGACACCCTTCAGTGGATGTATTCAGTTAAGTGGATATACGACACCCTTCAGTGGATGTATTCAGTTAAGTGGATATACGACACCCTTCAGTGGATGTATTCAGTTAAGTGGATATACGACACCCTTCAGTGGATGTATTCAGTTAAGTGGATATACGACACACTTCAGTGGATGTATTCAGTTAAGTGGATATACGACACCCTTCAGTGGATGTATTCAGTTAAGTGGATAAACGACACACTTCAGTGGATGTATTCAGTTAAGTGGATAAACGACACACTTCAGTGTATGTATTCAGTTAAGTGGATAAACAACACACTTCAGTGGATGTATGCAAGTAAGTGGATAAACAACACACTTCAGTGGATGTATTCAGTTAAGTGGATAAACGACACACTTCAGTGGATGTATGCAAGTAAGTGGATAAACAACACACTTCAGTGGATGTATGCAAGTATGTAGATAAACTAAACACTTCAGTGGCTGTATGCAAATAAGTGGATAAAATACACACTTCAGTGTGTAATAGAACATATGGCTAGTCAAGAGACAAGTCTTTAATCACTATATACAATTGACTGTGATCAACTCTACAATCAACTACCTAAGCAGCTATTATGCAATCAACCCCGGTTGCCTCTTGAACCGTACATTTATAGCCAGCTATTCTCCCAGACCTTGACCAGCACGCTTACAGTTCACCTCACAAACCACGTGTTTCATACTAGACAACTAGCACGCTCATCCAAGGTCAATACAACACAACACTTCTCTCACCCAGTGGATGCATGCAAGCAAGTGGATAAACGACACACTTGAATGGATGTATGCAAGTAATTGGATTAATTACATACTTATTTATATCAGACTATAACTGATCCAACATTTCTATCAGGATACAACTGATACAACATTTATATCAGGATGCAACTGATACAACATGTATATCAGGAGAAACTGATACAACATTTATATCAGGATGCAACTGATACAACATGTATATCAGGATACAAATGATACAACATTTTTATCAGACTACAACTGATACAACATGTATATCAGGATACAACTGATACAATATTTATATCAGATTAGAACTGATACATTATTTTTATCAGACTACAACTGATACAACATGTATATCAGGATACAACTGATACAACATTTATATCAGACTACAACTGATACAACAATTTTATCAGACTACAACTGATACAACATGTATATCAGGATACAACTGATACAATATTTATATCAGACTACAACTGATACAACATGTATATCAGGATACAACTGATACAACATTTCAATCAGACTACAACTGGTACAATATTTATATCAGGATACAACTGATACAACATCTATATCAGGATACAACTGATACAACATTTATATCAGGATACAACTGATACAACATGTATATCAGACTACAACTGATACAATATTTATATCAGGATACAACTGATACAACATTTTTATCAGACTACAACTGATACAACATTTAATAACATCGTTGATTGTCGATTTAATTCATGCTATACAGGCGGATGCGTGTCAAACAAAGAACTAACTTGCAATGTTCAGTCATTAACGCAGAAGTCACATTCAATGTTCAGTCATTAACGCAGAAGTCACATTCAATGTTCAGTCATTAACGCAGAAGTCACATTCAATGTTCAGTCATTAACGCAGAAGTCACATCCAATGTTCAGTCATTAACGCAGAAGTCACATTCAATGTTTAGTCATTAACACAGAAGTCACATTCAATGTTCAGTCATTAACACAGAAGTCACATTCAATGTTCAGTCATTAACAAAGAAGTCACATTCAATGTTCAGTCATTAACGCAGAAGTCACATCCAGTGTTCAGTCATTAACTCAGAAGTCACATTCAATGTTCAGTCATTAACACAGAAGTCACATAAAATGTTCTGTCATGCAGAGCTCACATCCAATATTCAGTAACTCACGCCTACCTCACATCCAAAGGTCTGTCACTAATGCAGAACTCACAAAATGTTCTGTCACTCATACAAACCTCATATCCAATGTTCAGTCACTCACGCAGACCTCACATCCATTGGTCTGTAACTCACGCAGAACTCACATCAAGTTTTCTGTCACTCACACAGACCTCACATACAATGGTTTATCAATCAATTTATAACACGGCCGTTTTCTTTCACTCACCCACAAAACGCTTTGTTTTGAAAGTAAACTTCACGTCCACTTGTAACGGTCAAGATATACCTGGGCACACACATGACGAGGCTGATGCAGTTAAACAAGCAGAGGCTGCTGAGGTAGATTGAGAACACTGTGTCCTTGAGGTCTTTGGTCGACAAAACAAGCATAGTCAAAATGTTACCTGGTAGTAGGATTAAGAATTTGATTATCAAAATTTCACCTTGCACTGGGATTAATAATTTTTTAAAGAAAACAACTTTTGATCTGAATGATTTTTTATCAGAAACATAATTCTCCTTCTAATTTTAGCGGGATCATGTAAACACAATGAGTCTTATTTTGAAAGAAACAAAAGAACAATTACTTGACATGAAAAACGAGATCTTTGAAAATGACATTTAACATCCATAGATATGGTAACCACGATCATTATGCATGGTGGCCAAGATCATTAGACACGGTGGCAAACCAAGATAATTAGACATGTTAACCAAGATCATTAGACATGGAGGCCATGATCATTAGAAATGATAACCTAGATCATTAGACTAATACCCTGTTTTTGTATTATAAATCATTAGACATGATAACCTAGATCATTAGACTAATACCCTGTTTTTGTATTATAAATCATTAGACATGATAACCTAGATCATTAGACTAATACCCTGTTTTTATATTATAAATCATTAGACATGATAACCTAGATCATTAGACATGGAGGCCATGATCATTAGAAATGATAACCTAGATCATTAGACTAATACCCTGTTTTTGTATTATAAATCATTAGACATGGTACCTCATAAGACATAACAACTAAACTTTGCCATAATCTAAAAATCCACTGGTGTACTAACCTGGTATACCGATGAGAAGAAGCAAAATCGACGTGAACAAATAAATGATATTTCTTGCATTGTGAATTTCTGCTATCCTTGTTTTTTCATAGTTTGTTAAGTTTCTTTGAAGAGAGGGGACAAAATCGATCCACTCCATCCCATCAACTTTGTGTGTCGCTGTACAATTAGTAAGATGGACTACATGAGTGGTTCGATCCACTCCATCCCATCCACTTTGTATATAGCTGTACAATTAGTGAGATGGACTATAAGATTGGTTCGATCCACTCCATCCCATCCACTTTGTATGTAGCTGTACAATTAGTAAGATGGACTACATGAGTGGTTCGATCCACTCCATCCCATCCACTTTGTATATAGCTGTACAATTAGTGAGATGGACTATAAGATTGGTTCGATCCACTCCATCCCATCCACTTTGTATGTAGCTGTACAATTAGTGAGATGGACTATAAGATTGGTTCGATCCACTCCATCTCATCCACTTTGTATGTCGCTGTACAATTAGTGAGATGGACTATAAGATTGGTTCGATCCACTCCATCTCATCCACTTTATATGTCGCTGTACAATTAGTAAGATGGACTACATGAGTGGTTCGATCCACTCTATCCCATCTACTTTATATGTCGCTGTACAATTAGTAAGAAGGACTACAAGGTTGGTTCGATCCACTCCATCCCATCCACTTTGTGTGTAGCTGTACAATTAGTGAGATGGACTACAAAAGTGATTCGATCCACTCCATACCATCAACTTTGTATGTGGCTGTACAAATAGTGAGATCGACTACGTGAGTGTTTGTGAGGTTGAGTGGATTGGAGATAGTAGAAGTTGATGTTTGTGTGAGCCGCTGATAGTGCATCACTAGCACTAAATTACTGTCTGATCGAAGACATAATTACTGAGAGACCCTAGACATCAGGGATATAAATGTTAGTCTAATTCAAAGGGAGTTAGCGACAGTCACATTTAATAAGATTTTATTCATATTTTTTACGCATCTTATTTGTCAACTGAAGTCTTAAATACAAATTAAAAAGAAACTAAATCATAAATAAAGTAATAAAGCATTAGTAATTTACTAAATTTTAATAAAAATAAAATAAAGATAATTGTAAATATTCATTTTTCATTGTAAAAATTGAGAATAACTATAAAATAAAATTTTAAAAAGGGGAGGGATTTTTCCGTATAGTACAATACTTCTCTAAATTTTTTCTATGCAGATTAACACACTATGAATTGTTATGATAAAATGGTGAGACAATTTTTTTAAAAATGATTGTTCGAATTGAGCTTTCATTTATTTCCGATTTTTGGCTAATCAAAGACCTACGCCACAAATAATCCAATGATTTAGTTGTCTAACAATACAAACAAACTCTACATTAAATGTTATTATTGAAAGATTCACATGAGAGGGAAGGAATTTGTTGGCGAGTTGAAGTCGGAAGCAAACATTTGATCTACATTTATATTTTACTGCAAAGAAGAATATCAGCACACATAATGATTACGTCATATAAAATCGACACAACATTCATTTTTTTCTACATTCGACTTAAAATGTTTTAGGAATGTTAACAAGGTATTCAATTCTTGTGTAAATATATTGTAATAAATGTCCATAGTCTTATAATAGATGTAGGAAATTGTCATTTTTATGTGTTTTGTCAACAAAGAAACATATAAAACATAAAATGTAAACTCGCATACAAGTACTAATAATTTAAAATAAATAGAGTTAAAAAAGTAGTTTTAAAAACCACGTTTTTATAAGTGGACTAAAATGAAGAAAATAATATTTAAAACTTATAAGTTCAAGTACTTACATTTAAAACGACTAAAAACGTGGGGAAGGTGTTTGGTGTAAAAATTAAAGATTTATAATTTATTATTATTATTATTTTGTTCAATTATATAGCGCAGTACCCCAGCCTACAGCTGGGCTCACAGCGCTTTACAAACATGTTCAACAACTACAGATAACACATTGCACTCTAAATCTTCCTAAACATAGTTACACACACAAAATTTCATATAAATGTTCAGAAATGGACGCATCACCGTCATAGACTGTTAATTTGATCGAGAACCTCATCCCTTGTCCGCCGAAGGCAAAAGAGAGATCTATAAGTGAGAGAATGAGTGAACTGCATATATAAAAACTCATAATAAATAAATAATAAATTGATTATTTATATAGCGCTGTATCCCAGTAAGGAACTGGGCTCACAGCGCTTTTCATGAAAGAAATAACATACCTATAAATATTAAATTAACTTTCATATCATAACAAACACAAAAATTACAGTAAATTATACATAAGCTACGTTAATCATTTACAAGAAATGTTGTTTCATTAATTTTGAAAATAAATGTTGAAAAGATGTGTCTTAAGTGCAGTCTTGAAGGACTTGGTTGTTTGAATACTACGTATGTGTAATGGTAGAGAATTTCATTGTTTGGCTGCACAAAAAGAGAACGACCTTTCACCAAATGTTTTGGTGCGTGTAGTAGGAACAGAGAGAACGCGTGTGTCTGCAGAAGATCGTAGCTGGCGAGTGGGTGAGTAGACCGACAAAAGTTCAGTAAGATACGATGGGCATGAGTCCGAAAAGAAGTTGTGACAGAGAACGGCCAGTTTGTAATCAATACGGGCTTGTATATGCAGCCAATGAAGTGAGTGAAGAAGTGGAGTAACATGGTCATGTTTTTTTTGCCTTGAGCACCAGTCTGGCAGCTGAATTTTGAACTTTCTGTAGTTTTTCAATGCATTGTTTTGGCGCACCTGACAGAAGAGAATTGCAGTAATCCATACGAGCTAGTACAAGAGCACAGACTAGAGTTTTTGTTGCACTAACTGTTAAGTAATGACGGATTGAGCTGATCTGACGAATGGCAGTGTAGGCAGAGCGACAGATGTGATTGATAAAGTTGTTAATAGACATGTTGTCAGAAGTAATGTAGCCAAGATTCCTAGTCGATATTGTGAACAGAATATCCGAACTGGCTACGTGAATTGACTTCGGAAGAGACAAAGTACTGCGTGATTTATTGTTGCAAAATAGAAGTGCTTCAGTCTTGTCATCATTCAGCTTGAGTTTGCTGAACGTCATCCAAGACTTTACCTCATCAATGCACTCTTGCATCAATTGGACAGCGGAGTCCAAATTAGAGGGATCTGTGTGAGTATATAGCTGAGTATCATCTGCAAATGATTGGCTTTTAACTGAATGCTTTTCGGGCAGTAGAAGTAGTGGTCTTGTATACAGCACAAAAAGTACCGGACCCAAAACAGAGCCCTGAGGCACACCATAAAGCAAGTCAGCTTTGTGAGAGATACAGCCATCTAATGATACTACCTGTGATCTGTTAGGTAAGTATGATTGAAATCAAGCCAGAACTGAGCCAGAAATTCCAAAATAATTTTGCAGGGTTTTCAGCAGTGTTTGGTGGTCGACAGTGTCAAAGGCTGCACTAAGATCTAAGAGGACCAATATAGAAATTTCCCCACTGTCCAGTGCGAGTAGGAGGTCATTTGTTACCTTTAACAGGATGGTCTCTGTGCTGTGAGAAGGTCTGTAGGCCGACTGATTGGGACTTAGAAGAGTGTGGTCATTTAGATAAGCAAAAATTTGTTTTAAGACTAGTTTTTCAATGACTTTCGACAAAAATGAAATATTAGACACAGGTCGATAGTTGTTTAAATTGTTTTGGTCTAACCCTTGTTTTTTCAGCAAGGGTTTTATAATAGCAGATTTACATAATGAAGGAAAGGTGCCAGATTTTAGACTTTCATTAACTATATTTGTTACTGTTGGGAGTAAGAGATCTAATGACTCAACCAATAGTGGAGTGGGGATGGGATCAAGAGAGCAGGACGTTGGCTTAGATTTTAGAATAATACTTTTGACCTCATTTTCCGTAACAGGCTGGAACATGTCAAAGCTTGACCTCACAGCAAAAGAAGGAGATAAATCATGTGGTGGCAACAACGTTCTGTCAAGTTCCTCACGAATTTTAGCAATTTTGTTGATAACAAAGTTACAAAATATATCTGGCTGCTGATGCAGGGGATACACAGAGGGACCATAGCTTTACCACTCCCTCTGAGGTTATTACATACATTAAATAGCTGCCTACTAGTACTACTTGTGATTACTTTATTATCATAAGCGCCCGCCCCACGTTTTTATTCATATTAAATCAAATTACGTGTACTTATAAGTTTTAAAATATTTTCATCTATTTAGTCCACTTATAAAAACGTGGTTTTAAAAAATCTTTTACGGATACAGATGCTTATATAGAGATAAACTTTAAAAAATGCTATAATTTAATTACGGTACATTCGATTGATCTGAAATTTTAATACCATGCATTGTCATCCAGCATCTATCTGTGGTAAAATTTTGAGCTCTCTGGGACCATAAAAAATGGTTTAATTATACGTTGGCAAATTTGAAAAATTGCAGACAGACAGATACTCAGACGGGAACGAAAGCAAGTTAATAAAAACGTGGTAAAAAGAGATTTTTTGGAATATGAATGCTTTTAAAATAACACTTGCTCTGCAAATAAGTGTCAATATTGACCGGATACTTCTACATGTATGATATACAAACAATTGTTATCTTCCCGAAGTAATCTATGACTTACCACTGGAATGACCGACCTAAGAAAACAAACAAACAAACATATTGTAAGGTCACAAGCTCCTAATACCTACACTGTTACACTTTCCATTTGACTAATGTTTTGTTTCCATTCCTTGTCCTATGTCATGTGATTAAATTAAATAATTTTAAAATTTATGTGTGCATTAAACTATTTACATTTACATGTTTTCTTTTTTTTAGATGGAAAACAAATTAGTATAAAATTAATTATCAAGGAGGCATTGACAAAATTTAAGAAACATCCAATATATTCATCTTCAATTTAATATTTCATGAAATTTACAAGTGTCTTTGATTTTAGTAAATTGCATTCCATAATTTCATTTCTAAAAACAACAAGCATTACTGTTATATTTCTAAAAACAACAAGTATTACTGTTATATTTCTAAAAACAACAATGATTAATGTTATATTTCTAAAAACAATAAGGATTACTGTTATATGTCTATTGTTATTTCTAGAAGTTAGGGTAGGTTTAATTTATTTCCCTATATGATAATATAGACATCTGCATGACATCATGAAGAAAACGGCTATAAATATTATTCAGATCTACAAATACAACACAAATTAAACTTTGCTATTCACTCGCCAGTCCACACACTTCAAATAACTGACGTCTGAACTCTGGACTTTCTTCTCTATAAGCAGCTTTATGAGCTACCGATACCATGACATCGACGGTCCGATTCTATCTTGAGCTAACGATACCTTGATATCAATGGTCCGAGTCTATCATGAGCTACCGATACCATGAAATCGACGGTCCGATTCTATCTTGAGCTAACGATACCATTATATCGATGGTCCGAGTCTATCATGAGCTACCGATACCATGAAATCGACGGTCCGATTCTATCTTGAGCTAACGATACCACGATATCGATGGTCCGATTCTATCTTAAAAGCGTATTTAAAATCGATGACATAAAAAATATGTTTTTAATCGACAGAATCACGTTACAATTCCGTTACAGTAATCTTCAAGATTGAACCAAATGTTTCCAGGGTTATTAGTACACGGCATTAACAAAATTCTCAGAGAGTGAAATTGGTGTCAGGGTCATGCCATGACTTCTTAGGAAATAGGACAAACATCAAAGTTTTAATGAAGTTTGATGACAGCAGCCTCACCTGGCAATGATTATCATATCAAGAGTAAATATAAGTATATATATATATATATATATATATATATATATATATATTAGGGCTGTGGAAATTAACGATTAATTTTTCGATTAATCGTTACAATTTTTTAACGATTACAAATGTTTTAACGATTAATCGAGCGACCACTTATAAATGTACTGGAAGTAAAAAAGTAAAATATTTCGCCCGATAAATATAAACTAATTTCCGGACGATTACACGAACATTTTGGTTTGAAACTATAGACTGACGTGAATATTCAAAATGTTAATAAAGGTTATTGTGTCCATTGAGAGAAATCGTTTGCCCGCCATGTAATGTTCCCTCTAAGTCTCGGCTTTGTTGGTCCGTGTTCAAAGTTATAAAAACAAACAACTCGAGTGCAAAATCGCACAAACGTCCATTTTTTTGCAATATTTTACAAAATTTGCTACGCGGTGATTCTAAACTCCTGCGTGGCGTCGGTCAAATATGTGCGCAGCCGCGCTGCTTAAGGGTTCTAACACTTCGCTTACATATCACCTAGAAAACCAAACATCCACTACAGTATCAGAAACTTCAGCCTTAACATTCTAAAGCTATGTGAAGGATTGTTCAGCTAGACTGGTTATATTGTCAATAAGACCCGCTCATCACTTGAACCAAATAATGTCAATACACTTGTCTGTTTGCGCTGTTGGTTAAAAGGTGTCATATAAAGAAGACAGTTCAGTGTTATTTCGATTTTTGACAAGTGCGTTTAATAAATGTTACTTATGACTATATACATTTCAATTTTTGGCTTTAATCGAAATTAACGATTATTTAATCGATAATTTTTCAAAAGTTAACGATTAAATTTAAATTAATCGTTAACAGCCCTCTAATATATATATATAGACCAGTAATTGTGTACCTATTCCACGCAACGCCTCGTCAGCCCGAAAGCGACTAAAATATTAGTTCCTTAATTAAACCACTTAGAATGTCTTTCTTGACTCCTTGTTTAGAATGTCTGTCTTGAATGCCCGCTTAGAATGTCTGTCTTGACTGCTTGCAGAGAATGTATTTCTTGACTGCCTGCTTAGAATGTCTTTCTTGACTGCCTGCTTAGAATGTCTTTTTTGACTGCCTGCTTAGAATGTCTTTCTTAACTGCCTGCTTAGAATGTCTTTCTTGACTGCCTGCTTAGAATATCTTTCTTGAATGCTTGCTTAGAATGTCTGTATTGACTGCCCGCTTAGAATGTCTGTATTGACTGCCTGCTTAGAATGTCTTTCTTGACTGCCTGCTTAGAATGTCTTTCTTGAAGTCCTGCTTAGAATGTCTTTCTTGACTGCCTGCTTAGAATGTCTTTCTCACGTGTTAACTAGAAATGTTCTTCCTCAATCTCGTCTGCGTCTGGATTTGAAGGCATGCACTTGATGACCCTGATAAATTCTATGCGGAACCTTTTCCAAAAACAACAGTAGACAAGGAAGTTCAGTCCGTTGTTGGTATAGAGTATGAGGAGGAGCATGCCAGATACTGAAACATAAATAAACACGTTGTTTTTTTACTGGTAGTAATGAAAAAACTCAACTAACACAATTTCTTTATTACAATAATTTAGGGAAAGTGTTTATTGAATTCATTAAAAAGAACAAATGTGATAGATATTGTTTTTGTAATTTATGTTTCTTATCTCACTAAACTGAACTTATAGATCAATAAAAAAAAACAAGCACACTACTGAGATGGTATAGATCAATAGATAAGCTAGTACAATACTGAGATGGTATAGATCATTAAATAAGCTAGTACAATCCTGAGATGATTGAAGTTAAAAGCTGTGACCATCTCACCAAACTCCGCCCTTGCAAACTGTAGCTCATTGGACATGTCGAAGATCTTCTCTTTTAGAGGCAAGTACACCACAGCTGGCAGCAGCGTTACCAGGAACAAGACGGTTGTCATGGTGATGAGTTTCATCAGGTTCTCGCGCACTGCAAAGGGGTGGGGGTGGTAATAGAGGAGAGAATGTGGCCACGGATATCAAGTGAAATACTAGTATATTAATATCAGAGCAGATCACTTTTATGGCAGGTGAGTACTATACAGTTTAGACTAACGTTTGGCTGTTGTGAGTTAACTACACTAATGATGGCCAGTAACTACACTAATGATGGCTAGTAACTACACTAATGATGGCTAGTAACTACACTAATGATGGCCAGTAACTACACTAATGATGGCTAGTAACTACACTAATGATGGCTAGTAACTACACTAATGATGGCTAGTAACTACACTAATGATGGCTAGTAACTACACTAATGATGGCCAGTAACTACACTAATGATGGCCAGTAACTACACTAATGATGGCTAGTAACTACACTAATGATGGCTAGTAACTACACTAATGATGGCTAGTAACTACACTAATGATGGCTAGTAACTACACTAATGATGGCTAGTAACTACACTAATGATGGCTAGTAACTACACTAATGATGGCTAGTAACTACACTAATGATGGCTAGTAACTACACTAATGATGGCTAGTAACTACACTAATGATGGCTAGTAACTACACTAATGATGGCTAGTAACTACACTAATGATGGCTAGTAACTACACTAATGATGGCTAGTAACTACACTAATGATGGCTAGTAACTACACTAATGATGGCTAGTAACTACACTAATGATGGCTAGTAACTACACTAATGATGGCTAGTAACTACACTAATGATGGCTAGTAACTACACTAATGATGGACAGCCTAAATTGTTCTGGTAGCTTTGTCGGTTTTTTTGTTTTGTTTTTTTGCTTTTTGCTCGATTCTGCAACGTGCAAGGAAAGTCAAATTTACAGGGGCGTGACATAATAGTTTATGAAATCTTAGCTATAAAAATTTCTAACTCGGGTATCAACAGACTGAGCTTGTAGGTCACCTGGCAAGGGGCCGTCCATAAATTACGTCACGCTCCTGAGGGGGGCGAGGGGTTGTAAGAAAGTGTGACAGTTTGTGACAGGAGGAGGGTGGGGGTCCGGCCATGTGTGACATCAGGCTGTTTTATATTAAATTATTATTATTTTTTTATAAAAAACAAATTTGTGTTTGAAAGTGTGACCTATTTTAGGGGGGGGGGTCTGAGATGTGTTACAGTTTGTGACAGGGGGAGGGGTCTGAGATGTGTGACAGTTTGTGACAGGGGGAGGGGTCTGAGATGTGTGACAGTTTGTGACAGGGGGAGGGGGGGTAAAAATGGTCGAATATAGCGTGAAGTACTTTATGGACGGCCCCAACTGAATATGCCGCCATCAGAAAATAATAAACCCAAAATAAATGCCTCGAAAAACAGGTTGGTTATGATATAAAGTTTCAAATAAGGAAGTAAAATCTTTTCTTAGAATTTTGGATCTTGAATTTTAAGACATTTAACTGCAATTTTTAAAATTTTGGATACAGCGCGAAGAAATTTGATCTGACAAAGAAATGCATGTATCACGTGACATATTGACTGTAGATAGAAAGCGGAATACCTAGAGACCGTATCCTAAGCTGTGGAAGCTCATTGACGTAGACAAGAGAGGAGGAAAAGTAATGACATTTATCTGTAGAACTGTGTGATACCCAAGTATAGTTATGCCTATGAATGATATAACAAATGTGTGATACCCTAGTATAGTTACGTCTATGAATGATGTAACAAATGTGTGATACCCTAGTATAGTTACGCCTATGAATGATGTAACAAATGTGTGATACCCTAGTATAGTTACGCCTATGAATGATGTAACAACCGTGTGATACCCTAGTATAGTTACGCCTATGAATGATGTAACAAATGTATCCCTTGTCTTTATGGTAAATTTAACATCTCCTTGTTAATTATCACATTTGGTTCCACCACGTGTTAAACTCTCCTGTCCCATATATACCCAGCAAAGATTTCTTGTCTAAATGGTCCGTCTGCACTTTCTGTTGTTCACACCAGATGTAGCCATTGATGGCAATGACCAGGCTAATGGGCAGCAGGCCGATGAAAATAATCTGCATGACGGACAGCACTGTACCAGACGGGAAGTAGCACTCGGTGTAGTTACTGATCAACAAAAGCAACTGTTATAGGACACTTACAATATATATATACGATGTGTGATTAAAATAAAGTAAACACCACAACTATCAATCTGAACGCTATAGACAACGTATATAGGCAATATAAACAACATAAATAACCCATATAAACAAAATAAAAACCCCATAAAAACAAAATATATAGCCCATACACAAAAATAATCCGTATAAACTATAACACGTATTTTATAAATATAAACAACGTGTACAAGCCGCAAAAATAACGTATATAAGCCATATAAACAACGTATACAAGCCATAGAAACGACGGATAAACGCCATAAAAACAAGTTAAATAAACCACACGTGCTAGACGATAGTGCCGGAAAACTTATCTTATCTTATCTATACAGACGCTCCTTCTATGCAGAAGATAGTTGCGTCCACAGACCATGACAGATGATCTGTTGGCAAGTGATGCAGCATTCACATGCCACGGCTTTGTGGGTTCCACGCATTACCCAGCCGCCTAACTACATGTAGTGTTAGGTACCCATTCGGAGCGCGGTGTCTCAGGGACGCCCTAGGCACCGGGAACAAACTTTTGCCTTCACACGGATTTGAACCCGTGACCATCGGTACGACAGTCCAGTGCGCACCGCGATGACCGAAATAATTTTACCGTTCGCCAAAATGTTAAAGGCCTCCATTAATAGAGGATCTGTTCATCTATATGTAAGTGAGTACATTACTTATATTACAAATCTCATGATACAATTATTGTAACCGTTCTGATGTAAACCTAACCCTAACACGTGGTCTGATACAAACCTAACCCTAACATCTGTTCTGATACAAACCTAACCCTAACATCTGGTCTGATACAAACCTAACCCTAACACGTGGTCTGATATAAACGTAACCCTAACACGTGGTCTGATACAAACCTAACCCTAACACGTGGTCTGATACAAACCTAACCCTAACATCTGGTCTGATTTAAACTAACCATAACACGTGATCTGATATAAACCTAACCCTAACATGTGGTCTGTTACAAACCTATCCATAACATCTGGTCTGATACAAACCTAACCTTAACATCTTGTCTGAATCAAACCTAACCCTAACACTTGGCCTGATATAAAGCTAACCCTAACACGTGGTCTGATACAAACCTAACCCTAACACGTGGTCTGATACAAACCTAACCCTAACACGTGGTCTGATACAAACGTAACCCTAATACGTGGTCTGATACAAACCTAACCCTAACACGTGGTCTGATACAAACCTAACCCTAACACGTGGTCTGATACAAACCTAACCCTAACACGTGGTCTGATACAAACCTAACCCTAACACGTGGTCTGATACAAACCTAACCCTAACACGTGGTCTGATACAAACATAACCCTAACACGTGGTCTGATACAAACCTAACCCTAACACGTGGTCTGATACAAACCTAACCCTAACACGTGGTATGATATAAACACAAAACACGCACACTGACCCCTTGTAGTCAGCAAATCTGATCCAGAAGACAGTCCCTGGTATCTCGTACAGGAGTGACAAGGTCAAGGTCAACAGGATCATCCTGGATGGTTCGCCATAGAAGGCCGCCCACTTCCGGTTGCTGAAGCCAAGGTCAACGTCAGTGACATGAAAATAATAGGATAAAGATATTGTAAAAAGAGTATCTTTGTTTTAAAGTAAACTATAACAATAGTTAAGAGAAAACATTTTTAAAAGCGCTGTGGTGTTCTTTAATGTACATAGATACATGACTAATGAATCTGTACCATGGGCATATTACTTATATGATGAGAAGTGTCCTTGTCTATCCCGACAACTAACAACAACAACCATAAGTACGAATAAAATAATTGTCCTCTCTATCATTGTACAGCATTGAATTTAACTAGGACTGTTAACGATGAATTTAAATTTAATCGTTAACTTTTGAAAAATTAACGATTAATTAATCGTTAATTTAGATTAAAGCCAAAAATTAAAATTTATGAACACTTATTAAACGTTCTTGTAAAAAATCTAAATAACACTGGAATGTCTCCGTTTAATGTTTCATCTTTTAACCAACTACACAAAAACACAAGTGTGTTGACATTATTTGGTTCAAGTGATGAGCGGGTCTAATTGACAATTTAACCAGCGGAGCTGAACAATCATTCACATGGAACTGAGGTAACTGGTATGCACAAAACGGTCTTGGCAAGGAATGACATTATCGAATATTGGTGTTCATTAAGTTTCCACCATTGTAGAGGGTTAATGGATTCAGGAACTTTCACCTCCATTTTGTAACGCAGTAATTCATCAGAATAGCTGTCGTTATTTTCTGTCTCTGCCTCAGACTCCATTGCTGCTATTAGCTTAATACGCTTTTCATTTGGTTTGATAAGCAGGCGAAGTGTTAGAACCATGGTAGGCAAACTTTATCAACATTTTAAACATTCCCGTCAGTCAATATTTTAAAACTAAAATGATCGTGTAATGGTCAGGAAATTTATTATTTATCGGCCTATATATCTTTTAAAATTAAATATTGACTTCCTATAATTTGTAAGTGATGGGTCGATTATTCGTTACAAAATAAGTTAATCTTTAAACAATTTTAACCATTAATCGAGAAATTAATCGTTAATTTCCGCACCCTAAATTTAATTCGATTCTTGAATTAAAACGGTGAATTATAATTACCTGTATTTGTAAGTAATTATCAAGTATTTTCTTTTAATGCCCTAATATCAAATATATTACTGTTCATGTCACCAATGGTTATTGGCATTGAGTAGTCTTGTATATTTGTTGTTTTCATAACCAATGTTCACTATATTCAACATAACAGTTTATCAACACATTGTCTCAGCACAATACGAGAAACTTTGACACACCAAAAACTACATACATTATGACCCTATTCTAAACTATCCCCGTGTCAATGACTTACTGCTAAACTACTCACGTGTCAATGATGCAGTGCTAAAATGGTGGCGTGTCAGTTACACAATATTTCACTAATTAATTGTCAATGACACGCCACTAAAATAGACACGTGTAAATGACATTACACTAAAATACACACGTGTCAAAAACACAATTAGACTAAACACGTGTCAATGACACACTACTAACATGTCAGCTATGAGCATCAATCGTGTCAATGACACACAACTAAACTACCTACGTGTCAGCTATGAGAATCAATCGTGTGAATGACATTGACACCATGTGCCAGCTGTTGATGGCGACCAAGGAGAAACTGACCATTCTGTACAGACTGGTAGACAAGATTCATTAATAACTTTCTTATATTATACTGACCATTCTGTACAGACTGGTAGACAAGATTCATTAATAACTTTCTTGTATTATACTGACCATTCTGTACAGACTAGTAGACAAGATTCATTAATAATTTTCTTATATTATACTGACCATTCTGTACATACTGATAAACGAATACGATTTTTTTAAAACAGTTTTTATACATCAATGTCCATTAAAATTGTAAGCTGACTTAGATTTGATGCACAAAACAGTGTTATCCCTTTAAATTATATCACTTAATGGTTTGACCTTTAAATTATATCACTTAATGGTTTGACCTTTAAATTATATCACTTAATGGTTTGACCTTTAAATTATATCACTTAATGGTTTGACCTTTAAATTATATCACTTAATGGTTTGACCTTTAAATTATATCACTTAATGGTTTGACCTTTAAATTATATCACTTAATGGTTTGACCTTTAAATTATATCACTTAATGGTTTGACCTTTAAATTATATCACTTAATGGTTTGACCTTTAAATTATATCACTTAATGGTTTGACCTTTAAATTATATCACTTAATGGTTTGACCTTTAAATTATATCACTTAATGGTTTGACCTTTAAATTATATCACTTAATGGTTTGACCTTTAAATTATATCACTTAATGGTTTGACCTTTAAATTATATCACTTAATGGTTTGACCTTTAAATTATATCACTTAATGGTTTGAACTTTAAATTATATCACTTAATGGTTTTACCTTTAAATTATATCACTTAATGATTTGACATTTAAATTATATCACTTAACGATTTGAACTTTAAATTATATCACTTAATGGTTTGACCTTTAAATTATATCACTTATCGGTTTGACCTTTAAATTATATCACTTAATGGCTTGACCTTTAAATAATATCACTTAATGATTTGACCTTTAAATTATATCACTTAATGGTTTGACATTTAAATTATATCACTTAATGGTTTGACCTTTAAATTACATCACTTAATGGTTTGACCTTTAAATTATATCACTTAATGGTTTGACCTTTAAATTATATCACTTAATGGTTTGACCTTTAAATTATATCACTTAATGGTTTGAACTTTAAATTATATCACTTAATGGTTTGACCTTTAAATTATATCACTTAATGGTTTGACCTTTAAATTATATCACTTAATGGTTTGACCTTTAAATTATATCACTTAATGGTTTGACCTTTAAATTATATCACTTAATGGTTTGACCTTTAAATTATATCACTTAATGGTTTGAACTTTAAATTATATCACTTAATGGTTTGACCTTTAAATTATATCACTTAACGGTTTGACCTTTAAATTATATCACTTAACGATTTGACCTTTAAATTATATCACTTCATGGTTTGAACTTTAAATTATATCACTTAATGGTTTGTCCTTTAAATTATATCACTTAATGGTTTGACCTTTAAATTATATCACTTAATGGTTTGACCTTTAAATTATATCCCTTAATGGTTTGACCTTCAAATTATATCACTTAATGGTTTGACCTTTAAATTATATCACTTAACGATTTGACCTTTAAATTATATCACTTAATGGTTTGAACTTTAAATTATATCACTTAATGGTTTGTCCTTTAAATTATATCACTTAATGGTTTGACCTTTAAATTATATCACTTAATGGTTTGACCTTTAAATTATATCACTTAATGGTTTGAACTTTAAATTATATCACTTAATGGTTTGACCTTTAAATTATATCACTTAATGGTTTGACCTTCAAATTATATCACTTAATGGTTTGACCTTTAAATTATATCACTTAATGGTTTGACCTTTAAATTATATCACTTAATGGTTTTACCTTTAAATTATATCACTTAATGATTTGACATTTAAATTATATCACTTAACGATTTGAACTTTAAATTATATCACTTAATGGTTTGACCTTTAAATTATATCACTTATCGGTTTGACCTTTAAATTATATCACTTAATGGCTTGACCTTTAAATAATATCACTTAATGATTTGACCTTTAAATTATATCACTTAATGGTTTGACATTTAAATTATATCACTTAATGGTTTGACCTTTAAATTATATCACCTAATGGTTTGACCTTTAAATTATATCACTTAATGGTTTGACCTTTAAATTATATCACCTAATGGTTTGACCTTTAAATTATATCACTTAATGGTTTGACCTTTAAATTATATCACTTAATAGTTTGACCTTTTTCACTGAAAACACGACGAATAAAGTTCAGTTAGCTTATTTCGACTTACAGACATGTATAAATAGATTTAAATGATAGCAAAAAACAAAGCTCTACTGAGAAACAACTTGACTTCTATATTAATATTTTAATGTGTGGATCATCATTCCAATGCCTGATTTTAGTGCTAGTAATGACACAACTTAGGCCTGTAAGATACTTTTAATTTCAAGTTATGATTAAAGATTTATTTGCCTTAATGTGTTCATAAATTACATACTGATTACACTCGTGAAGTTGATAGATGGAAATTTAATTTATTGTTTAATAAAAAGCCAAAGGTGTGTTAACATAGGGTGTAAAACTCATATACTCCCGCACAAACCATCAGGTGTATAAACTCATTTTATACTCCAGCACAAACCATCATGTGTATAAACTCATATACTCCTGCACAAACCATCAGGTATTTAAACTCATATACTCACACAAAAAACATCGGGTGAATAAATTCAGGTACTCACACAAAAAACATCGGGTGTATAAACTCATATACTCCAGCACAATCATCATGTGTATAAACTCATATACTCACACAAACCATCATGTGTATTAACTCATATACTCTCGCACAAACCATCATGTGTATAAACTCATATACTCACACAAACCATCATGTGTATAAACTCATATACTCCAGCACAATCATCATGTGTATAAACTCATATACTCCCGCACAAACCATCATGTGTATAAACTCATATGCTCCCGCACAAACCATCGGGTGAATAAATTCATATTATACTCACGCACAAAACATCGCGTTCCGACTCAGCACATCCCGGTCATGAAAAGACTGGACAACGTACCGTGGTACACACCACAACAAGGTCAACACATTGAAGATACACAAGGCTGTCACGTGTGTAGAGAAGAAATTGTCTTTCATCTTGACTCTCAGCACTACCACTATCGTCAGCAGGTTACCTGGGGAGGTAACAAGACATGTTAGAGTGACGTGCGTCACGTAATATAATCACCACCATCGTCAACAGGTTACCTGGTGAGGTAACAACACATGTGAGCGTGACGTGTGTCACGTGATATAATCACCACTATCGTCAACAGGTTACCTGGTGAGGTAACAACACATGTGAGCGTGACGTGTGTCACGTGATATAATCACCATTATCGTCAACCGGGTATCTGGGGAGGTAACAACACATGTGAGAGTGACTTGTGTCAAGTGATATAATCACCACTGTTGTCAACAGGTCACCTGGGAAGGTAGCAACACATGTGAAAGTGACGTGTACCACGTGATATAATCGCCACTATTGTCAACAGGTCACCCGGGAAGGTAACAACACATGTGAGAGTGGCGTTGTCACGTGATATAATCACCACTATCGTCCACAGGTTACCTGGGGAGGTAACAAGACATGTGAGAGGGACGTGTGTCACGTGATATAATCACCACTATTGTTAACAGGTCACCTGGGAAGGTAGCAACACATGTGAAAGTGACGTGTATCACGTGATATAATCACCACTATTGTCAACAGGTCACCTGGGAAGGTAGAAGCACATGTGTGAGTGACGTGTGTCACGTGATATAATCACCACTATTGTCAACAGGTTACCTGGGGAGGTAGCAACACATGTGAGAGTGGCGTTGTCACGTGATATAATCACCACTATTGTCAACAGGTTACCTGGGAAGGTAGCAACACATGTGAGAGTGGCGTTGTCACGTGATATAATCACCACTATTGTCAACAGGTTACCTGGGGAGGTAGCAACACATGTGAGACTTGGCGTTGTCACGTGATATAATCACCAATATTGTCAACAGGTTACCTGGGAAGGTAGCAACACATGTGAGAGTGGCGTTGTCACGTGATATAATCACCACTAATGTCAACAGATTACCTGGGGAAGTAACAAGACATGTGAGAGTGGCGTTGTCACGTGATATAATCACCACTATTGTCAACAGGTTACCTGGGGAGGTAACAACACATGTGAGAGTGACATGTGTCAAATTATCTGGTTTTACTTCAGCATTATAATCAAACAAAATGAAAAAAAAATAAGAACTATACATTTAGATTTAATTTAGTTAGTTGTACTCAGTGATGACGTATGTGATGTTGTACTCATTGATGACGTATGTGATGTTGTACTCAGTGATGACGTATGTGATGTTGTACTCAGTGATGACGTATGTGATGTTGTACTCAGTGATGACGTATGTGATGTTGTATTCAGTGATGACGTATGTGATGTTGTACTCAGTGAAGACATATGTGATGTTGTACTCAGTGATGACGTATGTGATGTTGTACTCAGTGATGACGTATGTGATGTTGTACTCAGTGATGACGTATGTGATGTTGTACTCAGTGATGACGTATGTGATGTTGTATTCAGTGATGACGTATGTGATGTTGTACTCAGTGATGACGTATGTGATGTTGTACTCAGTGATGACGTATGTGATGTTGTACTCAGTGATGACGTATGTGATGTTGTACTCAGTGATGACGTATGTGCTGTTGTACTCAGTGAAGACGTATGTGATGTTGTACTCAGTGATGACGTATGTGATGTTGTACTCAGTGATGACGTATGTGATGTTGTACTCATTGATGACGTATGTGATGTTGTACTCAGTGATGACGTATGTGATGTTGTACTCAGTGATGACGTATGTGATGTTGTACTCAGTGATGACGTATGTGATGTTGTACTCAGTGATGACGTATGTGATGTTGTACTCAGTGATGACGTATGTGATGTTGTACTCAGTGATGACTTATGTGATGTTGTACTCAGTGATGACGTATGTGATGTTGTACTCATTGATGACGTATGTGATGTTGTACTCAGTGATGACGTATGTGATGTTGTACTCAGTGATGACGTATGTGAAGTTGTACTCAGTGATGACGTATGTGATGTTGTACTCAGTGATGACGTATGTGATGTTGTACTCAGTGATGACGTATGTGATGTTGTATTCAGTGATGACGTATGTGATGTTGTACTCATTGATGACGTATGTGATGTTGTACTCAGTGATGACGTATGTGATGTTGTACTCAGTGATGACGTATGTGATGTTGTACTCAGTGATGACGTATGTGATGTTGTACTCAGTGATGACGTATGTTATGTTGTACTCAGTGATGACGTATGTGATGTTGTACTCAGTGATGACGTATGTGATGTTGTACTCATTGATGACGTATGTGATGTTGTACTCAGTGATGACGTATGTGATGTTGTACTCAGTGATGACGTATGTGATGTTGTACTCAGTGATGACGTATGTGATGTTGTACTCAGTGATGACGTATGTGATGTTGTACTCATTGATGACGTATGTGAAGTTGTACTATGTGATGACGTATGTATTGTTGTACTCAGTGATGACGTATGTGATGTTGTTCTCAGTGATGACGTATGTGATGTTGTACTCAGTGATGACGTATGTGATGTTGTACTCAGTGATGACGTATGTGATGTTGTACTCATTGATGACGTATGTGATGTTGTACTCAGTGATGACGTATGTGATGTTGTACTCAGTGATGACGTATGTGATGTTGTACTCAGTGATGACGTATGTGATGTTGTACTCAGTGATGACGTATGTGATGTTGTACTCAGTGATGACGTATGTGATGTTGTACTCAGTGATGACGTATGTGATGTTGTACTCAGTGATGACGTATGTGATGTTGTACTCAGTGATGACGTATGTGATGTTGTACTCAGTGATGACGTATGTGATGTTGTACTCAGTGATGACGTATGTGATGTTGTACTCAGTGATGACGTATGTGATGTTGTACTCAGTGATGACGTATGTGATGTTGTACTCAGTGATGACGTATGTGATGTTGTACTCAGTGATGACGTATGTGATGTTGTACTCAGTGATGACGTATGTGATGTTGTACTCAGTGATGACGTATGTGATGTTGTACTCAGTGATGACGTATGTGATGTTGTACTCAGTGATGACGTATGTGATGTTGTACTCAGTGATGACGTATGTGATGTTGTACTCAGTGATGACGTATGTGATGTTGTACTCAGTGATGACGTATGTGATGTTGTACTCAGTGATGACGTATGTGATGTTGTACTCAGTGATGACGTATGTGATGTTGTACTCAGTGATGACGTATGTGATGTTGTACTCAGTGATGACGTATGTGATGTTGTACTCAGTGATGACGTATGTGATGTTGTACTCAGTGATGACGTATGTGATGTTGTACTCAGTGATGACGTATGTGATGTTGTACTCAGTGATGACGTATGTGATGTTGTACTCAGTGATGACGTATGTGATGTTGTACTCAGTGATGACGTATGTGATGTTGTACTCAGTGATGACGTATGTGATGTTGTACTCAGTGATGACGTATGTGATGTTGTACTCAGTGATGACGTATGTGATGTTGTACTCAGTGATGACGTATGTGATGTTGTACTCAGTGATGACGTATGTGATGTTGTACTCAGTGATGACGTATGTGATGTTGTACTCAGTGATGACGTATGTGATGTTGTACTCAGTGATGACGTATGTGATGTTGTACTCAGTGATGACGTATGTGATGTTGTACTCAGTGATGACGTATGTGATGTTGTACTCAGTGATGACGTATGTGATGTTGTACTCAGTGATGACGTATGTGATGTTGTACTCAGTGATGACGTATGTGATGTTGTACTCAGTGATGACGTATGTGATGTTGTACTCAGTGATGACGTATGTGATGTTGTACTCAGTGATGACGTATGTGATGTTGTACTCAGTGATGACGTATGTGATGTTGTACTCAGTGATGACGTATGTGATGTTGTACTCAGTGATGACGTATGTGATGTTGTACTCAGTGATGACGTATGTGATGTTGTACTCAGTGATGACGTATGTGATGTTGTACTCAGTGATGACGTATGTGATGTTGTACTCAGTGATGACGTATGTGATGTTGTACTCAGTGATGACGTATGTGATGTTGTACTCAGTGATGACGTATGTGATGTTGTACTCAGTGATGACGTATGTGATGTTGTACTCAGTGATGACGTATGTGATGTTGTACTCAGTGATGACGTATGTGATGTTGTACTCAGTGATGACGTATGTGATGTTGTACTCAGTGATGACGTATGTGATGTTGTACTCAGTGATGACGTATGTGATGTTGTACTCAGTGATGACGTATGTGATGTTGTACTCAGTGATGACGTATGTGATGTTGTACTCAGTGATGACGTATGTGATGTTGTACTCAGTGATGACGTATGTGATGTTGTACTCAGTGATGACGTATGTGATGTTGTACTCAGTGATGACGTATGTGATGTTGTACTCAGTGATGACGTATGTGATGTTGTACTCAGTGATGACGTATGTGATGTTGTACTCAGTGATGACGTATGTGATGTTGTACTCAGTGATGACGTATGTGATGTTGTACTCAGTGATGACGTATGTGATGTTGTACTCAGTGATGACGTATGTGATGTTGTACTCAGTGATGACGTATGTGATGTTGTACTCAGTGATGACGTATGTGATGTTGTACTCAGTGATGACGTATGTGATGTTGTACTCAGTGATGACGTATGTGATGTTGTACTCAGTGATGACGTATGTGATGTTGTACTCAGTGATGACGTATGTGATGTTGTACTCAGTGATGACGTATGTGATGTTGTACTCAGTGATGACGTATGTGATGTTGTACTCAGTGATGACGTATGTGATGTTGTACTCAGTGATGACGTATGTGATGTTGTACTCAGTGATGACGTATGTGATGTTGTACTCAGTGATGACGTATGTGATGTTGTACTCAGTGATGACGTATGTGATGTTGTACTCAGTGATGACGTATGTGATGTTGTACTCAGTGATGACGTATGTGATGTTGTACTCAGTGATGACGTATGTGATGTTGTACTCAGTGATGACGTATGTGATGTTGTACTCAGTGATGACGTATGTGATGTTGTACTCAGTGATGACGTATGTGATGTTGTACTCAGTGATGACGTATGTGATGTTGTACTCAGTGATGACGTATGTGATGTTGTACTCAGTGATGACGTATGTGATGTTGTACTCAGTGATGACGTATGTGATGTTGTACTCAGTGATGACGTATGTGATGTTGTACTCAGTGATGACGTATGTGATGTTGTACTCAGTGATGACGTATGTGATGTTGTACTCAGTGATGACGTATGTGATGTTGTACTCAGTGATGACGTATGTGATGTTGTACTCAGTGATGACGTATGTGATGTTGTACTCAGTGATGACGTATGTGATGTTGTACTCAGTGATGACGTATGTGATGTTGTACTCAGTGATGACGTATGTGATGTTGTACTCAGTGATGACGTATGTGATGTTGTACTCAGTGATGACGTATGTGATGTTGTACTCAGTGATGACGTATGTGATGTTGTACTCAGTGATGACGTATGTGATGTTGTACTCAGTGATGACGTATGTGATGTTGTACTCAGTGATGACGTATGTGATGTTGTACTCAGTGATGACGTATGTGATGTTGTACTCAGTGATGACGTATGTGATGTTGTACTCAGTGATGACGTATGTGATGTTGTACTCAGTGATGACGTATGTGATGTTGTACTCAGTGATGACGTATGTGATGTTGTACTCAGTGATGACGTATGTGATGTTGTACTCAGTGATGACGTATGTGATGTTGTACTCAGTGATGACGTATGTGATGTTGTACTCAGTGATGACGTATGTGATGTTGTACTCAGTGATGACGTATGTGATGTTGTACTCAGTGATGACGTATGTGATGTTGTACTCAGTGATGACGTATGTGATGTTGTACTCAGTGATGACGTATGTGATGTTGTACTCAGTGATGACGTATGTGATGTTGTACTCAGTGATGACGTATGTGATGTTGTACTCAGTGATGACGTATGTGATGTTGTACTCAGTGATGACGTATGTGATGTTGTACTCAGTGATGACGTATGTGATGTTGTACTCAGTGATGACGTATGTGATGTTGTACTCAGTGATGACGTATGTGATGTTGTACTCAGTGATGACGTATGTGATGTTGTACTCAGTGATGACGTATGTGATGTTGTACTCAGTGATGACGTATGTGATGTTGTACTCAGTGATGACGTATGTGATGTTGTACTCAGTGATGACGTATGTGATGTTGTACTCAGTGATGACGTATGTGATGTTGTACTCAGTGATGACGTATGTGATGTTGTACTCAGTGATGACGTATGTGATGTTGTACTCAGTGATGACGTATGTGATGTTGTACTCAGTGATGACGTATGTGATGTTGTACTCAGTGATGACGTATGTGATGTTGTACTCAGTGATGACGTATGTGATGTTGTACTCAGTGATGACGTATGTGATGTTGTACTCAGTGATGACGTATGTGATGTTGTACTCAGTGATGACGTATGTGATGTTGTACTCAGTGATGACGTATGTGATGTTGTACTCAGTGATGACGTATGTGATGTTGTACTCAGTGATGACGTATGTGATGTTGTACTCAGTGATGACGTATGTGATGTTGTACTCAGTGATGACGTATGTGATGTTGTACTCAGTGATGACGTATGTGATGTTGTACTCAGTGATGACGTATGTGATGTTGTACTCAGTGATGACGTATGTGATGTTGTACTCAGTGATGACGTATGTGATGTTGTACTCAGTGATGACGTATGTGATGTTGTACTCAGTGATGACGTATGTGATGTTGTACTCAGTGATGACGTATGTGATGTTGTACTCAGTGATGACGTATGTGATGTTGTACTCAGTGATGACGTATGTGATGTTGTACTCAGTGATGACGTATGTGATGTTGTACTCAGTGATGACGTATGTGATGTTGTACTCAGTGATGACGTATGTGATGTTGTACTCAGTGATGACGTATGTGATGTTGTACTCAGTGATGACGTATGTGATGTTGTACTCAGTGATGACGTATGTGATGTTGTACTCAGTGATGACGTATGTGATGTTGTACTCAGTGATGACGTATGTGATGTTGTACTCAGTGATGACGTATGTGATGTTGTACTCAGTGATGACGTATGTGATGTTGTACTCAGTGATGACGTATGTGATGTTGTACTCAGTGATGACGTATGTGATGTTGTACTCAGTGATGACGTATGTGATGTTGTACTCAGTGATGACGTATGTGATGTTGTACTCAGTGATGACGTATGTGATGTTGTACTCAGTGATGACGTATGTGATGTTGTACTCAGTGATGACGTATGTGATGTTGTACTCAGTGATGACGTATGTGATGTTGTACTCAGTGATGACGTATGTGATGTTGTACTCAGTGATGACGTATGTGATGTTGTACTCAGTGATGACGTATGTGATGTTGTACTCAGTGATGACGTATGTGATGTTGTACTCAGTGATGACGTATGTGATGTTGTACTCAGTGATGACGTATGTGATGTTGTACTCAGTGATGACGTATGTGATGTTGTACTCAGTGATGACGTATGTGATGTTGTACTCAGTGATGACGTATGTGATGTTGTACTCAGTGATGACGTATGTGATGTTGTACTCAGTGATGACGTATGTGATGTTGTACTCAGTGATGACGTATGTGATGTTGTACTCAGTGATGACGTATGTGATGTTGTACTCAGTGATGACGTATGTGATGTTGTACTCAGTGATGACGTATGTGATGTTGTACTCAGTGATGACGTATGTGATGTTGTACTCAGTGATGACGTATGTGATGTTGTACTCAGTGATGACGTATGTGATGTTGTACTCAGTGATGACGTATGTGATGTTGTACTCAGTGATGACGTATGTGATGTTGTACTCAGTGATGACGTATGTGATGTTGTACTCAGTGATGACGTATGTGATGTTGTACTCAGTGATGACGTATGTGATGTTGTACTCAGTGATGACGTATGTGATGTTGTACTCAGTGATGACGTATGTGATGTTGTACTCAGTGATGACGTATGTGATGTTGTACTCAGTGATGACGTATGTGATGTTGTACTCAGTGATGACGTATGTGATGTTGTACTCAGTGATGACGTATGTGATGTTGTACTCAGTGATGACGTATGTGATGTTGTACTCAGTGATGACGTATGTGATGTTGTACTCAGTGATGACGTATGTGATGTTGTACTCAGTGATGACGTATGTGATGTTGTACTCAGTGATGACGTATGTGATGTTGTACTCAGTGATGACGTATGTGATGTTGTACTCAGTGATGACGTATGTGATGTTGTACTCAGTGATGACGTATGTGATGTTGTACTCAGTGATGACGTATGTGATGTTGTACTCAGTGATGACGTATGTGATGTTGTACTCAGTGATGACGTATGTGATGTTGTACTCAGTGATGACGTATGTGATGTTGTACTCAGTGATGACGTATGTGATGTTGTACTCAGTGATGACGTATGTGATGTTGTACTCAGTGATGACGTATGTGATGTTGTACTCAGTGATGACGTATGTGATGTTGTACTCAGTGATGACGTATGTGATGTTGTACTCAGTGATGACGTATGTGATGTTGTACTCAGTGATGACGTATGTGATGTTGTACTCAGTGATGACGTATGTGATGTTGTACTCAGTGATGACGTATGTGATGTTGTACTCAGTGATGACGTATGTGATGTTGTACTCAGTGATGACGTATGTGATGTTGTACTCAGTGATGACGTATGTGATGTTGTACTCAGTGATGACGTATGTGATGTTGTACTCAGTGATGACGTATGTGATGTTGTACTCAGTGATGACGTATGTGATGTTGTACTCAGTGATGACGTATGTGATGTTGTACTCAGTGATGACGTATGTGATGTTGTACTCAGTGATGACGTATGTGATGTTGTACTCAGTGATGACGTATGTGATGTTGTACTCAGTGATGACGTATGTGATGTTGTACTCAGTGATGACGTATGTGATGTTGTACTCAGTGATGACGTATGTGATGTTGTACTCAGTGATGACGTATGTGATGTTGTACTCAGTGATGACGTATGTGATGTTGTACTCAGTGATGACGTATGTGATGTTGTACTCAGTGATGACGTATGTGATGTTGTACTCAGTGATGACGTATGTGATGTTGTACTCAGTGATGACGTATGTGATGTTGTACTCAGTGATGACGTATGTGATGTTGTACTCAGTGATGACGTATGTGATGTTGTACTCAGTGATGACGTATGTGATGTTGTACTCAGTGATGACGTATGTGATGTTGTACTCAGTGATGACGTATGTGATGTTGTACTCAGTGATGACGTATGTGATGTTGTACTCAGTGATGACGTATGTGATGTTGTACTCAGTGATGACGTATGTGATGTTGTACTCAGTGATGACGTATGTGATGTTGTACTCAGTGATGACGTATGTGATGTTGTACTCAGTGATGACGTATGTGATGTTGTACTCAGTGATGACGTATGTGATGTTGTACTCAGTGATGACGTATGTGATGTTGTACTCAGTGATGACGTATGTGATGTTGTACTCAGTGATGACGTATGTGATGTTGTACTCAGTGATGACGTATGTGATGTTGTACTCAGTGATGACGTATGTGATGTTGTACTCAGTGATGACGTATGTGATGTTGTACTCAGTGATGACGTATGTGATGTTGTACTCAGTGATGACGTATGTGATGTTGTACTCAGTGATGACGTATGTGATGTTGTACTCAGTGATGACGTATGTGATGTTGTACTCAGTGATGACGTATGTGATGTTGTACTCAGTGATGACGTATGTGATGTTGTACTCAGTGATGACGTATGTGATGTTGTACTCAGTGATGACGTATGTGATGTTGTACTCAGTGATGACGTATGTGATGTTGTACTCAGTGATGACGTATGTGATGTTGTACTCAGTGATGACGTATGTGATGTTGTACTCAGTGATGACGTATGTGATGTTGTACTCAGTGATGACGTATGTGATGTTGTACTCAGTGATGACGTATGTGATGTTGTACTCAGTGATGACGTATGTGATGTTGTACTCAGTGATGACGTATGTGATGTTGTACTCAGTGATGACGTATGTGATGTTGTACTCAGTGATGACGTATGTGATGTTGTACTCAGTGATGACGTATGTGATGTTGTACTCAGTGATGACGTATGTGATGTTGTACTCAGTGATGACGTATGTGATGTTGTACTCAGTGATGACGTATGTGATGTTGTACTCAGTGATGACGTATGTGATGTTGTACTCAGTGATGACGTATGTGATGTTGTACTCAGTGATGACGTATGTGATGTTGTACTCAGTGATGACGTATGTGATGTTGTACTCAGTGATGACGTATGTGATGTTGTACTCAGTGATGACGTATGTGATGTTGTACTCAGTGATGACGTATGTGATGTTGTACTCAGTGATGACGTATGTGATGTTGTACTCAGTGATGACGTATGTGATGTTGTACTCAGTGATGACGTATGTGATGTTGTACTCAGTGATGACGTATGTGATGTTGTACTCAGTGATGACGTATGTGATGTTGTACTCAGTGATGACGTATGTGATGTTGTACTCAGTGATGACGTATGTGATGTTGTACTCAGTAATGACGTATGTGATGTTGTACTCAGTGATGACGTATGTGATGTTGTACTCAGTGAAGACGTATGTGATCAATATAGTTGTACTCAGTGATGACGTATGTGATCAATTTAGTTGTACTCATTGATGACGTATGTGATCAATATAAGTTGTACTCATTGATGACGTATGTGATCAATATATTAAAGACGATATATGTGTGATTCGGTAACGCTAATAGTCGTGTTGGAAACCTAACATTTTAGAACGAAAGATATATTTTTTTTACACTAAATGAGAAAGTTGTGAAAGGTGTTACGTTGTTAAAAAATAACTTTGCAGAAAGGTTATTGACCTGTACACATGCAGATTTTTGTGGAATCAAGTCAATGTTGATGACACGTGCAAACATTAAAGTGAGTGGATTATTTTTGTTAGCCGATCTTATTTTAGTTAAACATTTGCCTTGTCCACATCTCTGGCATAAAGCTAAAACACCTCCCTCTGGCATACAGCTAAAACATCTCCCTCTGGTATAAAACTAAAACTCCTCCCTCTGGCATAAAGCTAAAACTCCTCCCTCTGGCATAAAACTAAAACTCCTCCGTCTGGCATAAAACTAAAACTCCTCCCTCTGGAATAAAGTAAAACACCTACCTCTGGCATAAAGCTAAAACACCTCCCTCTGGCATAAAACTAAAACTCCTCCCTCTGGCATAAAGCTAAAACTCCTCCCTCTGTTATAAAGCTGAAACACCTCCCTCTGGTATAAAGCTAAAACACCTCCCTCTGGCATAAAGCTAAAACCAACTCCCTCTGGCATAAAGCTAAAACGCATCCCTCTAACTCCAAGATATAGACTGGGCCTGTCAGGGTATGAGAATCACTGCGAATGATTGTTGCGAATGATTGTTGTGAGATTGTTGTGAGCCAGTGTTGGAGTCGGGTCAAGGCGTTGTTTACGGGTATGAACTCCTAACACGGGATATTTCAGGGACATGACCAGAGGACACGCCAGGGTCAGTTGAGACCAGTTGGGGGGGTTTATAAGAGAGTAGTCGAGACGAGGGCAGGGGTGGCAGACATCTGGGTAGTTCGCACAGTGTTGTGCGGTCAGACCGGTCAGGATAGACCGGGGAGCTGCAGGGTAGCAGTAAAACAGAGTTGAGTTTAACGTCGCCCAGAAGCGGTCGGGTCGGACCGAGGGCATGCTGGAGCATACAGCCGTTATATATAGATGTATTTTATGTCAAGGCAAGACAGCCAGTTGTACAGTTGTTTATAGTAGAATAAACATTGCATCGTTACACAGACTTGTGTCATCTCTTGTGTATGTGTGTGTAGCGGAGAGCAAGGTACAATCCACCTAAACATAGAGACTTAACATGGGGGCCCGAATTGTCTCTGGATTGCCTAGCACCGCCAAACACTACGAGAGATGGGACGGAACCACATCAGCACAGCGGTATGTGCGCCTGTACTTTTCAGTACAGCGCCTCTGATACAGACTACTGTATCCATCGTAGGGCAACGATCAACGTATCAGCGGATTTTCTGATAGACGAGGCCTAGCAAGTCCCAGTACGGAACATTACCAGCCAGAAGACCAACTACAAGAGATACCTCGAACCAGAACCAGCAAAACAACGACGTCGGAACCAGACGGTGCCAACTTCGAGAGAAAA
>CALYLW010001283.1:0-248752 GCA_944989445.1 Ampullaceana balthica | reverse complement strand
AAAACAAAACTCTATCAACATTTAAAACTCTATCAACATTTAAAACTCTATCAACATTTAAAACTCTATCAACATTTAAAATCTCTATCAACATTTAAAACTCAAATAAAAATGTAAGACTAGACAAAAACAGGGATAAAGGTAGGACTCAATAATATTCTGCATAAAAGGAGCGTCGGTAATAGATAAAATAAGAATAATTCCAAGAATGCTAAGATTGCCAATAAGCTTTGTAAGGAAGACGACATAAATGATGAATAAATGCAGATGTAAGTATATTTTACAAATAGTTACGTACAACATACAAATTGATACATTATCGGCCGTCCATAAATGACGACACGCATCTAAAAGGGTGAGGGGGGGATGTCACACTTTAGTGAGAGGGATGGAGGTGTTTAAGAACTGTCACGTCAGCATACAAAATAGATAACTTTAAACGAAAGCTCCACTTAAATATCTGGTTGCATACAATAAATTTATGTAATGACGTTTTAAATGGCTCCGCGTGAGTTACGATATTAGAATGCAGTCTTACACTAAATACATACTTAAATAACAAAAAATTGTTTTGAAACATGCCAATTTTTAAGTAGGAAATACAGGTTTTTTTTGTTTTTGTTTTTTTTTGGGAGGGGGGAGGGAGAGGCTTTGTGACGTCATATTTGTTCATTTTTGGCGTGTCTAGGTTTTTTCTTTCGGATCTAGGTTTTTTTGACATGTTTGCTAGGTTTTTCCCAAAATTGTCACAGGCAGCACTGCATTGTTAAATGAATTGCAAGCATTCCGTTATCAAAATCGTCCTTTTTTCAGATTAGTTTTTAAATAATAGAACGTTTATACAAATAATACATTCATCGGAAAACAAGTAATAATAACTGGAATGAGTATTTAAACGAAATTTCCAACAAAGGATTTACTACTTTTTTAATCAAGGGAAATCATTCTAGATTACATTCAAAAACATTTCAAATAAAAAATTCTGAAACTACACAAACAAAATTGTTATCTACAAATTGCTACTAAAATTACGGGAGTCGAAAGAAAAGAGAAGTTTCAAATATTCCTTCTCCAACATTGTTCTAAATATTATTAGCCATTGTTTAACTTTTGTTTCAACCCGATAGCTGTTATTGTTGCAGAGAAATTGACAAAATACTATTATTTTTCCCGTTGTTTTTTTTAAATTATTTTCCAGAAAAACCAGTATACTTTTTTTAGGAAATATGTTGGCCCGTGCACATCCTTGGGACATGTTTAACACATTTACAAGAGATGGACATTGTGAGTTCAGTGCCCCAAAGAGATGGACACTGTGAGTTCAGTGCACCACAGTATTTTAATATAGGATCTTATGTTTTTATATACCAAGTTTGGTCAAGATCACTTCATTTTCCTAGTAGCTTACGCTTAGACTAATTTTTATATAGCTCATATTGCAAAAAACAACATTAGGGGCCACGAAGCCCATGCGGTGCAAGATGTTATATTAGAAACACCTATTTAATTCAATCAATTTAATAAGAGATCTATTTATCTATAATTCTCAATATCATATAAAATTGAATGGGGAATAAAATCTCACATTTACGAACAAAGACATTTGGGGCCCTCGGCCCCGTAGAAATGGACATTATGAGTTCAGTGCACTGCAGTATTTTAATATAGGCTCTCAAGTATTTATATAAGAAGTTTTGTCAAGATTCATTCATTCACACAGTAGCTAACGCTCAAACTAATTTTTATATAGCTCATATAAGCAAAAAAACAACATAATGGGCCCCAGGAGCCCCATGAGTGAAACATTTTTTTTGAAAAAATTAGCGAGTTGCTGTTCTGGAAGCATAAAAACAATCGCTCAAAGTTTCATGGCGATCGGATAAATGGTTTAGTAGTTTAACGGACATGCAGACAGTTATACTTTCATTTTCATAAATAAAGATATAAAGAAAAACGACATTAAGGCCCCAAGGCCCAATCGGTGAGAGAAATGAACTTCAAAATACCTGTTTATTTTATCTGGATCATAATAGATATGTTTGTCAATATTTTTTAAGATCGTGTAAAATCATAATGGGAATAAAGTCGTAAAATCTTATGGAAAAAAGATGTTGGGCCCCCGGCCCCAAGGAATGGACCTTAGGAGCTCAGTGCCCTATAGTATTTTAACATGAGTTATCAAATTTGTATGTACCACGTCTGGTTGTGATCCATTCACTTACCAAGTAGCTTAGGCTTAAACTGATTTTTATATAGCTCATATAGGGGCCATACATATGTTACTTACGCACAATATTCGTATTTTTTACCCCCCCCCACGTTGCATCCCGTACATTTTTGGGACCCCCCCCCCAAATGCGTACATACAAATTCGCTCTACACTTTTGAAAAAAAAATTAAGCCAGAAAATATTGGTTTTACTTTTTGAAGCCGCCCATAAATTACGTCACACACCTAAAAAGTGGGTGGGGGAGGGGGTCGCGCATTTGTGACGAGGGGAGGGGGATGTTTATGAAATGTGACGCACATCAAAATGCGCACTAAATATTTGACAATGCGGATTTTTTTTCGGGGTCGGGGGGTCAAAGCCTTGGGACCGTCCATTAATGACGTCCCGAGATTATGGCCGATTTTCATCCCCCCCCCCACGACACGCGTCTTCACTAAAAGTTAGACCCCCCCCTCTTTTCCAATATTACGTCACAAAGATGCCCCTTCCCCCCCAAAAAAACATGTTTTTAAATTTGAAAATTAGCATGATTCAAATCACTTTTGTCTTTTAAGTATGTATTTAGTGTAAAGCTTCCCTTACAGCCAGGAGCAAGGAGAAAAGGGCCAGAGGAAAAGGGGAAGGGGGGTGGAGGAGCAGGAGGAAACGCCATCATCCCATGAGGATGGACGGATGCCATAATCAGTGTAAGGCTGCACTTTAATATCGTAACACGCGCGAAGCCCATGTACAACGTCATTAAATAAATTGTAAACAGACACATTTTTAAGTACAACTTTTATTTTAAGTTACGCGTTTTCGTTTGACGTGACATTTCTTTTACTACCCCTCCCCTTCGTCACAAATGGTCGACCCCCTCCCCCCTCTAGGTGCGTAATGTTATTTACGGACGGCCCCAAGAAGGGGGCTGTCCATAAATGACGTCACGCGATTTTGGCAGATTTTTCACCCCCCCCCCTCGTAAAGCGTCGTCACAAAAACTTAGACCACCCACCCTTCAAGATGACGTCACAAAGCTTTTCGATCCTTCCCCCCATAAAAGCTGTATTTTATTTGAAAAAGAGCATGTTTAAAATCACTCTTTTGTCATTTAAGTATTTATTTAGTGTAGGCCTGCATTCTAATATCGTAACACGTGTGAAGTCATGTAAAACACCATGTAACAAATAAAATATTTAAGTGGAACTTTTATTTAAAGTTGCTCATTTTGATGTGACTTCACATTTATCTAGCACCACCCCCCCCCCACAAGTCACGTCTTATTGAAGAAGGGGTCTACGTTTTTGTGACCAAGTGCAGGAAGGTGGCATATCAACCAAAATAGCGTGCTTCATTTATGGACGGCCACTTAATCGATTATATTATGGTTTTTAAAGATTAATAAACATGAATAAATAATTGTAACTGAAACGAAGTTAAGATGGGGAACATGTTTACCATTGCATGCCATTTTTATGTAAGCAGTAATAAAAGAGGCCGCATAAGATTATATACCTATAAATACTTATTTATAAAAATACAAGACATTTTTTTTAAAGGTCACAAAAAAAGTTCTGAAGTCGAAGGTCGTCATGCGATAAAACATATTCCAAAATTTCCACCAAAAAAAAACATTACCAAATACTATTCTTTTATTTTTTTATTTATAAATAATTTTTGTTTTTACAAACAAAGAAATTGTATACATTAGCAGTGGCGTAACAAGGGCTTGGCATTGGGGGAGTTGCCAAGGGTGCCGTCCTGCGCCAGTTCAAAAGGGCGCCGCTAAATCTCAAATTTTAAAATTTGTATGTAAATAAAAGGCGCCACAAATAAATTAGGCAAGGGCGTCAAAAACCCAGTTAAATTACGCCTCTGTACATTAGTATGTAAACATATTTATACATTTACTTTCCTAACTTTCATAATAGAAAAATAGTGTATTATGTTATCAAAATTAAAATTATTTGTAATATCTTGTACTATGGACAGTATTGCAAGATTTTGTTGTCTTTAATCGCTCATTGTTGAAGAAATATACTTTTTTATCAACTTCAGTTTGGAGAAGCCCCCTTAACAACTAGCGACACTAATAACAATAATTGAAAAAATTCATAGCAAATTACAATTTTGCGACAGAATTTTCCAATCTATACCGTTGAATAAAGTTTAATAGATCAAGGGTGCCTTTTCCCCGTTTTTATAAACATAATGCCTCTTCTTGTAGTGTAGGTACAGCCATAAAAACATGGATCCTTTTTCTTTCCATATTGAACTGGCAATGTCAATAAAGTAATTTATTTAATGTTCAAATGCTTCATTTAGTAGGTTACATGGTATTATATAAGAATATTTTCTTGCAAAGACATGCAACTCATCAAAGCGTTATTTTATTTTATAACTCCAGCCATGGATAAAAACATTTCTCATTGTACTTCATGGTCTAAAGATAGAACCACGTCTACTGAATTTTCCCTACTCATATTTTTTCTCCTTCTAACTAGGCATTCAGTTGATATATCCATCTCTTCACAAATTGTTTGGCTCATATAACAGCATTTTGTATTAGCACATCTCTTTGTTCCGTGGAATGGCTTTGCATTAATTGTTTTTTAAGTTGACTTATACCACTTAGTTTTCCAAACAAATGGATACATTTTTTGAGCGATTTAAAATGTTTGAATGGTTTTGCGTTAGTTATAATATCCACTATGTAATCAAACAAATGTTGTGCGAATCCGTTAATTAAGACTCGAAACTACGATTATTTTTGTTTCACCTTGGTTTTCCCTTTCAAAAGATCAAGGACGGTTCTCGGAAATGGTTGCACTTTTCAAATGCCCACAAATGCCGCCCGAAATGAGTGCCGCCCGGGGTGGACCATCCCCACCGCCCCCCCTAGCTACATCACTGGCTAAAAAGCACAAAAGTAATGACGTCATTTACACAAAGTAATATTTAAAAAAAAAGATTCCATTTTGATTAATTTTTTTATTAACTTTATTATATTGTTATATATCTCAATATAACAGTTATTAATCGATAACATCTGCTATCTTAGTTTCTGTAGTTTAATTTATGTATGTGTGGTTTGTGTTCTGGTGTTGTATATTTTTAGATATAATATTTAGAAACTTAAGATAAATGTCGCATTATTCTATGTTGTTAAAAATGTACAATGGTAATTGTTTTGTCCCGCTAGCGATGCACCACAAAGCACCGCTAATGTAATTTACGATGAAATTCAAAGTGTTTTTTTTTACCAAACTTTGGATAATTAATTGATTAGAATTTTGTTTCTTCAAAAAAATGTTAATTTATTTATAAATTTACAATTGTATGCCTTATAATAGTAAATGACTTGTTCGCTTATTTGTTTTTTTATATGGACCTAACGTAAAAAATGTATAGAAAACATAACATTCGAAGGACAAATTAAGATTTAAAATTGTAAATTTATAAATAATTTAAAAGAACTGTACAATTTGTATATGTACTTTAACAGATATGCTTAGCTGACTGTTTATGTAAAGCTAGATACTGATAAACGACTTTCCAAATAGGAAACCAATCTATGTTTATTCAAGTGCTATTTCACTTGATCTCGATCCCTATAAATAGGGATACAATGTCAATGCATAGTTTGGAGAATCCTACCACAGATAAAAGCTTAAGTCCAATTTCAACAAACTCATTCTAATGGTTTATGTCATAATTCTTTAAAATTTACTAACTTATTGTTGATAATATGTTGTATAATAAACTTGCCTTTGTTGTCTACAAGAGTAGATACTTAATATGTTACATAAAATTGTTACACGTCAGCTTGAAAGGACGCTATAGTAAACAACGCACGTATCGCCTAAATGTCTTCGAAATAGAAGAAATAAAACAACAAAATTTCACTTTATAACATTAAAAAAAACACAACAAATAAACTGTGCTATGTACAGAAATCAATGGAAAAAAATAGTCGTAAACAGGTTTTAAGGTACTAAGGGAACATTGGACGCGATGAGATGCACTAGCAATAAGTTAAATTTGAGAATAAACTATTTAAGAATGTTGGAAGCTCACGCCAGATTGGTTGAATGTGTTGTTCTCATAGATGTGTTAAACCCAAGGGATGAATGTGTTGTTCTCACTGATGTGTTAAAACCATGGAATGAATGTGTTGTTCTCACTGATGTGTTAAGCCCAAGGGATGAATGTGTTGTTCTCAATGATAAGTTAAAACCATGTGATGAATGTATTTTTCTCACTGATGTTTTAAAACCATGGGATGAATGTGTTGTTCTCAATGATGTGTTAAAACCATGCCGCGCCACTCTAACATTTTGACATATGAGAAACGAAGCTAAATAAGAGCAGGCAACTATATCAAAGATATTAATGTAAGATCTTCTGCAGACACACGCGTTCTCTCTGTTCCTACGACACGCACCAAAACGTTTGGTGAAAGGTCGTTCTCTTTTTGTGCAGCCAAACAATGGAATTCTCTACCATTACACATACGTAGTATTCACACAACCAAGTCCTTCAAGACTGCACTTAAGACACATCTTTTCAAAGTTTATGTTTAAAATTGATGAAACAACATTTCTTGTAAATGATTAACGTAGCTTATGTATAATGTATTGTAATTTTGTGTGTTTGTTGTGATATGAAAGTTAATTTAATACTTATAAGTATGTTATTTCTTTCATGTAAAAGCGCTGTGAGCCCAGTTCCTTACTGGGATACAGCGCTATATAAATAATCAATTTATTATTATTATTATTATGAATGTGTTGTTCTTACTGATGGGTTAAAACCATGGGATGAATGGGTTGTTCTCACTTATGTATTAAAACATGGGATGAATGTGTTGTTCTCAATGATATTTTAAAACAAGTGGATGAATGTGTTGTTCGCATTGATTTTTTAAAACCATGGGATGAATGTGTTGTTCTTACCGATGTGTTAAAACCATGAGATGAATGTGTTGTTCTCAATGATAAGTTAAATCCATGTGATGAATGTATTTTTCTCACTGATGTTTTAAAACCATGGGATGAATGTGTTGTTCTCACTGATGTGTTAAAACCATGCCGCGCCACTCTAACATTTTGACATATGAGAAACGAAGCTAAATAAGAGCTGGCAACTATATCAAATATATTAATGTAAGATACTATAACTACATCATTAAATTTTGCATTGTGGTATTCTAAACTACTGCACGTCATCGATAAAATATCTACCCGGGAACATGTATACTGACCATCTGGTCATGTAATGACTTATTGATAAAATGCTTGTATTACTTTTAAACTTTCATTTTATTCAGCTAGTAAAACTTTAAGTAAAGAAATCCTTTAGAATGCATAGGGAGCAGATAATTTTGAGTGAAGCATATAATTAAATAATATTTATTGGAAATAAAGCAATATAATCTCACTTACGAATGACCAAAGAATAAACATAGAGTCAATATCCCTACGTATGATAAATATACACACAGAGGTATGTTTTACACATGGACAAAGTCATTCAACGTTGTATGAAATGATACAAATATATCTTATATTAGACTTTGGATAGATTTGGATTGGTATGACATTATCTTTGTTACAAACCGCTCAACAATGAAAAAGGCTGGTGTCAAATTGTGTTGTTGAGAAAAAGGAAAGGACAGCTCATTATATATATTTTCTCCTACCTAGTTAATACCGCCGTCTAGCTGACAATAACATTCAATAGTTAATACCGCCATCTAGCTGACAATAACATTCAATAGTTAATACATCCGTCTAGCTGACAATAACATTCAATAGTTAATACCGCCGTCTAGCTGACAATAACATTCAATAGTTAATACATCCGTCTAGCTGACAATAACATTCAATAGTTAATACCGCCGTCCAGCTGACAATAACATTCAATAGTTAATACCGCCGTCTAGCTGACAATAACATTCAATAGTTAATACCGCCGTCTAGCTGACAATAACATTCAATAGTTAATACCGCCGTATAGCTGACAATAACATTCAATAGTTAATACCGCCGTCTAGCTGACAATAACATTCAATAGTTAATACCGCCGTCTAGCTGACAATAACATTCAATAGTTAATACCGCCGTCTAGCTGACAATAACATTCAATAGTTAATACCGCCGTCTAGCTGACAATAACATTCAATAGTTAATACCGCCGTCTAGCTGACAATAACATTCAAGCTACTGGGCCTGAAAAACCTGACTGAACGTTACGTCATTGTTGTTTACATTTTGTCCAGGGGTTAAAAGATGACATGTTACGAAGGTTCAACTCAGTGACCACCACAGCACGCCATGTGTTGGCGAGAGTTAAGGGGTAGGTAAATAGAGTGAGTGGAGGCAGAGAGAATGTAGGCACCTTTAGAAAGGTCTATCTGACCACATAGAGAATGTAGGCACCTTTAGAAAGGCTTATCTGACCACAGAGAGAATGTAGGCACCTTTAGAAAGGACTATCTGACCACAGAGAGAATGTAAGCATCTTTAGAAAGGACTATCTGACCACAGAGAGAATGTAGTCACCTTTAGAAAGGACTATCTGACCACAATGCCTCTTTATTATCTGATTATATCGGAAGGGGTGGGGTGGAGTTGGATAGGTTTGGAAGGACTTTCTACCTGAGAAGAATGACTCATTTATCATAATCATGAATTTGCTTTGAATGTTGACTTGTTGTCTGTGTAAATGCAAAGAACGATTTTAAACTGTATTTTATTGTCAATGGATCATTATATTAAGTTAAATTATTTTAATCCAAAAATTAATTTTTAAAATAATTAATTTGGAAAAGTACATTTAACAAAAATAAAAACAATTTCTAATGTGTAGATACGAATGGGTCGAAACGTCCTAGGGTACAAACGTCCTGTGGTCGAACTGGCAGGGTCGAACCTTCCAGGGTCGAATCGTTCGGGGTCGAAGTGTCTGACTACCGTTCTAGACATGAGTTTGATATGGCCTGTTACAACAGTTTGTTGTGTATAATTTATAAGAGATTGAAAAATAGATAGCATTTCTTGCACGTCAATTTGTTATCCTATGGGATAAAACATGTAAATATAATCCTAAAACCAGAAGTATCAAAATAATCAAAGTGTTTGTCATAGCAACATGATGTTTCGGGAAAAAATCTTTTTTTTTAAAGAATCCTATTGAAACATAATTCTATGAAAGACATATATCAACATATGTTTGGGATGTCCTGTCAACATGATTCAAAAGCAGGACATCTAAACATATGATGATGATGCTTATTTAATAATTCGCTGTTGTCACACTCCCTCAATAATTATGGAAGATTGTTCCAGTTATTTGTTGCAGTAGACTTGAAAGTGCACTCTAATAAAGGACATGTGTGTGCGTGTGTGTTCATTCACTTCAGAAGCTGGTCGTCTCAACATGATCCCATGGCAAGACAGCTAAACACCACTCTATGAGAAGATATAGTAAAATGATTCCAGAAGAGGGCATCTAAAGATTAATACTCCGAAGGACAATTTAACAGTAATACATGAGAGAACATCTAAACAGTAATACATGGGAGGACATCTAAAAATTCATACATGGGAGGAAATCTAAACATTCATACAAGGTAGGACATCTAGACAGTAACACATGGGAAGACATCTCAAATTTATCCTATGAGAAGACATCGCATGTGATCTTACAAAGAGAACTCAACCCAATCGTAGCTTCACTCAACAGTAACAACGATGTCATCAAGATCCCAAACAACTGGGATTAGGTTCTCAAATAGTAACAACATTGTCAACAAGATCCCAAACAACTGGAATTAGGTTCTCAAATAGTAACAACAATGTCAACAAGATCCCAAACAACTGGGATTAGGTTCTCAAATAGTAACAACAATGTCACCAAGATCCCAAACAACTGGGATTAGTTCTCAAATAGTAACAACAATGTCACAAAGATCCCAAATAACTGGGATTAGGTTCTTAAATAGTAACAACAATGTCACCAAGATCACAAACAACTGGGATTAGGTTCTCAAATAGTAACAACAATGTCACACAGATCCAAAACAACTGGGATTAGGTTCTGAAAACGTAGCTCTTCTCAATTATGAGATGGAATACGATTTGCGAGAAAAGTCATGTTAAAAATCTTGCATGGCGTATATAAATGATGTTGATATTTTAAGGCAGTAATCGCTGTGGAACATAACATATGAAAACCTTTAATCAACATGTCAGAAATATAATAGGTTAATAAAACTATTGATGCCGTATCCATATAACTAGGAATTGTTATTTAGTTACAAACAAAAACAATGTTTAATAAATGTTGAATGAGGTCAAAGGAGATCGTTTTCATTTTTCTTCATTTTAATTTTTATACATGTGCATTTTTTATCAGCAAAAAGAAGATCTCATTAAAAAGTCATTAGTATTATCTAATATTTAGTTGGCAACAAGCGTGCTAAAGCTATTTACATAGAATCTTAGTGTATTATTGAATGACTGATAATTGGAAATGTTAAATACTCTAAGCCTTTGCGGAAGTTCCCAATATGACAGATTTACTAATTTTATTAATCATTCACTTTTTTTTCATAAAATGATATATATTTTACAACCCAGATTTCCTGGTCAGTAACTATCCACCTTCATTTATTGTAAAATTTTAAAATGTTTGAGACAAAAAGCACGTGAAATCCACGGAGATTTGATCGTCTAAACAACTAAAAGTGATAATTTTTAACACGTTATGTCCCACACACATTTCTACCTGGATTTAACAAGATTTGTGATGTAATGTACAATTTTTGGAGGCGCTTAAACGATAATTTGAAGCCGTGATATTCACAGCCTCAGGTGGCGCAGTCTTTATGCATAATTCAATCAGTGTATTTTAGACATATCATTTTGAGAAGAAAACGATAAATAGAAAAATTAAAAATGATATGAATACATGTGCAGTAACAAATTTTGTAAGAACATTAATATTGTTTTCAACATGAGAGAATACTACAATTAGAAGAAATGATGTAACAGTGAGGGTGTTTTTCCCATAAATGGACTAATTGTATATACTTAATAGTATTTATAAAATGTTTTAACTAAAAACAAAGGGGATAGGGGAATACTAGCAATAATTCATTGACATTGTATCACTTATTATAGGGATCGAAGTCAAGGGGCGTGCCACTTGGATATAGAGAAGCCGTATATAACAAGATGCGAAGAGGACAATAAAGGTCAGGACAACACTAAGACATATGATAGTCGTTAAATAAATTTCATAGTTGCAATTTTTTTTTAATATAAAATAATTTTAAAAGTCATTATTTTTTTTATAATTTTATATTTTTATTCGTATTTTTTAATTTATATTTAATGAAATATTTATAAAAACAAAAATAATTAATTTAATGTCTCATAGATTTTTAACTTCAATTTCATGGCTGTTTTATAATTATGATTATCATTTATTTTTTGTCTCAGTTTTGTTATCCCAAATTTCCCAAATTCATATTAAATACACCAGCACCGGTGCTTTGTGGTGCGTCAATAACGGGAAGGGAAAAAAAAATTTGATGCACGAACAAATTGATTATTTAAAGTGGTACATATAACATATTTTTCTCCACAATATATCATTTCCTCATTTTTATAGGCAAAAAATATTTTATTGCATGTCTATATTTGTATATACTTTTTGTAACGATTAATTGTTACTACGGAATGCATATAATATTTCGTAGTTGTATTTTCTAAGGAATTTTACAAAAGTAGTAATTGAATATACACTACTAACAAGAGTTGACAGCTTACTTAGACTACATGAAACTAAAACACACAAGCCTAAAGCTAGTGTTGCTATTCCATATTTCTTATTAACCATGATACAAATTTCATTGTTCTCCTCATAGTATTATATGATTGATCTCTGGGCAAATGCTGTACTTAACAATTCAATATTTGGTTTGTTTTCCTTTCATGACATGGTCATAAAGCTTCTTAGAAACAACATTTCTTCTGCACCAAATATGTTCATTGCTTCTTTATCTATTGTCCAACATTCACACCCTTATAGAAGAACACACCAGAGATATCTTTACAGTATGTGCATATTAAAACATATTTATTTGTTCCTTTATTCTGGCACTTCTTATTTATAGTAAACTGTCTTTAGATGTTGCAGTTTTTCTATTAATTCCTCTATTCAATCTACCTTCCTTTGTTATTGTATATACTAGATATTATATTTTAATTGACTTGTGGTTTTATTCTTTTTTATAGAGTATCTGTTGTTTTATAGATTACCATTACTTCAGTGTTACTCAGATTGTGCGTTTGCTATTACAAAATTTAAACAGTCCAAATTATATTTTATTTTTAGCTGAGTTAAAACAGAATCTGGAAATATAAAGGATATGTCGAGACATGAACGTAATCAAACTCATTAAATAGTGAGTGACGGTTATAATTAACTTTTCTTTTTAGTAAATTGAATATTTGTGTTGTGTTGTCTGTAAACTAAATATTTATGCTGTGCTGTTTGTAAATTAAATCTGTGTACTGTGTTGTTTGTAAACTAAATATTTATGCTGTGTTGTTTGTAAATTAAATGTGTGCTGTGTTGTTTGTAAATTAAGTATGTGTGCTGTGTTATTTGTAAATTAATTATGTGTGCTGTGTTGTTTGTAAATTAATTGTGTGTGCTGTGTTGTTTGTCCGTCGTGATCTACGATGACCATTCTCGTCATATTAGTCACGTGCTTTAGCAGCCATGTTTGTCCTTTAATATATTAAATATACATTTGCATACAAAATACATTGGTGTATACATGCATTTATAAAATGTAACTTTTGTATCAGTTCTAACAACACAAAATCCCTGAGGCCAAGTTGAGATCGTGTGAGCGTGTAAAGGGCGAGTCACTCTATCACGTCCAACACATAATATAATAACATTTAAATTGTTTCATTCACACAACATTACAATTGGCTTCAAAACGAACAAAAATTCCTATTGTTACGTATCTGATATTACACACAGCTGTATCAGTTATATTGGTAAGTTTTGTATGGTTTGTTTAAGGAGTATTTATCAACAATGTTTTACATTAAAATGATTGGCTTTTTTTATTATATCTATTTTATTTAGATATCATTATTCTTACAGTTTTGTTCGTTATAGTGTTTATTCCTTATAAGACCCAATAATTGTCATTTATCACTATATTTAAGAACAAGATCATTGTCCAAGACCAATGACACAAACTTCATTATCAGAATAAAGTTAACATTAACATTTTAATTTACTTAGAAGTGCAGACGAATTATCAAACTGACATTTTAATATAAGTTTTATACACCTACATATATAATTGGACGGAAATCAAATTTTTTACGGGCTTATAACAACATCAAAATTGCATAACATTAAATTTATAAGTAAAAAATCAAACCCGTAAAAAACCAAAATATAAATCCTTCATGTATGAGACGTAACTAAAACAATGTTCAGTATAGTACGCAGCGCAAAACCATCCAACAATACAGAATTGTAGTTGTGTCGTAAAACATGTTTAATATAATAAGCACCGATCAGGAATATGTTTATAAAAAGTGTTGTCAATAAAATACGCACCTAATTGCGCGACAGAAAGGTTGTTCAATATAATGCGCACCCTACACCCTATCTCAAAAAATAACATGATAAATAGGAATAAAAAAAAATAATCTAAAAAATCAATAATTTAATTACGGTACATGCGAACGATCTGAAATTTTGATACATTGTTTTTATTATCGGTACGAAACTGCCTGCAAAATTTCAGCTCGTTGGCTTACGAGGAAGTGGGTTAAAAATCGCTCAAAAGTTTTGGCGACAAGGGCGGGCGGTCGGTCGGTCGGTCGGGCGGCCGCAGACTCCACGAGTTAATATAAAGGATTTAAAAATGCACAAGGAACCGCATTTTCGCATTTAACAAGTGATTTGTGATAAAAAAACAATGGAAATTATTTGTTAGATTAAAGATTTATTTACCTTAGGTGCTTACATGATAAAATGGACCGTTTAGGATCGATTGCTCTATAAACTGACATTTAGGAAATCTGTATTGAAAGTAAACGCTCAAGGATTTTAAATAAGAAAATGAAATATGTATAGGAGTTATAAACACTTTTGTTAGAGTGAGGCTAATACGCGGAATAGTTATTTTATAAAGAGGGGCAAGTGCATGTCTAATCTGAAGGGTGCTTTTTATTTTAGGGGCAGGAGTTAATAATATTACCGAAACTTGGGTGGCAACACTATTTCTTAGCCACTGATAATATCCTTTTTGCAAAGCTTAAGCTAAACAAACAGAGTAAATTTTACGCCCAAACCTTTCGACTCAACGTGTCTTTTAAACAATTAAAATTTATTCCCAAACCCCCACTAGGCATCAATATTCACATAAGTATTATATATTTGATAAAAACATATCAAATTTGTCTTGAATAAATTCTCATGCATACTCTGTAATGGAATATATATTGTGGATTAATGGGTAGACAAATGATAAAGCTTACCTTTAATTATTTTTATTTTTTTTGAAATTGTGAAATATTGCTAGAATAATGCGATTGCATGGTATGTGCTTCGGTTAATAACTGTAGAGTTGTCTATTGGTGTAAGTGTATGTGTGTGGGTGTAGGGGGTATGTGGGTGCGTGCGTGTGTTGTGGTTATTATTATGTCTGCTAATGTTGAGCCTCTAACAAGACTACCAGTATTTATCTTCTTAAACCATTCATATTTGTTTCAATTTACGTCTCGACAGTGTTTTCTTTATTGTAATATAATATCGGTTTTAGCATCAGAAAAAATTATATTGCAAGTTGGTATATTTTTTGTTAAATCAGTCAACTTTATGAAGGCAAATAACAACATTAAATTCCCTAAAATTACAATTATAAATAGAAAATTCATAAAGAACAATGTGTTTGATACATAAGAAAGTAATTAGTAAAGAAAACATTGAAAGTGTTTGTTAGGTTGGAGATTTATTTACCATAGGTACTTAAATAGTGTACGTATTTTTTTTTCTGAAACGATTTCTCCATAAACTCCCCCTAAGGAATATATGATGACTTCGGTACTGTTAGAGACGAAAATGGTTTATATATAGGGGTGATATGCACGGTCGTAAAAGTGTAGCTAATAAATAAAAAAGTTAGTTTTATATTGATGGGGGCATGAGTCAATAATATCCTGGGTGACATAAACACTATATATTAGTAAATGTTATATACTTTTTGCATAACTTAAACTAAACCAGCAGGGTAAATTTTAACTGTGCGATATAAAGTGTTTCTTTAAAACATATAAACCCATACATACCTTAATTTAGCATCAAATTTCACAGAAATAATATCTGGCGCATTAAAAAAAATATCCCATTCACTTGACTAAGGTCATGCTTAGCCTGGAAATAGAAAGAATGTTTTGGAGAGCTTTTCCTATGAACAAGCAATCCTAAAACCATGATTTTTAGAGCTAACGAATGATGAAACATACATAAAAAATTTGGTTAGATTTCTAGAACAGTGCGGTTGCATAGCATACGCTTCGGGTAAAAATTGTAATGTTACATACAGGATCTAACATCAGAAACTGCCAGTTCTGTCGCAAAACACAATAACAACAGCTCATTTTGTGACAAGCTGCTTTGATTTAATATATTAATATTATACAACTAGGTTGTGCTGCGGCGCCTGTGGCGCCCACTTTTTTTTAGGTCCCTTACGGCGACCACCTTTTTCAAAAGCCCGAGAAACTTATCTTTGTATGATAAATACGAAATATTCCTGAAATGTACACAAAGTATTTTATAATTAACAATCCTCAAATCCTCTTTTTACATCGTTCCCTTTTCCAAAATTAAAATATGAGCTAAAACAATGACGTCATATAATATCTTTTTACGGCGAGAAATTTTAGAAAGCTGCGCACCAAATTACTGCACCAAAAATTAACTCTTTTCGAAAGTTTGCATAAAATTGTTCAATTTTTATTAATAATATTGTGGAGGGTGTTTAACGTCAATCTGGAAACCAAAATAATTGTGATTTTGAAGTCTATATATTCAAAAAAAAACATAGTGATGTCCCTTTGCGTTAGGCGTTAGGCGGTCAGCGATAATTAAGCGTAAATATATTTATATTTATATATATATATATATAAATATATATATATATATATATATATATATATGATAGCCATAAAAACTGATTTCATTGGGTTAACTAAATGGACGTTTTTTTTAAAACTGTATACACTTTCTTAAAACAAAATTGTTGTTAACCATTCTGATTTAAAATCATATCCCTACATAGTAAATGTTTTATATTATGAACTTACAAATAAATCACTGTTTGAGCTGAAAAAAGCTGCAATGAAAAAAAAGGCTTATTGTAAATTTAATAATCCGTTTATTTTAGTTCAACAATCCGTCGAAAATAGGCGGCCTCTACGGGGCTCGACGGACGAGTAGGGACGACCTGACCGCGTCACCTGCGACTTGAAACCGACAACTCCTGGCATGCCAAAGTCCGATATGTTAGGTGTTAGGTGCTAGTCACAGATGATTACAGTCGCTGTACGGATCTTAGACAAAGCTCATTATATGCATTGTCGATGATGATAACCAAAATACCTGTTGAGGGTCGGGTAAATCCGAAGCGACCGTTTCGCCCCCCTCAAGTTTACTAGCTACGCCATTGAGCGGTGCCGGTTTAGAGCCAGTAGCGCCAGTACGTATTATCAAAAGGAACCGCAACGAACGCAGCGGACGCCAGGTCTGAGGAAACCGTCCAGTGGGGCTTTCACTGATCCCCCGCATAGCGGCGGTCTTAACCATTGAGACTCGTATGCTTTGCCGGGGTGGCGCCAAAGTGGTAGCGGGTCATAGTAAGGAAATTCCCCCCCCCCTTCTTGTGAGGTCAACTTAGTGGGAGGCATCTTCGACTTTGTGTCCTGGATGCCGCTTCAGAAGCGACCGCTTCGGGGGTGGGGGGGGGGTTTCCCAGCTGTCACTTCTGAGGAAGGGGGCCCGATAGCTGGGAGGGCCTTCCAGGAAGACCCATGAAGAACGTTTGGCTCGGGGCTTTCTGATTTTCTTCCACATGTAGGATCATTAGTGCAACAAGTATCAGCCAAATTAGTGCTTTTTACTATTAGAATTCAAGAGCGGGAAGCCATTATAAATGACATAAATTTTATTAGAAGTTCAATCCCTCAGCAATTTTTTAAAAAAGCAACATTGTTTAGGTTGTTATTCATGTGAAAAGAAAATGTGTCTTTTAAACAAATAAACCTTATTTTACACCCTCCCCAGGCCTCAATATTCACGTAAATATTATCTGGCTCAAACAATATCCTATTCATCTTGAACTAATTTCATGCTTAGACTATAAAATGCTATGTGTGTTTTTGGAGAGGGTTTTCCTAGAACCAAAGGAATCATATGGAAAGATATTGTTTTCATTTTATGAGTCATGTGAAAAGAAATTCAGCCATGCCCATTAGAATTTAGTAACTTTTAAGGACCTTTGTTATTCTGGTAGAACACTTAGAGAAAAGCATGCGTTATTAAAGCAGCAATATCAAAATTGATGGGAAAATATTAAAATTCATCATTTTCTCGACACACATATCCTGATTTTTATAAAGACGGGGTTTGATTTATCACTTCCCTAATTTCATGTTGCATTTGCACTCATTTTTAAGGATAATTAAGAGCAATTATAGTTATTTTGTAATTGTGCTTACCCCGTAGCATAGCACGGGCATTTCGCTTGTCAATATAGATATTACGCCTAAGCGCGTCTGTCGCCGCTATGTCCAGTAACTCTTGATTGTTTTTATTAATTTTTTTTAAATTTAAAACATAGATGTAAAAACAAAATAATTTTGGTTTCGAGATTAACAGAGCGTGTTGTGTTTCTCGCCGTAAAATAATATATGACATGACCTCATTGTTTGCGTTAATAATAATTTGTGAAAATGAAACCATGTAAACAAGATGTAATTTATGCACTGGGTTAAGATGAAGGGTAATTGTTGGCACTATTATTTTTACGTAGAGGGGCACCTTTGTGAACTTTTAAAGGTTACTTTTCATTGGTAGTGGCAGACATTAATATCAATATCATCACTCAACCTTGGTAAAAAGGATAATATTAAGGTATTGATATTTTTATTATGCCGATCCCGTAGCGTAGCACGGGTTTGCGCTTATGTATATATATATATACTATTGTAGTATATGCAGTCTACTTTAAATTGTGTACATTACTTAAATCTGTGTATGTGTGCGTTTTAGTGTTTATAAAATCGTCGGAAATCGACAATGACATCATCAGTAGTTAATAAATGAAAACTTTGCTTTATTACATCAATATTATTTAAATGTAAAAATATACAGAGAACAAATAATTTTTAAACTATATAAATGTATTGATAGAAATATTTTTAAAAAGTAAAGAACAAGTGAAAATCTTTACATTAAAAACCGTTCTTTGTGTTCTGTGACTTGAATTAATTTTGTATTTCCTGTCAGCGCACACTAAAAAGCACCAGTGCGTATCTATTCATATGACGTTGTACGTAAAACAAATTAATTGGCAATATAAAATTAGAAGCTCATAAAAAATTGATTTAACTTGTATTCAATATTTCTATATAGTCTATGAGAAACAGTATTCTTGAATTGTATTACGTAAATCTAATGTTTTACGTCACACGAAATTATACATAAAGAAACATTTATTTTACGAAAAATGGGAATTTTTAAAATCATTTTTAATTAAAATTATGGACGCTATTAATTCAATTTAATCACTGTCACATATTTGATGTCTGCTATTTAACCCAGCTATTCATGGACCACCTCCCACTATATTCTATTTTTATAAGTGGCATGCCACTTAACTTCGTTCCAGTGCTGCCAGCGCTAGGTTTTTCAAGCTAGATCTAGGTTTTTTCGACCTTGTCTAGGTTTCTAGGTTTTTTATTTAAAAAATAGCCATAATCTAGGTTTTTCTTTAAAAAATTAAAGAAACGATATTTAAGTACAAAAAATTATAAATTTGTGCAATTAATATGCTAAATAAATTCGAATTTTCAAAAATAAAATTAAGTATTAGATGGCAACAGTTTTTTCACCCGCTCCGTCATGTTATATTATGATATATATAGCTCTACCCCACTAAATTCGAAAGATGGCACTGCTGCGGTGCCATTTATTTGTCTAAAGAAATCTGGTACATGATAAAACAGCTTGAGTTAGCCAAAATATTTAATTTTATTAGACTTTATAACAAACTTAACAGCTCTACCATTTTCTTCTGCCTGCGTTGAGAGAATATTCTCTCAAGTGTTCAGGGTATAAACCAAAGATAATCTAATACAACACTCAGATAGACTTAGTTATAAAAACAATTTTCCTATTCCGTATGCAACAACAAACATACAAAAATTCTCGTTCTTTTCGTCCGGGATTCGGAAGTGGAATGGGGTATCTGATCAAACGAGGAAAACTAAAACTCTATCAACATTTAAAGATCAAATAAAAATGCAAGACTAGACATAAGCAATGGATAAATTTAGGACTTAATAATATTCTGTATTATAGGAACGTCTGTAATAGATAAAAGAAGAATGATGCCAAGAATGCGGATAATATTGCCAATAAGATTTATAAGGAAGATGACATAAATAATGAATAAATGCAGATGTAAGTATATTTTACAAATAGGTATGTACAACATACTAATAACTTAAGAGTCGTCCATAAATGACGAAACTCATCTAAAAGGAGGGTGGAGGGGGTCACACTTTAGTAACTTGTGTGACAAGGGTAGTGAGGTATTTAAAAACTGTGACGTCACATAAAAAATGCACAACTTTAAATGAAAGCTCGACTTAAATATTTGATTGCTTACAATAAATTTATTAAATGACGTTTCAAGTGACTCCGTGTGAGTTACGATATTAGAAGTCTGTATTACACTTAATACATACTTAAATAACATAAAATCGATTTGAAACATGCTAAATTTTAAGTAGGAAAAACGCTTTTTGGGGGGGGGGCGGGGGAGCTTAGTGACGTCATATTTGTTTATTTTTAGCATGTCTAGGTTTTTTCTTTCAGATCTAGGTTTTTTTGACACGTTGTCTAGGTTTTTCCCAAAATTGTCACTGGCAGCACAGCTTCGTTCCCTCAAATGAGGGATACTGTGCCAATGAATTACTAGTTTTCCCTTACCCCTGGTATACACAGTGCTATAAGATATAGCGTAGGACATCGACTTATTCGGAAGCCCCCAAAAAATTGTTTGAATACGTTGCTGTCATATCACTTAAATAAATACTTCATGATAATTTTAATGATTAGATTAACGCTAAGCTATTTTGTCTCATAAAACTGCTCAAGATTATGCAATAGATATGCTAAATATTTTATCTCATCTATTAGTCATAAAAGAAGACTTTGATAATATGTTTTATACAGTATTTAATAACAAAGACTGGACACTATAGACACGTTATAACAACTATAGCAGTTTGACACGGTGTGATCATTAATACCTTGATAGTTTTTTTTAGTACATATTTTACTATTTTTGTCTATTTTATTTCAATGCTTTGTATGCGTTGATTCAGTTAATTTAACAAGGAAAAAGAAATGCAAAGAGATGTATGAAATAAAGACGAGAATGATAGTAGTTAGATTAACTTACAAAGTAACAGACAAGACTGGGGAACTATAAATTTTGAGTTTTAATTTTCACCAATTACAAATAGGAAAAGTTCAAATGTCAAATTGATGACATCGAATAAATATAATTGACACGGATGACATGTACAGAATATATTTTGTATATAACTTTAATTATATTTTCTTGTTATTTAAATCATGTTTTCTATTATGTTTTGGATTTTTTTAGTCTAAAAATGTGTTCCAATGTGCAATTGTCTAAACATGTGTTCCACTGTTATGTTGGTATAATTGTCTAAACATATGTTTAATGGAATGTTGGTGTAATTGTCTAAACATGTGTTCATATGTTATGATGGTATAATTGTCTAAACATGTGTTCCAATGTTATGTTGTATAATTGTCTGAACATGTGTACCAATGTTATATTGTATAATTGTCTAAACATATGTTTAATGGAATGTTGGTGTAATTTTCTAAACATGTGTTCATATGTTATGTTGGTATAATTGTCTAAACATGTGTTCCAATGTTATGTTGTATAATTGTCTGAACATGTGTTCCAATGTTATGTTGTATAATTGTCTAAACATGTGTTCCAATGTTATGTTGTATAATTGTCTAAACATGTGTTCCAATGTTATGTTGTATAATTGTCTAAACATGTGTTCCAATGTTATGTTGTATAATTGTCTGAACATGTGTTCCAATGTTATGTTGTATAATTGTCTAAACATGTGTTCCAATGTTATGTTGTATAATTGTCTAAACATGTGTTCCAATGTTATGTTGTATAATTGTCTAAACATGTGTTCCAATGTTATGTTGTATAATTGTCTAAACATGTGTTCCAATGTTATGTTGTATAATTGTCTGAACATGTGTACCAATGTTATATTGTATAATTGTCTGAACATATGTTTAATGGAATGTTGTTGTAATTTTCTAAACATGTGTTCATATGTTATGTTGGTGTAATTGTCTAAATATGTGTTTAATGTCATGTTGGTGCTTTTGTATAAGCATGTGTTTAATGCTATGTTGGTGTAATTGTTCTGTGTAGCCGTGTAGCTGTATGTCTACCGTGTTTCAGTACACAATAAATTATCAACATATATATTTATAATAACAAGAATATAACATGGTTTTGTGTAACAGCTCAAAGTTTATTTCTATCTCTTATCTCTGCTTCCTTAATTTCTCGGCATCAATGTTAATAAATTAATTATGGAGTTAACATAAAAGTTAAGAATGATTAACACAAATACCTATTAAATTTTAACTTACGTCCACTTACCTGTCGTCTTTTGGATCGTCCTTATATCTAACAAACTAGCGCGCTGCTATCTATATATCGGTAAATATAAGACTTTATTGCGTTTTAAAAAAACTACTCACACCAGTAAAAGAGCGTGCAATTCTTTGAAAATTATCGGTTTAACATCAGAGGCGTAGTGAAGTGGGGGGGGGTGTCTTGGGAGAAAATTGAATAGGAAATAAAATCGTTACGTTTATAAAATAACAAAATTGGAGCCCCGGCCCCGTAGAATAGAGTTAATGGTTTCAATATAAGGTAGTGTTTTAATATGGGCTATCAAGTTCTTATATACCAATAAAGAGTTCAATATCCTGTAGTGTTTTTAATATGGGCTATTAAGTTCTTATATACCAATATAGAGTTCAATAGTCTGTATCGTTTTAATATGGACTATCAAATTCTTATATATTAATGAAGCGTTCGATATGCGGTAGTATTTTAATATGGGCTATCAAGTTCTTATATACTAATAAAGAGTTCAATTTCCTGTGGTGTTTTTAAAAAAAAGAAACCTTCAAATCTGCACTTAATTTGTGGATCAATCTGAAAAGAAAGGGATTTAAGTAAGAAAGCAATATGCAAAATGTTTTTACTTTTCGTCTTTAAAGAAGTGTGTAGTTATTTTTTTTTAAATGAAATATATATAATTATATCAAATTATGCGTCTTTCTTTACTACTGCCTAATTTAAATATGGCATCCCATTGTGGAAAATCTCCACCTATAGTGCGTCTCAATAACAATTATTTAATTATAACTACACATTTATAAACAAACAAAACATTATTTGATTGACTGATCATGGGGGACAAATTGGAGACAACCAAGTTAGCAGATATTGTACGCACGCTCCTGGACATGAGCCAATTCCTATTGAAGAACGTAGTTTTAATATACTTAAGTCACAAATTAGGCATTTCGAGGAAATCATGTTTTAAACTATTTTGTTTTTCTCTTTGATGATAGGATTTTAATTTTTTAGGCTTTTAAAAAGTTATACCTAGCAACGTTACTTTGTTTTTTACTTTATACAATAGTTTTGTTTAAACCAGATGTTAAAAGTTTACTGTTCAAATTGAATTTTACAAAAATTAAACTATTATGCTATAGACCAGGGGTCGGGAAACCATGGCTCGTGAACCATATATGGCTCTTTTGATGGCTTCATCTGGCTCGCAGAAAAATGTTCATTTTTTAAAAAAATGTGTCTTCAGTCTCCCTTGGTCTAAATCAGTGGTTCCCAAAGTGGTCCCAACGGACCCCCGGGGTCCACGGAATCGTTCAGGGGTCCGTGGAAAATTAAAATTGATTTGGGGGTCACGTATCAACGTCAGGGGGTCCTCGCAATGTTTAGTATAAAAATAATAAAATTATATTGTTTTTTTTAAAAAAAAATTATTAGGAAATAAAAATAAAGTACAATGAAAAAGTTAATAATTAATAGTTAAGTAACCGTTTCAAATAAACATTTATATACACTTTTTCTTATATTTTGGTGTCCTTTTTAACAGATGAGTGTTATTAAAAAAATGTAGACAGTACAGTGTTGAATATTTGATATATGGCTTTATTTCATTACAAGGAAATATTATTTTACCAATGTGTCTCTGTGAAATAAAACTTAGTCGAATGATTCTATGAAACCTTCCAAGCTTATGGAACATTGAATGAAAATCTATAGTTATAAAAAAGATAAAGATTTAACGATTTTTTAAAGCAGTCCAAGAAACATATTTGAAAACGCCATCACTTCAACGACTCATAGGGACAACATCTAAGTGAGATGACGATGGACTGCGTGCGTCTTATAATATTTCTTTATGGATTGCAAAGTCTGGAAAGCCACATACGATTAGTGAAGAACTTTTTTTACCAGCTGTATGTGAGGTGATAAGCACTGTGTTGAACAAACCAGCTTTCGACATCTCAAAAAAAAATCCACTGAGCAATAATTCAGTCCAAAAAAGGATTAACGAAATATATCAGTGTGTTGAAAATTCTTTATGTGATTACTTCAAAACATCTGAATTTTCCCTATAGCTTGTCGAGTCCACCTTACCAGGAAGCAAGGCTTTACTTTTAGATTATGTACAATTCGCAAAAGAATATCAATTTTGCCAAGAACTGTTGTTTGCTAAATGTTTGGAAACAGATTCAAAAGGTGAAACGTTACTAAGTGAATTAACAAGATTTTTCGATGAAAATGCTATAATCCTGACTAATATCATTTCTGTTGCTACTCACGGTGCTCCGGCAATGGTAGGAAGATACCGAGTCATTCTGGCATACCTAAAACAGACTGTACCACATGTATGTTCAGTGCATTGTGTCATTGATCGACATCATTTTGAATCAAAAATTTTAGTGAACGTTTGCATGGATCACTAGATTGTGTATTAGAACAGTTAATAAAATCAAAAGAAATGCTTTCAGTGAGAAATTATTTGCTAAGCTTTGTTTGGAAAATGATGAAGACTATAATTGTTTACTACTTCACACAGAAGTTCGAAGGTTATCTAAAATTGCTTGTTTAAATTGATTTTATGCTCTCTTTTATTTAGTGCTGGAGTTCCTGGAAGACAAAGAAAATTATTTGATTTTTAGACAAATTTAACGAACTTAAAAAATGACATAGCCTACATAACAGATTTGTTTGACAAATTTAACGAAACTAATTTGCAAACTACAAGGTGACCAATTAAATTTAATCAAAACTAAAAGCGTAATATCTGCGTTTGTTGCAAAACTTTTTCTATATAAACAAAACTTGGGGAGAGGAAAATGTTCTCAGATTCAAAATCTCTGGAAATTGCAAAATAGAGATGAAGACTTGTTTACCTACTGTCAACACTTAACGGCTCTTCATGCAGACCTGAACCAAAGATTTGAAGACATTCTACCCTTGGATATTCCCGACTGGGTGTTGAACCCTTTTGCTCTGGGACAAACTCAGATCCCAGACATAGATGAATCCGTACTAATACAGGAGCAACTTATTAAATTATCCACAAATGAGGAACTTAAACCAATATTTGAACATGGATACCACGCATTCTGGTTACAAAAAGAGATCCCAATTTTATGTTCTGCATTATGGGTTATTGTACAGAAGTTGTTGACTGCTTTCCCGTCCTCCTATTTGGTAGAATAAGGATTCAGTGTCGTTATGAACCTCATCACAAAGAAAAGAAACCGCCTATACATTTGTGCTCATGGAGAATTACATTTACTACTCACAAACATTGAGCAGAACATTAATATACTCATAAAATTATTAAAATCTCATTAAGTTCATCCAAGTCATTATTTTTTTTTAATTTAACAAACGTTTAATTTAAATAAATAATTCTTCTACAAAATTTTGTTGTTAATTCAATTAGTAAATTTGTATACTATAAATTTATGTAGCGTTTTCACTTGGGGGTCCGTGGGCAAGTTTTGACTTTAAAAGGGGTCCATGGGTAAAAAAAAAGTTTGGGAACCACTGGTCTAAATCATTATTGGGAAAAATCGCTTCTTTTAATTAAAAAAAAATAATAATAATAATTTTAAAAAACCCTCGTCAAAAGTCAATGACATCATTTATTATTTTATATTTTTATGGCTTAATGTAAGTCAAACATTCTTGAAAGTTTCCAAGCGGGAAAATGTTTGAAGATCGCATGTTGGTTGACCAATAAATTCTATCCGAATTGTAATGAGGAGAGCCATACGTGATAGAATACATGAAATAATCAAAGGAATGGGTTAGTAACCTTAGGAGTTAGATTGCTATTTAAGGGAGAGAGATTTGGAATTCGGGATCAAAGTGATCGCAGTGATTTCTGTGGAAAAGTGGAAAAAATACATAGTTCAAGTGGGGTTGGTGTATATTGCTTTTGAAAATAGCGGACAATGTGTGTATGTGTAAACGTGTCCGCACTACAGATATTCGTCGGATCAGAAAGAAAACTATCGTTTTAATCGCGTTCTAAGCTAACTAATTTTATAAAAAAATGTTGACAAGATGGCTAAAAAAAAGTTAGACGATGAGTATCGTACTTGTCAGCATGAAGGGACAGAGGAATTTGTCTTCATGGAGAGAACGGGTTCTGAAGTGTGTTAAATATGCAGTGATAAAATTACGTCTATGAAACGGTCAAATGTAAAGCGACACTTCGAGACACGCCATTCTACATTTGCATTGAAATATCCTGCAGGGAAAAGCAGAAAGAAAGAATGTCAAGAATTGCTATCAAGAGTGTAAGCTGGTCAGCAGCAAATCCGTGTTTGGACCCAACAAGATGACTGGAATTCGGCTAGATTTGCTGGAACTTTAGCTATTGTAAGAAACAGATGGGGAGTATGCCAAATCATTCTTGGTTAATGTTGCCAATGAACGTTTTGATGAATTTTCCAATAAGGACAAAATATTTTAAAAGAAAAAAGAAATGCCTCTGTGGCAAGAACTGTTCACGATCGTAGCATCATGATGTCAAATCAAATTGAGGAAATACAAGTGGAAGACATAAATGCGGCACCGTTTTTCTCTCTCGCTTTAGATTATTCAACAGACGTCAGAAATTTAAATTTAAAAAGATATTTAAAAAAAAACTTTTAAACTATATAAATGTATAAATAGAAAAAACAATTTAAGTAATGAACAATATAAAATCTTTACATTAAAAAGCTTTCATTGTCTTATTTGACTTGAATTATTTTGTATTTCTAATTTAGAAATACAACACAAAGATAACTTAATACAACCCTCAGATAGACATAAGGATAAAAACACCTTTCTTATTTCGTATGCAAGAAGAAACACATACAAGTTTTCCTTCTTCCCGTCCGGAATTCGGGCGTAGAATGGGTTGCCTGAAGAATCCAGGAAAACCAACACTTTATCAACATTTAAATCTATAATAAAAATGCAGGACTAAACACAAACCATAGATAAGCCCAGGACGCAATAATCTTCTGTATAGAAGGAGCGTCTGTAAACAGATAAGATAAGATAAGATAAGAATTCCTGTCAGCGTGCACTAAAAAGCACCAGTACTGATCTATTTATATGATGTTGTACGTAAAACAAATTAATCAGCTATATAAATGAGAAGATCATAAGAAAATTTCTTTAACTTGTATTCAATGTTTCTATATAGTCAATGAGAAACAGTATTTTTGATGCATATTACGTAAATCTTTTGTTTTACGTCACACGAAATCATACATAAAGAAATATTTAATTTTACGAAAAAAGGGATTTTTAAAAATATTTTTAATTAAAATTATGGAACCTATTAATTTAATTTAATCACTGTCACATATTTGATGTCTGATTGTTATACCCAGTAGGTGTAACATTTGATTTGCGCGATGGCTCATTTTATATCTATTTTTATAAGTGGCTTGTCACTTAACATCGTAACCTCTAATGTAGGGTAGGGCTTCCAATTATTCGGGAGCCCCCAAAAATTGTTTTAGTAAGTTACTGTCATAACACTTGAATAAATACTTAAGGATAATTTTAAAGATTATAATAATAATCGGCATCCTTCCGTCTCGCGAGACGATGGTGCATCACTGTTGAGTGGGTTGCATTTCCTTGAGTGGCTGTGCAGTCCTATCCTTGCTTGACAGCCTTTGCCACAGCTTTTACACACAAATTCTGTGCTACCAAATGTTTTGGCCTTTCTCCTAGCTCTTCTTTATGTAGCCTCATCCATCCTTCGCACCTCTGCTACTATGACGCCCTCTTTGACAACTGTGTGCCACGTAGATCGGTCTTCTTTCTGCCTTACACTCCCAGTCACTTGTGCGTATTCTGGCTGCTTTCATGTCGGTAAAATATTACATGAGAAAAGTCTTGCTGTTTTGTCTATGAAGGGCACAACAAGAGGGCAGGATTTATTCGAGTCATTCACTGAGTTCGCTATAGAAAAAAATCTACTGATGGATAAACTTGTTTCGGTGTGCACTGATGGTGCTCCGTGCATGGTGGTGAAAAACAGAGGATTTGTCACTCTTCTTTGTGGACATGAAAACTGGCGCATCCTAAGCTTTCATTGCATCCTACATCATGAGGCACTTTGTGCTCAGATGTGTGGCGAGCAGCTTGGTGAGGTGATGTGACTGGTGGTTCGGGTAGTCAACTTTATTGTTGCCGGAGCATTAAAGGATCGCCAAATTAAAACACTGCTTGATGAGGTTGGGAATAATTATCCTGGTCTGTTTCTGCACAGCAACGTGCGTTGGTTGTCAAAGGGGAAAGTGCTCAGCTGATTTGCGGTTTTTCTGAGCGAAATTTGGACTTTTCTTGAAATGAAGAATGTCGATCATCACAAGTTAGCTGACACTGAATGTTTCCTGAAGTCCTATTATGTCTTAGACATGACTAAACATCTAAATCAGCTCAATGTGAAAATGCAAGGCGTTGAAAATGCAATCTTATCCCTGCATGAAGCAGTGTTTGCATTTGAAAACAAGCAAGAACTCTTCATCGCCGACATTGAAACAGTTCGTTTACTACACTTTAAAAAACTAGAAGAGTTAAAGATATGTGCACATAAAGTGACCCTGCTCAACATCTTAATATTCAGCAGCTAGTAGGCTTCACGTCCCATCAGGGCCGGCTTTAGGGAATCGGAGGCCCTAGGCGAAGTGAATTTGGTGGCCCCAAATGTAATAGGAAAAAAAAAGACATACGGAAAGAATAAAATAACACTATTTATTAAAAACGACCTGTATTTATATCTAAATCAACAAATAACTGAAATTTATACAACCATAGACGTGCAGATGTCATAAACCTTCAACAAAAATCAACTTTTCGTGTTTGATGGCAGCAAAGTCCACAATAAATTGTGAATAATCCAGAGACTGGACGATATCTCGTGTGATAGATATCATTGCCAGACTGTAATCCAGAGACTGGGTGATATCTCGTGCAATAGATATCATTGCCAGACTGTTAAGGCGTTCTTGCGTCATAGCATAGTCGTTCTCAAATAGTTTTTTTAAAATTAATTTGAACTTGGAAAAACTTCTTTCCCCCGATGCAACAGTAATCGGAATAGTCAATGCTATTCGAAGAGCTATAGCGACATTTGGAACAGCAGTATTCAAACCATGATCATAAATAAAACGTAAAGCATCAAGAGAAGACGAAACAGTATCTGGAACAATGCTGGAAAATATTTTCAATTTCCTGCGTCTCGACATTTTCACCAGAGGGAAGCAACAAGGGTGTTCCAGTAGTCTGGAAAAATTAAAAGTTTAATAAACTCTATTATAGAGTTGCATCACTTCATTGGATAGAGAATAAAATTATGTGTATGTAAATAAAAATTGGCGAGGGAAGGTGAACTAGACAAATTTTAGTAGAAAAATTTACATGTAAATAAATAATCGTAAATAAAAAAGGCGAACATTTCATTCCTTGTTTTGGAACTCGTTAATCGCAAATTATAACATTAAACACTGTTAATTATTATCCAGCAGTCAATTAAAAACATTTTCGAACATAAATTATTAATATTCGTCGGAAATGGACAAAGTTATTGTCGTAACCTACGATAGGTTAACGACGAATCTGTCCAATTTTGACAGATCAAATCTCCCTGTCAAAATAACTATTAAAATATTAATAAAATATTGACCCCATGATGTTTAATATCAGTAATGAGATCAGAGGAAAGTATAAGAAGGAGATGGACAGAACACGAGGGACTTGGGGTGACTCTAAAGACGTTGAATATGTCAGGAGTTAATCCTCAGACAGACTCTTATTCTTATTGATGGAAGAGACAGACGAGAATGGACAGATGTATAAAGAGGAAAAGGATGATATGGGTGATAATAAATTTTCTTTTTACATTCCCCGTTGTGCTAGAAGTTATGAACAAAATTGTAGTTTTTAGTAAGAAATCTTACCTTTTAGAAATCAAATTAAATCATCATTAGCGCGCCTAAGACAGATTTGACATCAATAAAACAAACAATAAATATTAATCTTCATGGGCATGACGTTAAACTCCATCCATACCGAGTGAATCATATCCGTTGTATGGCGCTAATGACCTTTCTGTGTTGAAGTGCGGTTATGATATAAGTCTAAAAAACTCACAAATAGACTGCAAAAGGTGACTTTTTAAAAAAAAAGAGTAATCTTACTTCCCCCATCCCACTGCGGAGGGAGTAAAGCGGGGAAAGGACGGGAAGTTGTCTCCTTTCACGGGCTTGTATCGATATATCAAAGCAAGTTGGGTTCCTTTCATATGAAACATCAGACGCCGTATCTCTTTCATGTCCAGCCTTCTAGCCGGCAAGGCTGTCCCCATCCCCCCTTCTCAATATCAACATGGTCCTTGATTAATTTGCGCATATTACGCCATTTTCTCTAACTCGAAAACTAAGTAAGTCGATTTTGTTTTTCGGGTCCCTTTGATTTCAACTTAGATAGGTCAGACTGTATATATTTTTTTCCTAAGTCCTGTGCGAGGCCCCCACTAATTGGAGGCCCTAGGCGACCACCTAGTTTGCCTATGCCTAAAGCCGGCCCTGGTCCCATCTTCTGCAGTCATTTAAATCGCGCTTTGGAGAATTTCGCGAGCACAACCTTCTTTTTAAAGTTCATCACCCATCCACTCGAGTGTGCAGGGGACAGCACTGATCTAAGTTGTATCACCGGAGTCTCCGTCAGAGATTTTGCGTCCCACGCTCATGTGGTAGAATAAGTTCAAGTCACTAATGAAGATTTGGAAAGACTTGCACAACAGCAAGCAGAGTTGGCGAGCCAACACAACTGGGCAGAAATGAAAAAAACTTCAACACGCAGACCAGCTGATTGTCAAAACTTGGGATGTGCTACCCGTCACATACCACACACTGCAGCATGTTAGTATTACAATTAATGATAATTAATACTTATTATTAATTAGTTTAGCAACAGAATAACAGTTCTATAAAAAATATTTCAGAGACATAATTATTGTGCTTTTATTGCTGAAATTACACAAAATGTACTCAAATTATTTGAATTGTCAGTTTTAAGAAATATGTATGGCTCTCACAGAATTAATTTTCGAAATATGTGGTGTTTATGGCTCTCTCAGACAAAAAGTTTCCCGACCCCTGCTATGATGATCCTACATGTAGAAGAAAATCAGAAGCCCCGAGCCTAATGCTCTTCCTGGAAGACCCTCCCAGCTATCTGGCCCCCTCCCCCAGAAAGGGACGTAACAGCTGGGAAACCCCCCCCCCAGAGCGGTCGCTTCTGAAGCGGCCACCTGGGCACCCAGGACAAAGAGTCGAAGATGCCTCCCACTAAGTTTGACCTCACATGGACGGGTGGGATTTCCTTACTACGACCCGCTGCCACTTTGGCGCCACCCCGGAAAAGCATACTAGTCTCAATGGTTAGGACCGCTGCTATGCGGGGGATCATCAATGACCTACCTAGGGTGCAACCCCCACTGGAGGGTTTCCTCAGAGCTGGCGTCCGCTGCGTTCTTCGCGGTTCCTTTTGCTAATCCGTACTGGCGCTCCTGGCCCTAAACCGGCACCGCTCAATGGCTTTGCTAGTAAAATGAGGGGGACGAAACGGTCGCTTCGGATTTACCCGACCCTGAACGTGTACTTTGGTTTTCATCATCGACAATGCATTTAAGATGATTTGTCTACGATCCGTACAGCGACTGTAATCATCTATGACTAGCAACTAACATATCGGACTTTGGCATTGCCTGGCAGGAGTTATCGTTTCAGGTCTCAGGCGACGCGGTCAAGTCCGCGACCCTACTCGTCCGTCGAGCCCCGTAGAGGCCACCCCTTTTCAACGGGCCCGACCCCTGCTATAGACTCTTCCATTAGTCTAAGTAATGCTTGTCTTAAGATTAGGTAGCAGGTAGAGGAACTAAAAAGCAAACTTATTTAAATTGTATCCCTATAACAGGGATCGAAGTTAAGAGGCAAGCCTCTTAGAAATGTACATACCAAAGACGTGTGATTAGTGGCAACATAGAACATGTCCATGCTAACATATGACAGTCGATATAAGCATGTAATAGTTAATGCAATTTAATTTTAAATCAGTAGGATTTTTAAAGAAAAAACAAATCCTGTCATTTAACATGTTGTAAATAATTTTAAGTAAATTTTTAAATAAATAAATAATTCCTAACAAACATTGTAAGTTATTTTTACAAATTTACTAATTATATTTTAGCAAAATATAATATTTTAATTGTTGAATTGTTTCCCTTGTCAAAATGACTTTAAAAGCGCAAATACAGCTTAATATTAAACATGTCAGTATAGTGTTTTATGATGCTGTGCTGAAAGGAAATACACTTTCAATTCACATCCGATATGACAACATAAGTCTCTAATAAAATATTTTCTCGTTTTTTTTTATTCCTGAAATGTAGCTTTTTTAAAAAACTTATTCCTTAACTTTCAGTTCAACCATTCAGTACAATATTTTTTATATGAGATAATCACTTTTGATCTCTATTTTGTCCAATTTAAGAGAGGACTAACATTATATACTAAAAACATATTTAGTATTAAAATAATAATTAAAAAATAAAGTAAATAATTTTGTTTTTTTATACAAATAAACAAATAATTAAAATAAACAATTTTTTCTTTCTCTATACAAAAATAAATTTTGAAGTTCAATTTGCTATGCACAAAATTCTCCGTTAAATACAATAGTTTGTTTAATATTTGTAAAGTGTATTCATAACCAGAGGGTAAATAGAACAAAATGATTTACTCCTTGACATTTGTGTATAATAAATGATAAAACACTTTATAAGGAATCTTGAGTCGTTTAAACAGATTTCTTATAAATGGTAGTCTTGAGAAATTATCAAACTTTAACATTAATTATTTCCTAAATATAATGCTTCTAAATTGACATTTTTATGTTAGTTGTCACAAATCATTGTTTGCGTGGCGTCGTTGTCTAGGGGTTTGGTGGTGAACAATTACACAGTCACACTCTCAAGAACAATAATCACTATTATATTTAATAAATGGTTTATTAGCCAAAAGATTACATCTATAAGACCATCAGTGCGAGGATTCTGCTAACATACTTAGCCAAATAATGCCTGCACCGAAGGGTCCACGCTAACTGACTGACCACTGACACCGACCTCCGCTTTCACACTATTCCATCTCCAACTACACCTTACACTCCCCTTCCCCTTTCTCACGCCTCAGTGCCACACAGTCAGGGATTCTCACCTCGACATTAGTCACAACCTGCTATAATGTCCTTGTAGCATCATGTTAGATCAACGAAATATTTACCTAAAGGAACAAGTTATTACGTTGATTTTTCAATGAATTAGGAATGAAAAACAGTTACTTTAGCTTTGGTAGATTTAAAGGAGTGGGAATAGTACAGACATCTGATAGATGGGAAATAACACATAAAGACAGGGATAACGAAGGAAGAATGGTCACGCTTAATATTACAGACAAGAATGATAATTACACACTTGTAAACATATACGCTCCAGCAAAGCACAAAGAAAAACCTTTGTTTTACAATACACTAGTTCAAAATTTGAAATATTTATTTAAGAGAGGAAAGATTATTTTAGGAGGAGATTTTAATTATATCACAAGCCCTCTAGATACAACCAACCCCAATAGGAAAGGAAAAATAGTAGAAGTAACAACGGGGATAGAAGTGTTACAATACATAACAAATACATATACATTAGTAGACGCATACAGAACACTTCATAAAGAAGGAAAAGAAACAACATTTAAGAATAATATTTTCAATACTCAGTCAAGATTAGATAGATTTTACATTCCAAAATCAGACACAATTAATGAAGCAAAACATGTTAAAGAAACATTAAACTTTACAGATCACAAAGGGGTAAAAATTACAATCAATACTACAAAGATCAATATCATTAAAAAATCCCCTCATTGGAAATTTAACAATGCACTTTTAGAAAACAACCACTACACAGACATCATTAATAAAATAATTCAACAATACAGCATACTACCAACTACAAATATAGGCCAACACTGGGAACTTTTAAAATCTACAATTAAACACATCACACAAAATATTGCAACTCAGCTACACAGTCAAATCCGAAAACGAGAAGAGGAACTAAAAGTACTAATATCAATAGAAAACTACAACGACCCAACAAATCATGCCATACAAGAATTAGAGGAAGAATTAGAAACAATTCAACAGCATAAATACAATGGTGCCCAAATTAGAAGTAGATTACCCACAAACTACACAGAAGCACCTACTAAGCATTTCTTAACAATAGAACAAAACATACAAAAAAGCAGACAGATAAGACAAATAATAGACACAGAAGGAACAACACAAACTGACAACAAAGAGATTGTAAAAACTTTTGAAAAATACTATACACAACTTTTTGCAACTGAACAAACTGATGCAAATATACAGGTTCAGTACACAAAAATTACAAAAGCACTGCAGGATGATCAAACAAAGGAAATGAACAAACCATTTACTCTACAGGACATGAAAGTGACACTACACAACATGAATAAAAACAAAACACCTGGACCAGATGGACTAACAACAGAGTTTTACAACTTCTTTTTTACAACACTGGGCCCAATATTACATGCAACTTTAGAAGAAGCTTACAACAACATGGAGCTACCAAATTCAATGAACACTTCATACATCACACTTCTACCAAAGAAAGACACAGACAAAACACAACTTAAAAATTACAGGCCCATATCATTACTCAACACAGATTATAAAATTCTTACTAAAACATTAGCCAATAAACTAAAACCACATTTAAATACTCTCATTCATGTCAATCAACAATGCAGCATTAAAGGCAGGGACATCAACAACCACAATCATTTAATCAGAGACATTATTCAATATACAAGTGAAAAACAAATTCAAACATGCATATTATCACTAGACCAGGAAAAAGCCTTTGACAGGGTAGACCATGCATACCTTCACAAGATATTACAACACAATAAATTAGGGGAGTATTTTTGTAATTGGGTTAAAATTCTATACAGAACGCCTATCAGCAATCTGATAATAAATAATATAATTTCAAAAAACATTGCAATTAAAAGATCAGTTAGACAAGGGTGTCCTTTATCCCCTTATCTATATATTCTATCCTTTGAACCACTGCTAGAGAAAATCAGAATGGAGAAAAACATTACAGGAATAGGGATTCCTGGAGCCAGAGATATTAAAGTGATTGCTTATGCAGATGACACGGTATTTTTCCCCACAAATGATAGGTCAATTCACAAAATAATTTCAATTTTTCAAGATTTTGGAAAAGGTAGTGGGTCCAAGATTAATGTAAACAAATCTGAAATTATGGGGATAGGTAAGTGGCAAGATAGACTAGATTTCCCCTTAGGCATAATTAGGAAGGAGAGTCTTAGAATTTATGGGATCTTTTATTCCAATAATCAAACACAGACAAACACTGAAATATGGAGGAATATTGAACAATCAATTAAACAAATTATTGACAGAAACAAATACACAGCACAGACAATTTTTGGAAGGAGCACAATTATAAACACATATGTCATCCCCAAAACAATATATACAGGAACAATATGGGAACCGCCCACCAATAATATTAAAAGAAATTAACTCACACATAACTAAATACATATTCCAAGGAACAATACACAATATCAAACATACAACACTAATACAATCTAAGCTAAATGGAGGAATAAACTTGCAAGACATACAAACAAAAATACAAGCACTCAGAATAAAATTTATAGGACAAGCCATTAAAAAAAGATCAGAAAATACATTCACACATTATTACTTAGGAATCAGAATAGGACATTTAATAGCAATTGATAACAGCACTGCACATTACATGGGTAGAAATCAATCACAATTTCATACAGCATGCATCAAAGCAATAAAAGGTAATGAAGAAGTATTACACAAAACAACCAAAGAAATATATACACATTTAATAAAAAGACAAGCAACACCTCTGAACAATAGAATTAAATGGACACAAGTTTATGGAATTACAAACACTGAGGAAACTTTTAAAAATACACATATCAAAGAAATACCAAATAAAGAAAAAGAAATAACATACAGACTAATTTACAATACAACACCAGTCTCATCAAGAAATTATAAAGACAGAGGGGCAAGAATAGGCTGTCCACTCTGTAGGTCAGGAGCTGATGAGACTGAACAACATTTATATCTCACATGCAATACAATTTTACAAACTAAAAACACACTCCAACAATTCATACAAGCAGGCACAATACACAAGGTAGATATAGACAAAGCAATAACACTAAACATAATACCAGACTCTATAAACAAGAAACAACAAACAATAAGCTTAAAAATACTTTCACAGTACAGAAAACACATATGGCATCACAGACTTAAGGCTTTGTTCCATAACCACAGTTACACAAACATAACATTAGAACACATGTTTAGACAAACAATTCAAAACATGATATTAAACATAACAGAAGATAATTAAGGTTTTTACGTTTAATAAATAATATATAATGTACATTTTATTTGTTATAATCAAAAAAAAACAAAAAACAAAACTATTTCTGTAAGTGGCACGCCACTTGACTTCGATCCCTATGTTAAGGGATACAATGACAATGAAATGCAATAATGTTCATACTTATGGGTGTATACTTAAAAAAATAAAACAATTTTTAAAAAAAATAATTAAAAAAAAATTATTAAAAGAACCACTCTATTTCATTCAAATGCTATTTCACTTGATCTCGATTCCTATAAATAGGGATACAATGTCTATGAAATGTAAAGATTCTCCTATCCCATATAAAGGCTTCATTCAATTACATCAAACTCATTTCACTGATTTAAAGAACAATTTGTAAAAATTGCTAACTTTTAGTCTATATAAATTGTATAATAAACTTGCCTTTGTTGTCAAAAAAATTTTAAAAGTTCTTATTTTATCAAAGTGGCACGCCACTTGCCTTCGATTCTTCTAATGAGGGATACAATATCTTTGAATAGTTAGGATTCTTCTACTCCCGACATATCACTGAATGCAGTTAACACAAGCTCGTGTCCATTGTTCATGACATTTTAACATTAGTGATTTGATAACAAATAGACTACATTGATAGTATTCATATATTTTGCATACGTGATCTTGTCTTTAGTTTTAACAAAACCAAAATCTACCGTATTTTCTCGCATATACCCCGCACAATTTTTATTTTTAGATCCTGTAAAAAAAAATTGGTATAACCCGCCCACGCTTATACCCCGCACTAACCCACCACATTTGAGAAGTCATATCACGCTGAACAAATCTAGGAGATGTACCCTACTTACCGTACTATACCACCACATTTGAGTAGTCATATCACGCTGAACAACTCTAGGAGATGTACTTACCGTACTATACCACCACATTTGAGCAGTCATATCACGCTGAACAACTCTAGGAGATGTACTTACCGTACTATACCACCACATTTGAGTAGTCATATCACGCTGAACAACTCTAGGAGATGTACTTACCGTACTATACCACCACATTTGAGTAGTCATATCACGCTGAACAACTCTAGGAGATGTACTTACCGTACTATACCACCACATTTGAGTAGTTATATCACGCTGAACAACTCTAGGAGATGTACTTACCGTACTATACCACCACATTTGAGTAGTCATATCACGCTGAACAACTCTAGGAGATGTACCCTACTTACCGTACTATACCACCACATTTGAGTAGTCATATCACGCTGAACAACTCTAGGAGATGTACCCTACTTACCGTACTATACCACCACATTTGAGTAGTCATATCACGCTGAACAACTCTAGGAGATGTAATTACCGTACTATACCACCACATTTGAGTAGTCATATCACGCTGAACAACTCTAGGAGATGTACTTACCGTACTATACCACCACATTTGAGCAGTCATATCACGCTGAACAACTCTAGGAGATGTACTTACCGTACTATACCACCACATTTGAGCAGTCATATCACGCTGAACAACTCTAGGAGATGTACTTACCGTACTATACCACCACATTTGAGAAGTCATATCACGCTGAACAACTCTAGGAGATGTACTTACCGTACTATACCACCACATTTGAGCAGTCATATCACGCTGAACAACTCTAGGAGATGTACTTACCGTACTATACCACCACATTTGAGCAGTCATATCACGCTGAACAGCTCTAGGAGATGTACTTACCGTACTATACCACCACATTTGAGCAGTCATATCACGCTGAACAACTCTAGGAGATGTACTTACCGTACTATACCACCACATTTGAGCAGTCATATCACGCTGAACAACTCTAGGAGATGTACTTACCGTACTATACCACCACATTTGAGCAGTCATATCACGCTGAACAACTCTAGGAGATGTACTTACCGTACTATACCACCACATTTGAGAAGTCATATCACGCTGAACAACTCTAGGAGATGTACTTACCGTGTTATACCACCACATTTGAGCAGTCATATCACGCTGAACAACTCTAGGAGATGTACTTACCGTACTATACCACAACATTTGAGTAGTTATATCACGCTGAACAACTCTAGGAGATGTACTTACCGTACTATACCACAACATTTGAGTAGTTATATCACGCTGAACAACTCTAGGAGATGTACTTACCGTACTATACCACCACATTTGAGTAGTTATATCACGCTGAACAACTCTAGGAGATGTACTTACCGTACTATACCACCACATTTGAGCAGTCATATCACGCTGAACAACTCTAGGAGATGTACTTACCGTACTATACCACAACATTTGAGCAGTCATATCACGCTGAACAACTCTAGGAGATGTACTTACCGTACTATACCACCACATTTGAGTAGTCATATCACGCTGAACAACTCTAGGAGATGTACTTACCGTTCTATACCACCACATTTGAGAAGTCATATCACGCTGAACAACTCTAGGAGATGTACTTACCGTACTATACCACCACATTTGAGAAGTCATATCACGCTGAACAACTCTAGGAGATGTACTTACCGTACTATACCACCACATTTGAGAAGTCATATCACGCTGAACAACTCTAGGAGATGTACTTACCGTACTATACCACCACATTTGAGAAGTCATATCACGCTGAACAACTCTAGGAGATGTACTTACCGTACTATACCACCACATTTGAGTAGTCATATCACGCTGAACAAATCTAGGAGATGTACCCTACTTACCGTACTATACCACCACATTTGAGCATTCATATCACGCTGAACAACTCTAGGAGATGTACTTACCGTACTATACCACCACATTTGAGAAGTCATATCACACTGAACAACTCTAGGAGATGTACTTACCGTACTATACCACCACATTTGAGTAGTCATATCACGCTGAACAACTCTAGGAGATGTACTTACCGTACTATACCACCACATTTGAGAAGTCATATCACGCTGAACAACTCTAGGAGATGTACTTACCGTACTATACCACCACATTTGAGCAGTCATATCACGCTGAACAACTCTAGGAGATGTACTTACCGTACTATACCACCACATTTGAGCAGTCATATCACGCTGAACAACTCTAGGAGATGTACTTACCGTACTATACCACCACATTTGAGAAGTCATATCACGCTGAACAACTCTAGGAGATGTACTTACCGTACTATACCACCACATTTGAGAAGTCATATCACGCTGAACAACTCTAGGAGATGTACTTACCGTACTATACCACCACATTTGAGAAGTCATATCACGCTGAACAACTCTAGGAGATGTACTTACCGTACTATACCACCACATTTGAGCAGTCATATCACGCTGAACAACTCTAGGAGATGTACTTACCGTACTATACCACCACATTTGAGTAGTCATATCACGCTGAACAACTCTAGGAGATGTACTTACCGTACTATACCACCACATTTGAGTAGTCATATCACGCTGAACAACTCTAGGAGATGTACTTACCGTACTATACCACCACATTTGAGCAGTCATATCACGCTGAACAACTCTAGGAGATGTACTTACCGTACTATACCACCACATTTGAGTAGTCATATCACGCTGAACAACTCTAAGAGATGTACTTACCGTACTATACCACCACATTTGAGTAGTCATATCACGCTGAACAACTCTAAGAGATGTACTTACCGTACTATACCACCACATTTGAGAAGTCATATCACGCTGAACAACTCTAGGAGATGTACTTACCGTACTATACCACAACATTTGAGAAGTCATATCACGCTGAACAACTCTAGGAGATGTACTTACCGTACTATACCACCACATTTGAGTAGTCATATCACGCTGAACAACTCTAGGAGATGTACTTACCGTACTATACCACCACATTTGAGTAGTCATATCACGCTGAACAACTCTAGGAGATGTACTTACCGTACTATACCACCACATTTGAGCAGTCATATCACGCTGAACAACTCTAGGAGATGTACTTACCGTACTATACCACCACATTTGAGTAGTCATATCACGCTGAACAACTCTAGGAGATGTACTTACCGTACTATACCACCACATTTGAGTAGTTATATCACGCTGAACAACTCTAGGAGATGTACTTACCGTACTATACCACCACATTTGAGTAGTCATATCACGCTGAACAACTCTAGGAGATGTACTTACCGTACTATACCACCACATTTGAGTAGTCATATCACGCTGAACAACTCTAGGAGATGTACCCTACTTACCGTACTATACCACCACATTTGAGCAGTCATATCACGCTGAACAACTCTAGGAGGTGTACTTACCGTACTATATTTTCACAACTCTATCAATACCATGCATACAAAAATATCTCTTATTACTTAAAAAGTAATTGTTTATTTTTTAAAAAAAATATTAGAAATAATTATAAAATTATAAATTTGGTATTTTATTCGATTAGCTAAACGTAAACAAGTGTGCACTATTTTTCCGGTACACCGTATCATCAGAAAACGGCAGTCGTTATACAAGGCATTTGATTTACGATATGAACGAGAATTAGTTCCAGACCGCTATAAACTGGACTATTCGATTCCGAGGTTAACCCGGGAGACACGTATAACACCAGAAGTTATACAGAATCTAATTTTATGTTAGTTTTTTGCAAGTAATAGCACCATTGATGCATTCATTATTCAGTATAAAAAAAATAATTAAATTTAGATCCCACCCCAAGGAGATACCGTAAAATCAGGTATAATCTGCGGGGAATATGCGTGAAAATACGGTAAAGTGTGGTGATATATTTGATGAAGTGTATTCTTTGTTGGTGCTTTAATTTAATGCGTTGTGTGTGTTTCTATGTGTGTGAGAGTGTTTGTGTGTGTGTATGTATTTTTGTACGTATTTTGAACTAAATTTGAAGAACCAAGGTTTTCCTTTTTTAAATGCCTGCAAATGTTGAGCCTCTAACAAGACTACAAGTATTTATCTTCTTAAACCAATAATTATATTTGTTTGAAAATAACGCCTTGATCCTGTTGCCTTTTGCAAAATATTTTAAATATTCTTTTTATATATACTTTTTTAATTTGTAATAATATATTCTGTTTAACACGAAATAAATTAGTCCTATTAATAGTTTCTTTAATATGTTTAAATGGTGTTTATAACCTTTAAAAGTACATGTATCTGACAGTTTTAGAGGTATTACTTTACTTTCATACTTGAAAAATTCCATCATTTTACTACACGCGTTAATTAGACACAACAAATGTACACCAGATTAAATAGTAGTAAAATGTATTTGTCGAGTTTGATAATAGGGGTGAATAGGGATATATACGATAATTATGACTATGTTGATTTGGCTAAGTGTTCTTTTAAGGATATACGAATGCATTAATAAATAATAAGTATAGGCTGTAAAGAAAAGTTGACAATCCCCATATTAAATGTTTTTTTTGTCACATCTAACGTGCATTAAAATTGTATTTTTGTGGCTGCTCTGCACTACAAGGCACCGGTATTAATATATTTTATGACAGTGTGCATAAGAAAACTTAGGTGGCAACATTAATGAGACAATCTGAATGTTTGTATTATCTCATCGTAGTTACATTCAGTTGCCAAGTCTATGGGGAATAGTTATAATAATTTGTATTACTAAAATATTATATTTTATGAAACCTAAAATTATTTGTAGAAACGTGTATTTAAAAAATATATATATTTATAAAGTTGCATTATTTAAAAATTTTGAAAACTAGGCAATTTACATTATTTACTGTTATAGATATACTGATTTTACACGCTTTTACCTAGAACGTACGTAACGTATTTTGTATCCATCCTTCCTTCAAAACTTGAAACGTAAAATTATACCACTTCCGATGGTCCTAGAGATCTAAAAATTTTACCACAGATATATCTTGGATGACAATGCATTGTTTTAAAATTTCAGATTGATCGAATGTACCGTATTGAAATTATTGCATTTTTAGTTTATCTATAGTCTATATATAAGCATCGGTACCCGTCTGCTTTGTTGACATCCATGAGTTCACCACGTGAACATAACACCGTGGTATAAAACGTTGGGCGAGCGCTTATGAGGTGTTTGGTATAAAAAAAAATAGTGGTAATAAAGATGTGTGGGCTTCAGACGTGAATTTTAAAGAGTTTTTATTATAAGATTTAAAAAATAGCTGTAAAAACAATGTTTTTGACTATAAATCGCATATATATGAGACATAACTAAAAGTGGTGATTATGTTAAAAGCGTTTGCTTTTTAAAAAATATTTTTTTAAATATTTATTAATTTATTACACGCTTTTATTTCAGTCACAATGTTTGTATGTTGTATCCATCCTTCCTTCAAATCTTGAAACGTAGAATTAAACCACTTCTGATGGACCTAGAAATCTTGGATGACAACGCATTGTATCAAAATTTCAGATCGATTAAATGTACCGTAATGAAATTATTTTTTTTTAGTTTATCTCTATTTATCACTATTTCGAATGTATAGTCGTCTGCTAGAGTTGACCTCCATGGCTCACTGGTTTCACTCTACCCCTCGTAAATTCCCGTGTTTACATCAAGGTCAGGGGAAATCAGCGCGTTTCAGTCTGTAAATGTTTGTAAATAAAAGCGTGTCCTTTTTAAAAAAATATTTTTTTACATTTTACTTATTACTCGCTTTTATTTAAGTCACACTGTTTGTATATTGTATCCATCCATCCTTCAAATCTTGAAACATAAAATTAAACCACTTCTGATGGTCCTAGAGATCTCAAAATTTTACCACATATAGATCTTGGATGACAATGCATTTTATTAAAATTTCAGATCGATCGAAAGAACCGTAATTAGATTAATCAATTTTTAGTTTATCTCTATTTATCACTATTTAGAATGTATAATCGTCTGCTAGAGTTGACCTCCACGGCTGACTGGTTGCACTCCAGCCCTCAATTACCAAATTCACGTGTTTACACCAAGGCCAGGGGAGATCAGCGCGTTTCAGTTTGTAAATGTTTGTAAATAAAAGCGTGTCCTTTTAAAAAAAAAGATTTTTTTACATTTTACTTATTAGTTATTGAAACGCACACCATGTTATAACCTAACTGATTTCTAAATATATAAGTAGCATGCTACTTCACTTCACTCCCTCCATTGAGGGATGATATTCAAATGCCCCAGTATAGACTTGGATTAAATAAGCTCTCGTCCCTATTTGTTATTTTTAATATTTTATTAAAATTATTAACCTGCAATAAGAAATAAAATTCACTTAAAGTACGTTACCTTTGTTGCAGACTTGAGAAAATATTTAATGATAATTTTAAGATTAATATAAACACAAAGTAATTTCAACTCTTCATAAAACTGCTCGAGACAAAGTGAAAAAAATCTCATTAATATATTATATATTTATTCTTATTTGTCAGTGATACCTAACGCTGAGGGACATCACTCTGCTTTTTTTAAATTTTGCGTTGTAAGCAGTGCTGATTGACTCAAATAGTTATTTTTTGGTGCAGTAATTTGGTGCGCTGCTTTCTAAAATTAGTTAAAAAATCGTGTGGTGATTAGCACTGTAAAAATTATTATATAAATACTTTGTTTAATTTTCAGGAATATTTAGTATTTATCATTAAGTTACTTGGGCTTTTGACCTAAAAAAATATTTGGCGCCTCAATTTAAAAGTACTTTGTGTAGTTTAATATTACGTATCTATCATACAAGGACAAGTTTGTTGGGATTTTGAAAAAAGTGGGCACCGTAGGCGCCCTAAATAAAAGTGGGCGCCGTAGCACAACCTATATTATTACATACTTTGTGTACATTTAAGGAATATTTCGTGTTTATCATACAAGGATAAGTTACTTGGGCTTTTGACATAAAAAATAAAATTAAAAATAAAACTATCATAAAATACTTTGTTTACATCTAAGAAATTTTAATATTACGTATTAATCATACAAGGACAAGTTAGTTGGGCTTTTGAAAAAGGTGGGCGCCGAAGGCACCCATTAAAAAAGGGGGCGCCGCAGGCGCCACGGCGCCGCAACACAAACTAGTTTACCATAAATACAAATCTAAGCTATATGTGTTTTAAAGAAATAAATGTCTTTCTAACAAAGAAGGAAGACATTTTATAACACTTTTAAATTAAAAAGTTTTGCGCTTATAACATTATATTTACAGACAGGTTTGAAGGTCGGCCATTATAACTGATATTCTTTGAAGTAGGGACACGATTTTTTGAAGATGAAACCATTGTACTTATAGTTTTATAAATACCATTTAATTTTTTTTTCAAGATTGGACAGTCATGAATTCGCTAAAATGGAACTGCGAAGTGGTAAGGTTTTACTGAATATATACTCTACTGCATGAGCTATAAAAAATTTGAGAAAAAAAATATTCAATATTTATTATAGCCTCCCAGGACTCCTATAGATGACTTCTGTAATAAAAATATTGACATTGTTTAATGTAGCCGTTATATGACATTGTTTATTATAGCCGTTATATGTCATTATTGTCCACAGACCACATTATGCATACCGAGATATTCCTATCATAAAATCTACACAAAATATATATCCATGTTTCATACAAATTACTGGGTAATAGTTCATTTTTATAAGGTTATTATTACTACAAGTAATATTAATTTAATTATATTGTTGATATTTGTAATTTAATGACACTCAAGTTTTTCTGAGTAAAATATACATTTTATTGAAAGTAATAAGAAATTACTGGAAAATTATTTTGCTGTAGCTCAACACAGGTAAACCAGTGGTCAAAATAAAGCTTAAGCAAAACTCGTCTAGGTATAGGCTGTAATAGAGGCACATTTATATTTCCAGAGTCCAGTGGTCTTCAGATCTGGCTTTCCCTCTATCGCAGGGGTGGACAAAAGTTTTTACGGCGAGGGCCGCATTCGTATGAAATGAAGCACCAAGGGGCCGCATCTAACTAAAATTTAGCCTCAATTCAAGTACAAACATCCATCTTTAACAAAAATTCATTTTTTTTATATTTCCGCAGGCTTTCGCGCGCCGCAAAAAACTCCTTAGCGGGCCACATACAGCCCGTATTTCGTAGTTTGCCCACCCCTGCTCTATCGGCGTTATTTTTCAATTCATGACAAAACATATATAAGCTCAAATTTATTGTTTTAATTGCACAATGTCTTTGTGTATTTTGTATTTTATTTAAAAGCTTTATCGCAGTCCCATTATGTATGTTATATATTTTATAACCCTCATATATTCTTTGGGTTATATTTCTAAGGGGAGGTCGAACCTTGAAGGTATTGACCTACTCGGTCAGTTTGAGAGGCCTGTTGACATTTTGTTGAACGGCATATACATTGCTCAGTTCCAATATATTCCCAAACATTTCTTTACCAAGAATTTTTTTAAATTATTCTACTGGCTCTTGATGTAACTGCTGGTTGCTCCCTTCCATTAAATGTTGGTTATACAAAGGGAGCAGTGTGAGGAGCAGTCTCTTTCCAAATGGGCCGTTTGATTATTATAGCAGTGGCATAGGTCAAGGTTGAAGGGTCATCTGGCTCTTCTTCCGAATCACTAGATTCAGTTTGAGAGTTCTCAAAATATTGATTTGAATAATTTAAATATTGTAAATAAATAATTTACAACATACATTTCTTTTATTTCTTTTCAATTTGTTCTAATTCTAAGGGGAACTACATATTACATAAGAAAGAAGGAGAAGTTTAAATTACCAGCAGGAAAGGTGACGTCATTATATGGAACATAATCATGTGGGACGCGGTGGTCGAGTGGCAGCGCACTGGACTGTCGTACCGATGGTCACGGGTTTGAATCCGTGTGAAGGCAAGGGTTTGTTCCCGGGGCCTAGGGCGTCCCTGAGTCACCCCGCTCCGAATGGGTACCTAACACTACATGTAGTTAGGCGGCTGGGTAATGCGTGGAACCCACAAAGCCGTGGCCTGTGAATGCTGCATCACTTGCCAACAGATCATCTGTCATGGTCTGTGGACGCAATTATCTTCTGCATAGAAGGAGCGTCTGTATAGATAAGATAAGAGAAGAAGATAATCATCAACAGACACTGTCATCATGAATATCTCTTATTTCTACTGCATTTTGTGGCTTGCTATAAAATCTTGTAGGGTCCATTCTCTATAAATGTAAACACAAAATTAGCCTTTTTTTATACTCACTATTTCATTTTCATGTCGACCATTTCATTGTATGTTTATTATAATTATTATATGTAATTTTTAAAATAATGCATAATTGAAATGCAATTTTACAAGAAATATTTTAGATAAATAATAACATTAGTTTAATAGTACACTATAAAAATAAATATTCCTGCTATATTATAAGAAAAGGCCACAATATAAATATCGTCCTATAGAAACAATGTCAAGTCACTGTACAAGATTCGATCATTATTCTCATGGTGTTGCTTATATGCAACAAAGGTTTAGAGCTTGATAAATTAAGCTACAGTAACATATCCCCAATGACTTCCTATATGGAGAACCGGCATCGGGAAAGAGGAAGACAGGTCGCCCATGTCTGCGATTTAAAGATGTCTGCCAAAGGGACATGAAAGCAGCCATAATAAGAACAAGCGACTGGGAGTGTAAGGCAGAAGACCGATCTATCTACGTGGCGCACAGTTGTCAAAGAGGGCGACATAGTAGCCGAGGAGCGAAGGATGGAGGCTACAGACACAAGGAGCTAGGAGAAAGGACAAAAACATTTGGAAGCACAGAACTCCTGTGTAGAAGCTGTGGAAAAGACTGTCACTCAGGGTTAGGACTGCACAGCCACTCGAGGAAATGCAACCCAACTCAACGGCGATGAACCATCGTCTCGCGAGACGGACGGATACCGTTTATGTTTACCCTTTGAGGGACGGGTTTGCCGAAGCGACCGTTTCGTCCCCCCCCCTCACCAGCGAACACTAGTGAGCGGTACCGGTTTATGTCCAGGAGCGACCGTTTCGTCCCCCCCTCACCAGCGAACACTAGTGAGCGGTACCGGTTTATGTCCAGGAGCGACCGTTTCGTCCCCCCTCACCAGCGAACACTAGTGAGCGGTACCGGTTTATGTCCAGGAGCGACCGTTTCGTCCCCCCTCACCAGCGAACACTAGTGAGCGGTACCGGTTTATGTCCAGGAGCGACCGTTTCGTCCCCCCTCACCAGCGAACACTAGTGAGCGGTACCGGTTTATGTCCAGGAGCTTCAGTAGTGAATGGAAAAACAGCCGTGAGTAAATCTTACAGATTACAGGGGGTTAATAGCTTTAAAAAGTTTTTTTTTCCTAATGAAATGCACTGATAAATAAACTCTCCGTCAATAGGTAAATACTATTCATGAAATTATAAATAACTTAATTAATCTCCTCTAATATAAATAGTTTGTTTTGTGAAAAAATCATAACATATAGGAACAAATGAAAGTGCAGCAGCACTTCATGTTTAATGACTCTACATATAATTTCGCGCTGTTGAATTTTAGATGTCAGTTACATATCTATGATTGTCATAAATTCATGGGTCCCTTAGAAACAAAATAATAATAATAATAATAATAGAACTGAGATGAAAATATTTTCTTAACTCTAGTGCAATTTGCATAAAAAAGAGAAATAAGAAGTATTGTTTAAAAAAATCATGAATAAGGAAAACATTTTTCTATTTTAAAATCTTAAAAAGAAAACAACATATTATTTCCTTTTATACCTCCGTAACTCACTCATATCTGTCGTGATAAAAGAGATTTAGAGGAGTAACGCACCAAAGCCTAAACAAATAAATGCACATACGCTATCATTTAGATAAAATAAACACATGTGAATAGTGATAGAGCATTTTGAGATTAAATTAAAGTAATTAGAAAAAAAAACAGAATAAAATGGAGGCCGTTTAGTTTATTTATTGTTAATCGCGAAACGGAATAATGGTAAATGACGTCACTAGTTCTGCAAAAAGCTATTATTGTTTCGTTAGTTTTGAATGTATGAAATAAAACGCTTTATGTCTATCTTAGTAACTTTTATATGTCTATTAACCTTCTTGAAATTTACTCATTGCTAAAGACTCGTATTTACATGTCACTCAGATACGAACTTAATAAAACTGGTAAACGGCGTGTTTTTTTTAAAATTTGGAACAATGTTTCTTTCTTAAATTACATGTATTTAACTTTTCAGTAAATCATAAACATAATTTTTTTTAAAAATCACCTTTTAAAACTATATCATATTAGGTTACCCGTCCTGCGTTGAAACGATCTCAGAAGTGGGTATATATCACCAGACAGGAGTGGGTATATATCACCGTCAGGAGTGGGTATATATCACCAGACAGGAGTGGGTATATATCACCATCAGGAGTGGGTATATATCACCAGACAGGAGTGGGTATATATCACCAGACAGGAGTGGGTATATATCACCAGACAGGAGTGGGTATATATCACGAGACACAACAATTCTATCTTAAAATGTAAATCTTCCAGACCTAAATATGCATTCTCAATTCAGAAATCTCAGTTATCTTGGATAGATTTTATAAATTAATATATTGTTCATAAGACTTAAGAGTAATTAATTTGTTTAATGAACGAAGAAATACATTTTTGAAGCTAATAAAATACTTTAAGGAATAGATTCGTTTTGTAAACTCCGTTAAATAATTATTGATCTTTGCATATTTTTGACTTACTTTTGACGAGCTTATAGCTCGTTGTTTTAGGTAATATTTTTTCTAGATACAAGACTACTTTATAATTGTATCAAGTTTGTATTTAAAACATCCCTATTTGTATTGCGTCTAAGCGCGTCTGTCGCCGCTATGTCCGCTAACTCTTGATTGTTTTTGTTTTTGTTTGTTTTAAACGATTGAAAAAATAGATGTTAAAACATAATAATTTTGGTTTCGAGATTAACAGAGTGTGTTGTGTTTCTCGCCGTAAAATAATATATGACATGACCTCATTGTTTGCGTTAATAATAATTTGTGAAAAGGAAACGATGTATACACGATGAAATTTATGCACTGGGTTAAGATTGAGGGTAATTGTTGGCACTATTATCTCTATATAGAGGGGAACCTTTGTGAACTTTTAAAGGCTACTTTTGATTGGTAGTGGCAGACATTAATATCAATATCAACACTCAACATGGGTTAAAAGGAGAATATGAAAGTATTGATATTTTTATTATGCCGACCCCGATATATATATATATATATATATATATATATATATATATATATATATATATATATATATATATATATATGTTATTGTTGTATATGCAGTCTAATTTAAATTGTGTACATTACGTAAATCTGTACATGTGTGCGTGTAAGTGTTTATAGAATCGTCGGAAATCGACAATGAAATCATGAGTAATTCATAAATGACAACTTTGCTTTGCTACATAAATATTATTTAAATGTAAAAATATATAGAGAACAAATAACTTTTAAACTTTATAAATGTATTAATAGAAATAATTTTTTAAAGTAAAGAACAAGGGAAAATCTTTACATTAAAAAGCTTTCTTTGTTTTCTCTGACTTGAATTAATTTTGTATTTCCTATCAGCGCGCGCAAAAAAAAGCACCATTACTTATCTATACATATGATGTTGTACGTAAAACAAATTAATTGGCAATATAAATTAGAAGATCATAAGAAAATGCATTTAACTTGTATTCAATATTTCTATATAGTCTATGAGAAACATTATTCTTGATTTGTATTACGTAAATCTTATGTTTTACGTCACACGAAATTCTACATAAAAAACATTTAATTTTCCGAAAAAACGGATTTTTAAAATCATTTTTATATAAAATTATATACCCTATTAATTTAATTTAATCACTGTCAAATATTTAATGTCTGGTTGATTATTCCCATTGCGCTATTTTGTTCCTATTTTCAATCTTCTAGTTTTAGAAGTGGCTTGCCACTTCACTTCGTTCCCTTTAATGACGGGTTCTGTGCCAATGAATTACTAGTTTTCTCTTACCCCTGGTATTCACAGTGCTGTATTCACTTATAAGCTAAACAAGCTATAGCGTAGGGCTCCCACTTATTCGGGAGCCCCCAAAAATTGTTTTAATAAGATAGTGTCATAACACTAAAATAAATACTTCATGATAATTTTAACGATTAGATTAACGCTCAGCGATTTTGACTCATAAAACTTATCAAAATTATGCAATAGATATGCTAAGTATTTAATCTCATCTATTAGTCATAAATCGAAGACTTAGATAATATGTTTTATACAGTATTTAATAACAAAGACTGGAGACTGTAGACACGTTATAACAACTGTAGGAGTTTGATACGTTGTGATCATTAAAGCCTTGATATTTGTTTTTTAATACATATTTTACTATCTTTGTCTATTTTATTTCAATACCTTGTATGCGTTGATTCAGTTAATTTAACAAGGAAAAAGAATTGCAAAGATATGGTTGAAATAAAGACGCAAATGATAGTAGTTAGATTAACTTACAAAGTTACAGACAAGACTGGAGAACTATAAATTTTGAGTTTTAATTTTCACCGATTACAAATACGATAAGTTCAAAGGTCAAATTTATGTCCTCTAATTCTATGCTCTGTGGTCTAGAGCCAATACAAAAATCAATGTTAATGCACGTGCTATACAATAATATATAGCTCGTTGAAAATAGTTTGTGTAAATCAGTGGTTCCCAAACTTTTTTGACCCATGACCCCTTTTATTCTCAAAATTTCCCCCACGGACCCCTGTGTGAAAAAACTACATAAATGCATAGTACAAAAATTACAAGCCCCAAAAAAGCGACATTTGGTTGAAGAAGTATTTATTAAATTGTATAACTTTTGTTTAAAATAAAATTGAAAACTATTAATAACTTAGGTGAACGTGATGTGATTTTATGAGTGTATTTATGTCCGACTCAATGTTTGTGAGTAGCAACCGCAAATCCCCACGAGCGCCAATTTCTAGTCGGTTTCTGTTTTTGTATGATGAGGTCCATAACGGCACTGAATCTTTGTTCTACCAAATAGGAAAACGGGAAAGCAGTTAACAACTTCTGTACAATAAACCATAATGCAAGATATAAAATTGTCATCTGATTTTGTAGCCAGAATTTGTGTTATCTTAGTTCAAACATTGGTTCAAGTTCTTCATTTCAATAAGCTGCTCCTGTATTCGTATGGATTCATCTGTGTTTGGGATCTGAGTTTGTCCACGCGCAAAAGCGTTCAACTGCAAGTCAGGAATATCCAAGTGAGGAATACCTTCAAATCTTTGGTTCAGGTCAGCATGAATAGCTTTTGAAGTTTTGACATTAAGCCAGGAAATCTTTATCTCTACTTTGCAATTTTGAAAGATTTGGAAACTGAAAACATTCTCCTGTTTCTAAGTTTTGTTTGTACAGAAAAAGGTTTGCAACAAACGCAGATATTACGCTTTCAGTTTTGGTCAAATTTAATTGGTTACCTTGTAGATTAAAATTAGTCTTATTAAAGCTGTTAAATAAATCATTTATAAAGGATATGTCTTTTTTAAAGTTAATTCTGTCACAATTCATTGTCTTTGTTTTGCAAAAATTCCAACACTGAATGAAAGAGAGCTTAGAATCGATTTAAAAACGTACTTGTTGATAATCAACGTAATTTTGTGCTAATAAGTAAACGATTATAGTCTGCTTCATTTTCAAACAATGTTGAGTAAATAATCTCTCATCAAGGCATTCCTTTTAATTTTATTAACTGCACTAATGACGTCATCTAGTGATCCATGCAAACTTTCACTAAGATTGTTTGCGAATAAATGATGTCGATGAATGACACAATGTACTGAAAATTCATTTGCTTCAGTTTGCTTTAAGTATGCCAGAAAGTCAAGGGTATTGCTTTAATTTCAAAAAATCTTTTTAATTCAGAAAATAACGTTTCACATTTCGAATCTGTTTCCAAACATTTAGCAATACTTATTCAACAACACTGTTTTGTTGGCTCACTCAGTGCTGGATTTGCCTTTTTGCTAATCAAGCCATAGCTTAGGGCCACCTCCTTTCTTGGAGGCCTTCGGAATTTTTTCATATCACTGACATAGAATATCTGGACTTCCAAAAGGGCCCCTATATCTAAAATAACCTAAGGCCCCAATATCTCAAATAGTCTAGGTCCCCATCAAGTCTAAAACCGGCCCAGAGCTCACTCATTCTCCTATGTGCTGTAACAAACCAGTGTTAATAATTATTAACGTTTTCAATGGCGTGCTACATTAAAGCATTATTGGATATAATTTTTGACGATAAGATAAAATTTAGATAAATATAACTTCCAGAAACATCGAAAAATACCCAACCTTGCAACCCTCGCGGATTCAATAAGAAAAACGTGTATTTCTCTGACTTAATTATTGGAATTCCGCATTTCTTACGCATCAAGCTAGACCTTTCAATAAACCAAGTATTTTGATTGGTTATAGCTGTGGAAATTACCTCAGTTCTAATACATTTTCTAGGCAAAACAACATTGTACACCATTACTGATAGCACCTAAAATCGTATTTAATTATTTGAAAAAATACTATTTTACTTATTGTTATTTATTTTAAGTTCCATAATAATAAAAATTTATCACAGTTTTATTGTTTTATATTAAACCTTGCTCGGACCCCCTGACGTTGTTCAGGGACCCCCAAATCAATTTTAATTTTCCATGGACCCCCTGAAAAGTTCCGCGGACCCCTGGGGTCCTTACGGACCACTTTGGGAACCACTGGTGTAAATTCTCCTATTGGAGAATAATGGAAATATTACATTTTCATATATGAAATGTAATGTTAAAAAAATAAACGCCACGTCCATCAAAAGAATGAGGCAAAGATCAGTTATCGAAGTTTGAGATGTTAATATTTTAAAGATAATTGACACGAATTACATGTACAGAATACATTTTTATGTAACTTTAATTATATTTTCTTGTTTTTTAAAACATGTGTTCTATTATGTTTTGGATTTTTTGGGTCTAAAAATGTGTTCCAATGTGCAATTGTCTAAACAAGTGTTTAATTTTATGTTGGTGTAATTGTATTAACATGTGTTTCAATGTTATGTTGGTGTAATTGTATTAACATGTGTTTCAATGTTATGTTGGTGTAATTGTATTAACATGTGTTTCAATGTTATGTTGGTGTAATTGTCTAAACAAGTGTTTAATTTTATGTTGGTGTAATTGTATTAACATGTGTTTCAATGTTATGTTGGTGTAATTGTATTAACATGTGTTTCAATGTTATGTTGGTGTAATTGTATTAACATGTGTTTCAATGTTATGTTGGTGTAATTGTATTAACATGTGTTTCAATGTTATGTTGGTGTAATTGTATTAACATGTGTTTCAATGTTATGTTGGTGTAATTGTCTAAACATGTGTTTCAATGTTATGTTGGTGTAATTGTATTAACATGTGTTTCAATGTTATGTTGGTGTAGTTGTCTAAACATGTGTTTCAATGTTTTGTTGGTGTAATCGTTCTGTGTAGGTGTGTAGCTGTATGTCTACTATGTTTCCATAACACCATATATTATCAACATATATATTTATAATAACAAGAATATACTATGTGTTTGTGCAACAGCTCAAAGTTTATTACTATCTCTTCTCTGCAGCCTGAAATTCTCGGCGTCAATGTTAATAAATTAATTATAGAGTAAACATAAAAAGTTAAGAATGATTAACACAACTACCTATTAAATTTTAACTTACGTCCACTTACCTGTCGTCTTTTGGATCGTCCTTATATATCTAACAAACTAGCGCGCTGCTATCTATATATCTGTAAATGTAAAACTTTATTGCGTTTATAAGAAACTACTCACACCAGTAAAAGAGCGTGCAATTCTTTGAAAATTCTCGCGTTAACATCACAGGCGTAGTGAAGTCGGGGGGGGGGCGTCTTAGGAGCAAATTGATTAGGAAATAAAATAGTCACGTTTATAAAATAAAAAAATTGGAACCCCGGTTGCTTGAACATTTTTTTCTTTAACATATTTAGACATATCAATCAAACAAAATGAACAAGTGACAAGATATTGTTTGAAACAAACCAAGTCTATACTGGTTGTAGGAGAATCCACGCAATCAATATACATAATTTGATATGCATGTTCGACCCGTCTGTTTGTCATGCTTCTTATTTTAGAAAGCAGCGCACCAAATTACTGCACCAAAATAACTATTTTCGAACGTCCGCATAAAATTGTTAAATTTTGATATAAATGAAGAAAAAAAAAGAAAGCTCTGTATTATATTATTTTTTATTCTGATGTGTATTTTTCAAAAATTTCTTGATTTCAACTGAAATATATTTATTTTGAAAACTTCCGTCATTTTTGACGGGTGATACAATAGTTTATAAATATTATATCTCTTATTTAAGAGATCGAAGTCAAGTGGCTTGCCACTTGTTTAGATATATTTAACAAAGTTAGTATACATTTCCGCATACTACCTATTAGGCAAAATAATAAATGATGTTAGTTGTAAAAAAATATATACTTTTCTAAATTTGAAATAACTAAGATATTAAAATTTATTTTTTCTTTCAATTTAACATTTCTATAAATAATATTTTGTTACATGCAATACAAAATGTATACAATACAAATAAATAATACAATGACGCATAGACGTGTAAATTGATATTTAACCGAAGTTATCGAAAATAATATGATATTCTATTTAGTCCTGCCATTTAAATTGTCTTAATTCTATGGCATCCGTCCATCCTCATGGGATAAAGGTGTTTCCTTTTGCTCATCTACCCCCTTCCCCTTTCTGCTGGCCCTTTCTCCTCGCTCCTGGCTGTAAGGGAAGCATCCGCGACTTGAATGCCCTAGCACACTTTTGCCCACCAGGAGGTGTGCTCCTCAGCAATGGTCTCCCACGTTTTATGGTCAATCTGTGCTAGAGTCATGTCTTGCAGACATCCTTTAAGCGCAAGCAGGGGCGTCCTCTCTTCGGCATAACAAGTGCCAGCTCACCGTAAAGCAAAGCTCTTGGAATGCGCTCTGAGCTCATCCTGCGGACATGTCACAACAACGCAGGCGCCTCTCACTCAGGATTGAGTGCATGCTCAGCATATGACTCCTTCTGAGTACCTCGACATTCGTGATCTTGTACTGCCACTAGATGTGCAGAATTCTGCGCAAGCATCGTAAGTGGAAGCTGTTGAGTTGCTTTATTTGTTTGGCATAGGTCGTCCATCACTCGCTGCCATAGAGGAGGGTGCTGAGCACACATGCCTGGTAAACAGTGATTTTAGTCCTATCAGTGAGCTGTGCATTGTTCCACACTCTTTGATTCAGCCTAGCCATTAATGATGCAGCCTTGCCGATTCTGGTTTCAATTTCCTTTTCCAGGGAGAGTGTGCTTGTGATGTTACTGCCAAGGTAGGTAAAATCCTCGACGACATCCAAGTTGTTTCCCTCAATGGAGATTGCTGGGAAGCAGTCTGTTCCTTGTCTCATAATGTTGGTCTTTTTTAGGCTTATCGTTAGACCAAAATCCGTGCATGCCTCTGAGAACTTATTGACCAAACTGTGGAGACCTATCTCTGAATGTGAGGTAAGGGCTGCGTCATCTGTGAAGAGCAACTCTCTAATTAAATTTTTTTCCACTTTTCGCTTCGCATGGAGACGGCTGATGTTGTATAGATTTCAATCCGTCCTGGTATGGATGTTTACACCCTCGAAGCAGTCCTCGAAAGCATGACGCAGTAGCATCGAGAAAAAGATACCGAAGAGTGTTGGAGCCAGTAAACAGCCCTGTTTGACTCCACTACAAACTTGGAAGGGTTCTGAGGTGGCACCATCGAAGAGCACTGTGCTGTGCATATTCGTGTGTAAGGACTCGATTATGGAGAGAAGCCGCGGCGGAAATTCTATTTTTTCCAATATACGTAGCAGACCCATTGCGGCTGACCAGGTCAAACGCCTTTGTTAGATCTCAGAAGGCAACGAAGAGGGCTTTCTCTTGTAGATTACGGAGTGAGAATATCATGTCCATGGTTGACCTGCCAGCCCAAAATCCGCATGTGATTCTGGGTAGACATTATGTGCCAGAGTTTGCAGGCGTGCAAGGATCACTCTGGCAAAAGCCTTTTCCACAATACTCAGTAAGAAGATTCAACAATATTTACTGAAGTCGCTGCGATCACCTTTGTTTTTATAAAGCGTGACTATTTTGGTGTCACGCATATCCATATTACATATGTCTTAATTACAACCTCATATAAAGTATGTCGATAGCAGTGCTTTTAAGTGCGGCGTTCATAGAAACAGAATTTCATTGCACATCAAATGTAATAATAGAAAGTCTTTTAATTTGTTAATTTTCCCTTTTATGTATATGTGAGTTCAGAATTAGATCAAATATTTTATTTCCATTTAATATTCTGAACCGGTTTTATCTAATAAAACTATATTATAATTTGCAATTGTCACGCAAGTCAGTCAGTCTGTCCTGACGCTACTAATTTTAGAAAGCAGGGAAAACAAAATTACTGCACCAAAACATCAAAAGGTGTGAAAATTAAATATGCGCTGTGAAAAAATATTATATGAAGTCTTTGTTTTCGCTCATATTTTAATTTTCGAAAATGGATCAATGTAAAAAGAGGACTTGATGATGGTTAATTATAAAATTAAAACAAAAAGTGGGCGCCATAGGCGCCCTGCAACCCCTATTATAAAATACTTTGTGTACATTTCAGAAAGTTTAATATTTCGTATTTATCAAACAAGGACAAGTTAGTTTAGCTTTTGAAAAAGGTCGGCGCCGTAGGCACCCTAAAAAAAGTGCATTTTTTATAAAATAATTAGATTTCAACTGAAAACTTCCCTTATTTTTGACGGGTGTACGCTAGTGTATTATATAATTTACTGTCAAAACAAAAATAACAATCATTAAACACAATCAAACTTACAGACTACACTACTTTAACAAACTGACGGACAACCCTTACAATCAAACGATTCTTACGGGCAGACCGACACCACTAATAAACAGACAACTTTTACATGCAGACAATACTAGCACTCAGTTATCTCTTACATTTAGGAAACACAAACAGACAGACAACTTTTACATACAGACAGTACACGCACTCAGTTATCTCTTACATTTAGGAAACACAGACAGACAACTTTTACATAGAGACAGTACACGCACTCAGTTATCTCTTACATTTAGGAAACACAAACAAACAGACAACTTTTACATACAGACAATTATAGCACTCAGTTATCTCTTACATTTAGGAAACACAAACAAACAGACAACTTTTACATAAAGACTATACTAGCACTCAGTTATCTCTTACATTTAGGAAACACAAACAAACAGACAACTTTTACATACAGACAATACTAGCACTCAGTTATCTCTTACATTTAGGAAACACAAATGTTGAATAGTAACTCAATATACTTTTGAGAACTGTTACTATTAGAATTTTAGAACCATTGGGGGATAGGGGTTTAGACGCTGACCTTGAGTGGACAAAGATTTTGGAATAATCTGATGGGTCATGGATAATTTATTAGGACGCTACAACTACTTAAGTCACATGTGATCACGTGTCAGGTGCCTGATGACGCCTGAATGTATGCATGCGAGCACGTGCAAAGGAATTGGTACATGAGGGCTGACCAATCAAATTAAGAGTTGCACGCTGACCCATGCCACCCAGTTGAATAGCCAATAATAACGGCTAGGAATCTAGGACAGCGGGTCGCCACCCACGCGGTGAGCAGCCCAATATATACCCCAGCAAAACCCTAAGGCGTCCTCTCTCTCTCAGAAGATCACAGTCACAGACCACCATAAGATTGAGTTCTGAGGTGTTAGACTGTTCGATTAGAGGAGCCTAGCTGAGAAGTTTGTTCCCAGGTTGAGTACTTAGTAATAGCAGTTGAAATGTTTTTTTGTATATAGTTAAATGCTTTTATTCTTAACTATATTGATTATTGATTGTTAGTTAAGGTGTGCACTATTTTTATTGTCTTCAGCTAGTATAGTAGGTCATAGCGGAGAATAGCGGTTAGGCAAGCTAACCTATAGCAGACCAGACAGGAGACGTGCTGCTTTGAAGAAGGGGACAAGGCGACCCCATCTCTACACGTGAGAACCACTGTGGAAGACGCTCATCCCTGTGAGCAGACCAAGCAGACTGTCAATCATTCCACATAGCTGAGTTTTGACCCCGGACTGACCTCCGGAAAAGAATTGCCCAACCAAATTGGGAGACGCTACGCTTGACTGCGGAGCAGATAGAGGCAGTGACGTATAAGTAACAGTCACTCATCCATTGGCCACACCCGTTTGACCAGAGGGGAGTTGGGTCAAACGCGAATCATTGTTAGATTCAGTCGTTTATCTTATGTAGTGTATTGTCCAACCATATATGTTGCTAAATATATTCTATGTCGTATTTATATATATATATTTTATTTAATGTATTAAATATTATCTCTTTTTGTATAAAGAGGTGTTGTGCGTCATTATTTGTATGTGTTTAGATATAGTAGTAGTTATACGTAGTTGTGTAGTTCTAACTTGTACTTACGTATTGTAGTACTGGGGGCTGGAGCCAAATGATTAATATTACTCCTAGACAATAGAGCCAAAATACTTAACATTGGGAGCTCGTCCTAAGCAAATTATTTAGGGCTTTTGTATTTAGGGACCTTAAAGCTAACATATATTTATATTTTGCTTATATGATTATTATATTAGAAGCTATTACATGATAAGTTTATATATATGTTATAACATTTTGATACATTTGTAAAAGTATTTTTTTTCTATTTACTGATTGCCTTTCTTTTATATAAACATAGCGAAACACTCTCTCTACACCTCCTGTTGTGTGTTGCTGCCCACCCAGTGAGTCTTACACCTTCTTACATAAGACCGACACAGGCCGACGCTACGAACAGGGTCGAAGGTCACCTCGCCTCCCAGCGTTGGGCAGACAAGGAGCGGTCAAGGAAAGGTTAGTTGTCCGTTACTGTTTACACTTAACAGCCACACACTATACAGTAGCGAGCGGAGTGTCTATAGGGTAGTTGTTAGGATAGTCTATAGGGTAGTTGTTAGGATAGTCTATAGGGTAGTTGTTAGGATAGTCTATAGGGTAGTTGTTAGGATAGTCTATAGGGTAGTTGTTAGGATAGTCTATAGGGTAGTTGTTAGGATAGTCTATAGGGTAGTTGTTAGGATAGTCTATAGGGTAGTTGTTAGGATAGTCTATAGGGTAGTTGTTAGGATAGTCTATAGGGTAGTTGTTAGGATAGTCTATAGGGTAGTTGTTAGGATAGTCTATAGGGTAGTTGTTAGGATAGTCTATAGGGTAGTTGTTAGGATAGTCTATAGGGTAGTTCTTAGGATAGTCTATAGGGTAGTTGTTAGGATAGTCTATAGGGTAGTTGTTAGGATAGTCTATAGGGTAGTTGTTAGGATAGTCTATAGGGTAGTTGTTAGGATAGTCTATAGGGTAGTTGTTAGGATAGTCTATAGGGTAGTTGTTAGGATAGTCTATAGGGTAGTTGTTAGGATAGTCTATAGGGTAGTTGTTAGGATAGTCTATAGGGTAGTTGTTAGGATAGTCTATAGGGTAGTTGTTAGAATAGTCTATAGGGTAGTTGTTAGGATAGTCTATAGGGTAGTTGTTAGGATAGTCTATAGGGTAGTTGTTAGGATAGTCTATAGGGTAGTTGTTAGGATAGTCTATAGGGTAGTTGTTAGGATAGTCTATAGGGTAGTTGTTAGGATAGTCTATAGGGTAGTTGTTAGGATAGTCTATAGGGTAGTTGTTAGGATAGTCTATAGCAGTGGTCCCCAACCTTTTTAACGCCGCGGACCACTAAAAGTTTGATAATTTTACCGTGGCCCACCTGGGGGGGGGTATGGGGGTGGGTGGAGGATGTGGGGGGAGGTAGGGTTTGCGGCTGCTTTGATTGTTTATACAGGTATTTTAGATTGTTTTGATTTTATAGTTTTAATTTAATTGTACTGAAACATTCATTCAAAATAAAATAAAGTTACACAAAAAGTGAATTAAAGATTATTTAATATTTTAATTTACTCGTATGTTAAATCAATGAGTTCTTGGGTCTTTTGTGGTTGGATAGTAGCACGTAAAAGCAAAGACAGGTGATCGATTTTCCTCTTGATAGCCATCTTATTTCTGTGTACAAAAGGAGGCATCTGTGCTCTGCGTCCATCTCCTCAAAAAGCTGCTCAAACAGGCGTGAGTTAAGGGCGTGTGCCCTGATGTGGTTAATAACTTTAATGACATCAATCATTACACAATTAAATTATGGTGACATTTTTCGGCTTGTCAACATTTCCCTGTGAATGATACAATGCGTAGATTAACACTCAGGTGCAACCTACTTAATCCGAGCTGTTAAACCAGACAGTCGTCCAGTCATGGCAGCAGCACCATCTGTACTGATGCCGACACAAAAGGACCATTTTAGGTGTCCAGTGACTTGAACAAGTAAGCTCCCGTGGTGTTGGTTGACAAAGATAGAGCACATTACAAATCCTCCGTACATCCTCATGATAAATATATCTCACATAAATAAACAAGTAATATTGCTTTGTTGTCGATGTCTGTAGATTCGTCAACCTGGAGTGCGTACCACTGTGATGAATTAATCCTCTCCAACAATTGTATCTCAATATCTTCGGCTATTTCCTCATTGCCCCTAGTTACAGTGGTAGGCGACAATGGCACATGTGCTATCTTTTTAACAGCAGCCTCTCCTAGAAGTTCATGGAAAACTTCTTTAGCTTGTTAACACGGGTCACCCATCAAAATCGCGCACAACAAAAGAGCGCCTACATAAAAGCGCCGTGATAAGAATGCCGACATAAGAGCGCCGACACAGAGAGCAAAGATTGACTGTAAGCGGTTGTCCGCTCTGCGCTAATTTGTCAATGATGTTCTTTGGACGTGGTGCCGCCAAAACGGCTAACAAACTTTTCCATCTTGTGTATGGAAAGACGCACAATCCCTAAAGAAATACACCCCATTAAAAAAATGTAAATAATGTAATGTTCATTTGCTCGCGGACCACCTGGCACATCTCCGCGGACCACTAGTGGTCCGCGGACCCCAGGTTGGGGACCACTGGTCTATAGGGTAGTTGTTAGTATAGTCTATAGGGTAGTTGTTAGGATAGTCTATAGGGTAGTTGTTAGGATAGTCTATAGGGTAGTTGTTAGGATAGTCTATAGGGTAGTTGTTAGGATAGTCTATAGGGTAGTTGTTAGGATAGTCTATAGGGTAGTTGTTAGGATAGTCTATAGGGTAGTTGTTAGGATAGTCTATAGGGTAGTTGTTAGGATAGTCTATAGGGTAGTTGTTAGGATAGTCTATAGGGTAGTTGTTAGGATAGTCTATAGGGTAGTTGTTAGGATAGTCTATAGGGTAGTTGTTAGGATAGTCTATAGGGTAGTTGTTAGGATAGTCTATAGGGTAGTTGTTAGGATAGTCTATAGGGTAGTTGTTAGGATAGTCTATAGGGTAGTTGTTAGGATAGTCTATAGTGTAGTTGTTAGGATAGTCTATAGGGTAGTTGTTAGGATAGTCTATAGGGTAGTTGTTAGGATAGTCTATAGTGTAGTTGTGAGGATAGTCTATAGGGTAGTTGTTAGGATAGTCTATAGGGTAGTTGTTAGGATAGTCTATAGGGTAGTTGTTAGGATAGTCTATAGGGTAGTTGTTAGGATAGTCTATAGGGTAGTTGTTAGGATAGTATATAGGGTAGTTGTTATGATAGTCTATAGGGTAGTTGTTAGGATAGTCTATAGGGTAGTTGTTAGGATAGTCTATAGGGTAGTTGTTAAGATAGTCTATAGGGTAGTTGTTAGGATAGTCTATAGGGTAGTTGTTAGGATAGTCTATAGGGTAGTTGTTAGGATAGTCTATAGGGTAGTTGTTAGGATAGTCTATAGGGTAGTTGTTAGGATAGTCTATAGGGTAGTTGTTAGGATAGTCTATAGGGTAGTTGTTAGGATAGTCTATAGGGTAGTTGTTAGGATAGTCTATAGGGTAGTTGTTAGGATAGTCTATAGGGTAGTTGTTAGGATAGTCTATAGGGTAGTTGTTAGGATAGTCTATAGGGTAGTTGTTAGGATAGTCTATAGGGTAGTTGTTAGGATAGTCTATAGGGTAGTTGTTAGGATAGTCTATAGGGTAGTTGTTAGGATAGTCTATAGGGTAGTTGTTAGGATAGTCTATAGGGTAGTTGTTAGGATAGTCTATAGGGTAGTTGTTAGGATAGTCTATAGGGTAGTTGTTAGGGTAGTCTATAGGGTAGTTGTTAGGATAGTCTATAGGGTAGTTGTTAGGATAGTCTATAGGGTAGTTGTTAGGATAGTCTATAGGGTAGTTGTTAGGATAGTCTATAGGGTAGTTGTTAGGATAGTCTATAGGGTAGTTGTTAGGATAGTCTATAGGGTAGTTGTTAGGATAGTCTATAGGGTAGTTGTTATGATAGTCTATAGGGTAGTTGTTAGGATAGTCTATAGGGTAGTTGTTAGGATAGTCTATAGGGTAGTTGTTAGGATAGTCTATAGGGTAGTTGTTAGGATAGTCTATAGGGTAGTTGTTAGGATAGTCTATAGGGTAGTTGTTAGGATAGTCTATAGGGTAGTTGTTAGGATAGTCTATAGGGTAGTTGTTAGGATAGTCTATAGGGTAGTTGTTAGGATAGTCTATAGGGTAGTTGTTAGGATAGTCTATAGGGTAGTTGTTAGGATAGTCTATAGGGTAGTTGTTAGGATAGTCTATAGGGTAGTTGTTAGGATAGTCTATAGGGTAGTTGTTAGGATAGTCTATAGGGTAGTTGTTAGGATAGTCTATAGGGTAGTTGTTAGGATAGTCTATAGGGTAGTTGTTAGGATAGTCTATAGGGTAGTTGTTAGGATAGTCTATAGGGTAGTTGTTAGGATAGTCTATAGGGTAGTTGTTAGGATAGTCTATAGGGTAGTTGTTAGGATAGTCTATAGGGTAGTTGTTAGGATAGTCTATAGGGTAGTTGTTAGGATAGTCTATAGGGTAGTTGTTAGGATAGTCTATAGGGTAGTTGTTAGGATAGTCTATAGGGTAGTTGTTAGGATAGTCTATAGGGTAGTTGTTAGGATAGTCTATAGGGTAGTTGTTAGGATAGTCTATAGGGTAGTTGTTAGGATAGTCTATAGGGTAGTTGTTAGGATAGTCTATAGGGTAGTTGTTAGGATAGTCTATAGGGTAGTTGTTAGGATAGTCTATAGGGTAGTTGTTAGGATAGTCTATAGGGTAGTTGTTAGGATAGTCTATAGGGTAGTTGTTAGGATAGTCTATAGGGTAGTTGTTAGGATAGTCTATAGGGTAGTTGTTAGGATAGTCTATAGGGTAGTTGTTAGGATAGTCTATAGGGTAGTTGTTAGGATAGTCTATGGACGTTTATGTATGTTTAGCATACACTAGGAATATTTTAGTCTGAGACCGTACACCCGAAAAAGCGATATACGCTAGGGTCTTTTTCTAAAACTTTTCTTACTCTTTAGATTTTACCCGGTAGGCTTACAGTTGTCAATTATAGTTGTATTGTACTGTATTTCATTGACATACCGTTTATCAATCGGTTGTGCGTTATTAGTAGCCGTTTTTAGATTGTTGTATCGCGTGCCAGACAAATTCTGACATAGCAGCAACAATGAAAACCATACAAGAACTCAGAGAAGAAGCCATCGAAATAGGGCTTAAGGGAAAAGAAATTCATAAATACATACAGGACCAGAGATATCGTCAAGAAGAAAAGGAAGAAAAAATTCGCCTAGAAAAAAAAGAAATAGAAGAAAATGAACGAAGAGAAGAAAATGAAAGGAAAAGAAGACAGATGGAGATAGATAGAGAAGTGGAATTAAAACGAATAGAGACGGAAGCAAATAGAGGAAATCAATCCACAAGCAATGGCAATGGTTCAGAAGCAGAACCAAATAGGACACCTTTCAGGGACAGACTTGACAGGAACTTACCAAACTACAATGACTCTGAAGATTTGGACAGCTATTTATTGTCGTTCGAATTGACTGCCACGCGATGTGGCATTCCCAAGACACAGTGGGCTGACCACTTACATACTAAATTGTCCGCTAAGCTACGACAATTTATGACGACACAAGACATGCTGACAAACAGGACAAACTATGATACAACTAAGACACAACTCCTGCGTCAGGCAGGCTATAATAGTGAGACGTATAGGGCTAAATGGAACTCGTTAGCGCCTGTACAAGATGACTTTAGATCTTTCCAGTCAAATCTAATTAGAACATTGGACAACTGGATAGACACGACAAAGACACCTAAAACCTTTGACGGACTGAGAGATCTACTCTGCCTTAATAAAATATTATTACATGTTAACACAAGTGCCTTAAAATCAATTTTACTCAAAGAACCGAAAAATTGTCCAGAGGTTCTAGCACAAGTAGATATGTTAAAGTCCATCCACGATGGAAAAATTTCACGACCAAACAGCTATAAAACAATGCCTATTGTTGATGCTGCGGCAGCTATTATGCCACAATCTGCCCCGAGATATAGGTCACGATCTGTACCTCGCAATTCAGGATCTATTGTCTGCTATGCATGCAACAAAATGGGACACATAGCTAATGAGTGTCGATTAAATAGAACCAGAAATGCACCAGTGGATGACGTCACACGTGTGCAACGATTTCACTCCAACAATCAATCACCTCAAAAGCCGGGAGGATACAATTACCAAGGAAATAAAGAATTTGGAAACAAATACAACAACCACAGACAAGGAAGACCACAGAAAAAGCCAGCGCGACAATTCTGACTACATAACGTAAAGAACGAATGCTTACAACACTGTAACGCATGCAAACACAACATAAGCACAGCAAATATGCCGATACCTTGTAGGCAAAAAACACTAGACAGCATGGAAACAAAGGAAAATATTCATAAGAAATCGTTAGGCACATTGAAATTTAGTAAGGGCTTATTATTCGACAAGAAAGTATCAGTCTTAAGAGATAGTGGATGTAGTATAGTAGGATGTCGAAAATCGTTAGTACCCCCTAACAATTATTCACAAGAAAAGTTTACATTGAAACTAATAGACGGCACAGTCCGACAGTTCCCTACGGCGCAGGTGCAGATAAAGACGCCGCACCTAACAGGAACATTTCTCGCAGCTTTGTTTGATGACCCAGTAGCCGACGTAATAATAGGGAACGTAGGGGACGCTACTACGTCATGTTTACCCGCGGGCGCAGTAACGCGTGGCTCAGCGAAGCGGGCGAACAAAGAGAAACCTTTGATGCCGCCCTACCAAAGAATTGACACGGTCAGTACTGACCTTCGCCAGGATCAATTAAATGACCCTGACCTCCAACACCTGTGGGAAGACGCTAAACTTGGCACGCAACAGCTAACAAAGACGGGAGCTGTAACATATGTAGAAAGAAATGGTCTCTTGTACCGAGATTTCATCTACCATTCAGACCACTCTAGAGTGGATAGCAAACTTGTCGTTCCTACAAACAGAAGACAACTAGTATTAGAAACGGCACATAGCTCTCCATTAGCGGGGCACATGTCCATTCGACGAACTAAAGATAGGGTTTATTCCGAATTTTTTTGGCCTCATGTAGACAAAGACATTAAGGCTTATGTTAAATCCTGTCCAACATGCCAAAAAGCTAGACCGGCAGGCCGAGTATGCAAAGTAGAACTAGGAACGATGGAGGTTATAGGTACGCCATTTACCAAAGTAGCTATAGACATTGTAGGACCTCTGCAAATGACAGACAGAAAAAATAGGTACGTTTTAACCCTTGTGGACACAGCTACAAGATGGCCTGAAGCCATAGCATTAAAGAATATAACGTCAGAAGACGTTCAAGAGGGACTGTTTAGCATTTTTTGCCGAATAGGTTTTCCCCACACTATACTATCTGACAACGGTCCACAATTCAGATCTGACATATACCACCAAGTCTGTAGTTTTTTTAACATTCATCCGACCAAATCATCCATATACCACCCTCAATCAAACGGCATGGTTGAGAGATTTAACGGAACGCTAAAATCTATACTTAGGAAAGTGGCAGAAAACGAACCACAAAACTGGGATAGATTTATCTCAGCTGCACTATTTGCTTATCGGGAAATCCCTAATGAAACAACTGGTATTTCTCCATATGAGCTCGTATTTGGTAGAAAAGTGCGTGGTCCTATGTCAATATTAAAACACATTTTCACAAACAACGATGTGGATGATGATCAAAAACCGGTATATGACTACTTAATAGATCTGAGAAATAGATTACAGTTAGTAACACAGACAGCAATAGCCCATGCAAGAATAAAACAGTGCCAGGCAAAAGCATACTATGATAAACATGCAAAAGACAAAGACATAGAAGAAGGAGATCACGTACTGATACTGAAACCAAAAAAAGGCAACAAACTGATGCTGCAATGGGACGGTCCTTATCTGGTACATAGAAAACTATCAAAATTTAATGTCCAGATTAAGAAAAGGAAAATCATTGAAAACATATCACGTAAATAGACTGTGGAAATTTCATGAAAGAAAAACGAACCCTCCGCCTATAGCTAAGGAGCAGACAGAACAGTATCACATTTTGCACGGTTCCCTTGCATCGGTCGTTAACGAAACAGATGACTATGATAACGAATGTGATGCAGAAGTAACGAGAGTGCCAACCCTGGATTCACATGCTGAATCAGTCAATACTATAAAATTTAATCCAGAGTTAACGCAAGGGCAGATAAGCCAACTAAATAACCTGTTATCAGAGTTCAACTCAGTTGTCTCCGACATCCCAGGAAAAACAAATCTCGGACATCATACGATTGAGGTAACGTCAACTACACCTATTACACTTAAACCTTATGCAATACCATATAATCTGCAAAAAGTGCTAGCAGAAGAAATAGAGCAAATGTTAAAGTTAGACGTAATTGAGGAGTCTAATTCACCTTACGCGGCACCTATCGTTTTAGTCAAAAAGAAAGACGGAACAATTAGGACATGTGTGGATTACAGAAAATTAAATTTTATTACTAAATTCGTAGCTGAAGTGATACCAGATCAGGAAGAAATGATGTCGAAACTTCATAGTTCTAAATATTTCAGCAAGCTGGATTTAACTAAAGGATATTGGCAAATACCTTTAGATGAGCAAAGCAAAGCTTTAACAGCATTTAGAGTTCCATCAGGGTTGTACCAATTTAAATACATGCCTTTTGGTCTTGCTACGGCTCCACTAACATTTAACAAAATAGTTAGAAAACTATTTAAGGGGATGAATCAAGTAATTACATACTTTGATGACATATGCATATTTTCTAACAACTGGGAGGAGCATATCAATGAATTAAGAGAAGTATTCCTTCGACTAAAAGAGTCAGGATTTACAGTAAAACCCTCTAAATTGGAATTGGGTTACTCAAACATAAAATTTCTTGGCCACATTGTGGGAGAAGGTATTTTAAAACCGGACCCTGATAATATTGACAAAATTTTAAAGTTACAACAGCCAAAAACAAAAAAGCAGGTCCGTAGCCTTATAGGATTAGCCTCATATTACAGTAAATTTATTCCAGGGTTTGCGACACTCACAGCACCACTTACTGATTTAACAAAAAAAGGTAAGTCGAATAAAATAGTGTGGACTGTTGAGTGTGACAGTGCACTAAGGACAATTCAAACTCTCCTTTCCAGTTATCCCATCCTTATGCTGCCTAATGTTAATCTGCCATTTGTTGTTAGTACAGATGCTTCTACAACAGGAGTGGGTGCCTGTCTAATGCAGGAGAGGCGAGGAGTCCTCCACCCGGTAAAGTACATAAGCCGAAAATTACTAGACAGAGAGACCAGATACTCTACCATTGAGAGAGAGTGTTTGGCTATTGTATGGGCAGTGAAGAAGCTATCCAGGTACCTCCTAGGGTCAAAATTCCAATTGCAATGTGACCACAAATGTCTTAGTTACCTACAAACATCTAATTTTGCCAATCCTAGAATTTGTAGATGGGCGCTAGCCCTGCAGGAATTTGTATTTGATATTAGCTACATTAAAGGTACTGAAAATGTGGTAGCTGATTTTTTATCCAGAAGTTATGATTGATAACATAGTTTGTTTATACAATTTCAATTGAGATAATTTAAATAATTATATCCTGCTTTCATTTTCCTGTCTTCATTTTACTTAATAAATTGACAGCTACACGAGTTAGTTTATATGTTCTTATAAAATAGATATTGCCACGTCAAAGATTTAATATGTCTTATAAATTATAAAACATACTTATTGATGATAAATATTAATTACAGGATGGTGTAAAATATTTATATGTATATTTTTCTCTAATTTTTAACATGAAAAGGCTAATAATATTACCTGTTCTATTTTCTCGTTACAGATAAAAATATGATGTTACGAATTTTTTTATAAATAGTAACCTAAAACTTGATGGCATGTATAGATACTAATGTTGTATGTTGGATATAAAGACATATAATTCTAAAATTGATTCTATTTAATATTGGATACACGTTATTCTTCAAATTAAGTGTTAAATTATTTCTTTTGAAAATAGTCGTTGACATAATTTGTAATTGCTTTTCTAATGTTATTATAGTAAGAATATGTAAGATATTGATGATGTGTTTACTATTGTGTATTTTTGAATCTATATGTACAATATTTGATGTTAATTTTTTTTTCTATCGTCTTCAAAAATTTTCTCGCAACTTTGCTAAGAAGTGTGACAATACAGGGTGTATTGTCACAAGAGTAAGAGGGGGGGGAGTGTTAAGTACCTTAATAATGGTTTGAGAATCTCATTCAGTTTAGAACCATTGGGGGATAGGGGTTCAGACGCTGACCTTGAGTGGACAAAGATTTTGGAATAATCTTATGGGTCATGGAAAATTTATTAGGACGCTACAACTACTTAAGTCACATGTGATCACGTGGCAGGTGCCTGATGACGCCTGAATGTATGCATGCGAGCACGTGCAAAGGAATTGGTACATGAGGGCTGACCAATCAAATTAAGAGTTGCACGCTGACCCATGCCACCCAGTTGAATAGCCAATAATAACGGCTAGGAATCTAGGACAGCGGGTCGCCACCCACGCGGTGAGCAGCCCAATATATACCCAAGCAAAACCCTAAGGCGTCCTCTCTCTCTCAGAAGATCACAGTCACAGACCACCATAAGATTGAGTTCTGAGGTGTTAGACTGTTTGATTAAGAGGAGCCTAGCTGAGAAGTTTGTTCCCAGGTTGAGTACTTAGTAATAGCAGTTGAAATGTTTTTTTTTGTATATATATTTAATGCTTTTATTCTTAACTTAATTGATTAGTGATTGTTAGTTAAGGTATGCACTATTTTTATTGTCTTCAGCTAGTATAGTAGGTCATAGCGGAGAATAGCGGTTAGGCAAGCTAACCTATAGCAGACCAGACAGGAGACGTGCTGCTTGAAGAAGGGGACAAGGCGACCCCATCTCTAAACGTGAGAACCACTGTGGAAGACGCTCATCCCTGTGAGCAGACCAAGCAGACTGTCAATCATTCCACATAGCTGAGTCTTGACCCCGGACTGACCTCCGGAAAAGAATTGCCCAACCGAATTGGGAGACGCTACGCCTGACTGCGGAGCAGATAGAGGCAGTGACGTAGAAGTAACAGTCACTCATCCATTGGCCACACCCGTTTGACCAGAGGGGAGTTGGGTCAAACGCTAATCATTGTTAGATTCAGTCGTTTGTCTTATGTAGTGTATTGTCCGACCATATATGTTGCTAAATATATTCTATTTCGTATTTATATATATATATATTTATTTAATGTATTAAATATTATCTCTTTTGTATAAAGAGGTGTTGTGCGTCATTATTTGTATGTGTTTAGATATAGTCTGATACTGATATAATTAAATTATAGTCTCATAGAAGTATTTATCCGTAGTTTTGTAGTTCTAACTTGTACTTACGTATTGTAGTACTGGGGGCTGGAGCCAAATGATTAATATTACTCCTAGACAATAGAGCCAAAATACTTAACAATAACCACAGTTACACAAACATAACATTAGAACACATGTTTAGACAAACAATTCAAAACATGATATTAAACATAACAGAAGATAATTAAGGTTTTCATATTTGAAAAATAATATATAATGTACATTTTATTTGTTACAATCAAATATTTGTATTTTATTTTATTTGTGAATTCATATACAATATGTCATTTTCAAAATTCCAAGTGGCACGCCACTTTACTTCGATCTCTTTAATAAGGGATAACATGTCAATGAAATGTGAGTATTCTCCTACCACAATTATAGTCTGAGTTCGATTATAACAACAACAAAAAAAGAAATAATTGAACGTCTTCCATTTCATCAATGTGTTAAGCCACTTTACTTCGATCTCTACTGTTAGGGATAGAATGTAACTAAAGTGCGAGCATTCTCCCAACTGAAGTAAACATGTAGTTTAATAAGAACATTTTCGTGTTCATAGTTCAAGCTATGTATAGATTTTATGTAGTTCATAAAACTCGTCAATTCAGAGTAAAAGAAAAATATATTTAAATTGTCTTTGTTCAAATAACTGCATATTTTCTGCTAATTTCAGGATTCTCTAGTGTTAATGAACTATTTATAATAGTAGATGATGCGTGTTAACAATATTAATATCGTCATACAAAATTAGTTACTGCAAACAAAAATTTAAAAAAAAATATCCTAGTGGCACGCCACTTGATCCCGACCCCTTAACTGTCTCATTATATGATTCTACAGTAGTTCATTTTATTTGATCTAAGTGTTTAGCCACTTAATTTCTACCACGTAAAATAGGGATAAAATGCAAAATTAAACTAAACATGGCTGACGGCATTACCGCAGGGAACATTGGAAATAACTCCAATAAATATATTAAAAAATAAAAAAAAGGATACAATGTAAATAAATTGTTAGGATTCTCCTACCCTAGATAAAGCCTTAGTTCAATTTTAACAAGCTCATTTCAGAGGATTATGTCATAACTCTTAAAATTACTAAATTATGAACGATATATATATTGTATAATAAACGTTCCGTTTTTTTTTGTTTAAAAGAGCGGATACTTAAAATGTTAAATAAAATGGTTATACGTATCTTATAAGGATATAAATAAGCAACGCTTTGTTTGAATAGCTTTGTTGGCAGTATGAACAGCTCGAAATGCAGATGTTAAAATGAGTTAAGAAACAAGGATATATTTTTGTTTGCTTCTAACCTTACGATATGTCTTTGTTAGCTTCTACTTATACCCTGAACATATGTCTTTGTTTGCTTCTACCCTTACGAGAGGTCTTTGTTCGCTTCTGCCCTGAATATAGGTCTTTGCTTGCTTCCGCCCTTACGAGAGGTCTTTTTAAGCTTTAACACTTTGGAGAGGTACGCATCGGTGTAGGGTATTGTCCTATACAAAGTCGTTACACACGAGTTCAGAGGGCAAACACATTCCTTGTGTATTTATTAACACTAGACGATAACTTGTAGAGCATAGGTCGCCTACCTGTGTGCTGCCTGCCTGGCCGTGTGTCTGTTTCTTCCGTCTTTCCAAGCGTTGATCCAAATAATATGTATGTTTTCAATAAAATACAGAAACAAACATTTTATTTACTAAAAAAGGAATGAGATGGAACATTACTAGACAACATTTTGTGTTTTGCAAATTTTTTTTCGAAATTTAAATTTTTTTTAATTGTAAACAATAAAAGATTAACTTTAAATCAAACCATTATTAGTGTTTCAGCTTAACCAATAATTAGCAACATCTTGGTTTCAGCGCTTATGTTTCTCAAATCTAAATATAACGTCAACGGGATTCAATGAAGAAAATTGGGTTATGTTTTATAGTATGCCCCAAAACTGATTTTTTTTTAATAAAAAGATTCATGGTGAGTGGATAACTTTTGAATCATAATATGATTTAGAATATACACATGAAAGAACAAATACAGTAGAACCTCTTTCAACGAACATAATTCGTTCCTGAAACTTACTCGTTAAACGAAAAATTTTCCTCATTCAAATACATATAAAATACTATAATTCGTTCCATGCTAAAAAAATAGTCATATTTCAAACATATTTTTAAAACATATTTCAAACATATTTATAAACATATTTCAAACATATTTATAAAATATTTTAAACATATTTATAAATATATTTCAAACATATTTATAAACATATTTTGTCAATTAAAATTTTGTAGGAGTTACAGGAGCATTGAACTTTTTTTTCCTCTGTCGTCATAAAATAATTAAGGATTGTGTAATGTTGTTTGTTCATTTTCTTTTTACGTGAATGATTACATGGAAACAAGATTTCAAAAGTAAAACTGAGAGTTTAATAATTTCATTAAAATTTATTCAAGTCATATTAAAATGACTTACCATGACCTTTTCTTCCAAATGTGTCTAATCTCACATTAGTAGATAAGTACATCACTAAAATAAACGAATTATCTTTACTTTGTATTGATAAAGAAACTTTTTTTTTAAATAGTATTTTTGTTGCTTATAAAATGAAATTACATTTTAGGCTAAATGTAAAAAAGATAAACTAAGAAGTTATCAGATTAAAGTTATAACTTTTAAAAAACGTTATACAGTTTTGAAAAAATACTAATAATTAGTAAACGATATCATTTATCTAAAAAACAACAAAAAACAACTGTAATATCGCTGTGTGAAAATGCTTCATTGAAATCATAATGGTTTAAAACAGTATGGTATTTTGTTAGTGTGTTTTCTCAGCAGAAAAAGTTTCTGAAGCCAAATTTAAGAATTTATACGAACCGAGACATACGGTGAATGTGGCAGCCTTACGTTTAATTATATAGGCGAGAAGTGATTACGGTTTGATGATTTATGGTTAGGGATTCGGTTTAAATTATTTTTATTTTAAAAATTGTAATTCAAAAATGTATTTAATTTTTTTCAAAACTTGTGTCCATTTGTGTAAATCTTTTACGTCTCTTGTGTGTATGGATTACCAAAGCAAAAAGCCAATCTTTTCACCATATCAAGCATTTTTTTTAAATCATAAAAAAGAGCTGAACTTAAACATTTTAGTTGCTTAAATAAAAAAAACGTAAAAAAACAAGTTTTTCACTATAAATCATTTATGTACGAGACGTAACTAAAAGAATGTTCATTATAATACGCAGCGCCAGACCATCCAAAAAATACAAAATTGTAGTTGTGTCGTAAAACAGGTTTAATATAATGCGTACCGATCAGGAATATGTTAATAAAAAGTGTTGTCAATAAAATACGCACCTTATTGCGCGACTTAAAGTAAATCTTGCACATTTAATATACGGATCATAATATATATGTTAAGATCCGTTAAAATATAATTTATTTTTCAATTGGGCAGTGAGTTACTAACTTATGTTAATTCAATGTTATATTGTTTTTAAACTTAACTGATTTTTACCAATATTAAATTCAAGGGAAGATTGCTTTCATTAAATGTTTTTTTAAACAAGTCGCTCAATTAAGCGATTTCACTTTTAATTAAATACATTTGATTGTAAAGCATCTTTTTTTATATTTCAAGAACTCCTGCACTGAGTTAAAGTTAAACCATAAAACATATGTAAACTGTTATAATAATGCAGGATGCAACACAAAACATAGATAAGCGTAGGACGCAATAATCTTCTGTATAGAAGGAGCGTCTGTGACAGATAAGATAAGATAAGATACGAAACAGTTTGACAACCAACAAGCCTTTAAACGAAGCAGCAAACGAATAAACTCTTATTCGTGTTCAATACAAATTTCTTTTAATAACCTGTCATTCAATTATTTGTTTCTGATTGTGTTGATAGCTTTTATTGAATACTAGCTGACCCGCGGCGTAGCATACGCCGCTAATGATTTAGTGACGAGTGAAGACATCCTGAAAGACACAGTTGTCAAAATGGGGTTGGTTTGGGCAAACGACTGTGAGTGAATGAAAAGAAGGAACTCTGGAGAGACCCGCGGCGTATCACCCGTAAAATATGACGGGAGTGTTAAGCTGAAATCTATTTATTTTGAAAAAATGCCATATTTTCGCTGGAGTACTATTTTTGGCTATTGTTAAGATATTATTCACAAAATGAATATTCAACTTCTTTAGTCATTTCGTCAATTCTTCTTTGCAATATATAATTGCACAAAGAAAGTTCCTTGATAATATCTGATGCTGGCTTGTGTAGCACAGTACGTATTACTTCCCTTTTGATCTGTACACTTAGCTCTCCACCAGTCCTAGAAATGTTTTCCTGATTTGGAAATCATTAACGATAAATTGTGAGAAGCAAGCAAGTCATCGCTATCTAGTGTTGTTGTGGTTGAAAATATTTTTGTCAATGTCGGTTGTTTTACAATAATTTCTTTTAATGTTCGAGATTTAGATAAATCCCTATATTTTGTATGTCCAGGAATTTTAGTCACGTGACCTTGTAGTCTGGGAGGCATCATAGGTTCACCGAATACATAAATCAATTTTTCTAAATCTTTTTTCTTTCTTTTCTGCTATCACCGCCCCCTTAAATTTATTCTCCTTCCAAATGCACCAGTGGTCACCACCACCCACCTGTGCTCACTGCAGCGCCCATCAAGGGGCGGATGCGCCTACTTTGGGAATCACAGTAACGCCGTAAAAACAAACAGCATATTTTCATTTATATATAACTAGCTGACCCATCGCGCGTTGCAACCATCTCAGTATAAAGTAATACATTCAAAGAAATCTTTGAGTGGTAACTATTAAAACAATTCAGCCAGAAATCTTTGCGGAAATGTAGTAAAAACATTCCTAATTTTCATGGCAATACAATAAATAATTTACTATTTTAAACGCTTAAATAAAAAACAATATTATTGGCCCACGCCCCAAAATAAAAGATAGCAATTTTATAAAATATATTGCGATTTTACTCAGCTACTTATCAAATGATGATGGCTATAGGTTAAATAAAACAATAACACTTATATCAATTTTAAAAAATAATAAATGGCCCCGCGACACAAATGATGCAAGATGTAAATTTCAAAATCCTTATATATTTCAATGTGTAGCACGATGGATCTATGTGTTAATATATTTCAATGTGTATCACGATGGAACTATGTGTTAATATATTTCAATGTGTATCACGATGGATCTATGTGTTAATATATTTCAATGTGTATCACGATGGGTCTATGTGTTAATATATTTCAATGTGTATCACGATGGATCTATGTGTTCATATATTTCAATGTGTATCACGATGGATCTTTGTGTTAATATATTTCAATGTGTATCACGATGGATCTATGTGTTAATATATTTCAATGTGTATCACGATGGATCTATGTGTTAATATATTTCAATGTGTATTACGATGGATCTATGTGTGAATATATTTCAATGTGTATCACGATGGATCTATGTGTTAATATATTTCAATGTGTATTACGATGGATCTATGTTTTAATATATTTCAATGTGTATCACGATGAATCTATGTGTTTATATATTTCAATGTGTATCACGATGGATCTATGTGTTAATATATTTCAATGTGTATCAGGATGGATCTATGTGTTAATATATTTCAATGTGTATCACGATGGATCTATGTGTTAATATATTTCAATGTGTATCACGATGGATCTATGTGTTAATATATTTCAATGTGTATCACGATGGATCTATGTGTTAATATATTTAGAGATTGTGTAAAATTGAATGGGGAAAATTAAATTAAAAATATTAACAACGACAAAAACTATTTTTGTTTCCAGGTCAAAACGGAATGAGCATAAGACGTTCAATGTCCAATTTTTTAGTATGGGTCATCAAGTATTTATGTAACAAGTTTAGTAAAGATCCATCTTTTAACCAAGTAACTTATATTTAGGAGGAAAGTGACATTTTAGTCCCCAGGGTCCCAGAAGTTTTTATTTTTATGTTTAAATCTCTTTACACCAAAAAGTTCTCGCAAATGAATTCAACGAATTCCCTAACAAAAATTTCAAAAACATTCTGATGAATAAAATATTTTTTTATATTGCTAAGAGAATCAAGAAACAACTTTAAGGCCCCCACACCACGTGGGTGCAAGGTTTAAAGTTCTAAACAACTGTTTATTACAATCTGGATAATAATGTAAATAGTATCAATATTTGCCAAGACCGTGTAAAATAGATTGGGGAATAAAACCTTAACAGTTTAAGTAAAAATGATTAGGAGCCCCAGGGCCCGAAGAAATGGAATTTATGAGTTTACTTCCCCAAAGTATTAAAATATGGGCAATTATTTTTTTATATTATTATATAAAATTTGGTCAAGATCCATTTATTTAGCCATTAGCTAACGCTTAAACTATTTTTAATGATTATTTAAGAAAAAAATGTCATAAAGGGCCTTTGGGCCTCATCTGTGCAAGATAAAGCAAAAATGTCATCTAGCCTTATCTGTACAAAATGTACATTTTGAGACACCTGTGTATTTCAATATTGATCATAATGGATGTGTTTATCATTATTTGTTAAGCTCGTATACACTTGAATGTGGAATCAAATCTTTAAAATTGTGTAGAAAAACATTTGGGGTCCCCCTGCCCCGAAGCAAGGGACATTAGGTTTTCAGTGGCCAATAGTAGTTAAATTTATTTAAGTTTTTATATACTAAGTTTGGTCAAGATCAATCAGTTTACCCAGGAGCTAACGATGGTATTAACTTTTGTATAGCGCCTATTAGCACACAAATTACATTAATTGCCTCGGCTTGTTCGGTGCAGGATAGAAAATTCGAAACAACTGTTATTTTTAACAAATTTCACAATTATTTAATTTTGCTGTATTACTCAACATCGTGTAAAATTTAGAGTGGAATTAAATTTAATTCGGCCCCAAAGAGATGGACATTGTGAGTTCAGTACCCCCAAAGAGATGGACATTGTGTGTTCACTCCCCAAAATAGATGGACATTGTGAGTTCAGTGTCCCAAAGAGATGGACATTGTGAGTTCAGTGCCCCAAAGAGATGGACATTGTGAGTTCAGTGACCCACAGAGATGGACATTGTGAGTTCATTGCCCCAAAGAGATGGGCATCGTGAGATCAGTGCCCCAAAGAGATGGACAATATAAGTTCAGTGCCCCAAAGAGATGGACATTGTGAGTTCAGTGCCCCACAGTATTTTGCTATAGGATCTTATGTTTTTATATACCAAGTTTGATCAAGTTCCATTCATTTTACTAGTAGCTTAAGCTTAGACTAATTTTTATATAGCTCATATTGCAAAAAAACAACATTAGGGGCCACGTGGCCAATGCGGCGCAAGATTTTATATTAGAAACACCTATTTAATTCAATCAATTTAATAAGAGATCTATTCATCTATAATTCTCAATATCTTATGCAATTGAATGGGGAATAAAATCTCACATTTACGAACAAAGACATTTGGGGCCCTCGGCCCAGTAGAAATGAACATTATGAGTTCAGTGCACTGCAGTATTTTAATATAGGCTCTCAAGTATATATATAAGAAGTTTTGTCAAGATTCATTCACACAGTAGCTAACGCTCAAACTAATTTTTGTATAGCTCATATAAGCAAAAAAACATAATGGGCCCCCTGAGCCCCATGAGTGTAACATTTATTTGAAAAATTATTCAGTTAATATTCTGTTTGCATAAAAAACAATCTCCCAAAGCTTCATGGCGATTGGATGAATGGTTTAGTAGCCTAACGGACATGCAGAAATACAGATATACGTTCATTTTCATAAATAAAGATATAAAGAAAAAACTACATTAAGGCCCCCCAGGACCAATTGGTGAAAGAAATGAACTTAAAAATACCTGTTTATTTTATCTGGATCATAATAGATATGTTTGTCAATATTTTTCAAGAACGTGTAAAATAAAAATGGGAATAAAGTCGTAAATGCTTATGGAAAAAAAAAGATGTTAGGCGCCCGGCCCTGAAGGAATGGACCTTAGGAGCACAGTTCCCTATATTATTTTAATATGGGTTATCAAATTTGTATGTACCACGTTTGGTTGAGATCCATTCACTTACCAAGTAGCTTAGGCTTAAACTGATTTTATATAGCTCATATAATGGGGAAAAAATACATTTTGGGCACATAAACATTCGGGTTAATGTTAAATAATTTTTAAACAAACCATTCCTGAAGCATACTCAGCAATTTCCGAAAGTGTTAGATTCATCGGGTGAATGGTTTAGTCAGCTATAAAGGATAAACATACATACATACTTTAATTTGTTTACATATTGATATATATATATATATATATATCAAACAAAATGAACTAGTGACAGGAAATAGTTTAAATGGAAGTCAGTCTTAACTGAAGGTAGGACAATCCTAGCAATTCATTGAAATATTATCCCTTATTAAAGAGATCGAAGTCAAGTGGCGTGCCACTTGGATAAAAATCAGTCATTTAATTCGTATATGGCTCCATTGTTTCTTCAATTAGCGAAAGGAATACATGAAGATAAATGTATAAAATTTATAGTTTTGTAACTGAAAATATCTAGGATTCAAAAAATGTATATTTCCTTTGAATTAATCATTTTTATACATAATATTTAGGTACATGCAAATCAAAGTGTATGCTATACAAATACGTAATACGATGTCGAATAGACTCATAGATTGAAATTTAACAGAAGTTAAAGAAGATAATATTTTGATTTGCTCATTCATATTGCCGCTTAAGTTGTCTAAATTACAATTTCATATGAAGTACGTCGATAGCGGTGCTTTATAGTGCGGCGTTCATGCAACATACTATTATATTGCACGTCAGATATATCAATAGAAAGTCTTTTGATTTGTAAATGCTCTCTTTCATGTATAAGTGAGTTGCTACTTTATGAAAAGTTTTCATTTAATTGTAATATGCTGGGTGTGATTTTTCTTAAGTGTTATAGAATTTACTGGCCAAAAAAAACAACAAAAAAACTAACAAACAGACAACTCTAACATACATACAACATTAACAATCAAACAACATTTACAGGCAGCCAGACAATACTAACACTTATACATCTCTTACATTTAGGAAACACAAACAATCAGACATCTCTGACAGAAAGACAACCTCACAATTAGACAAATCTTATATACACAAAAAAAACTGAGAAAATGACAATATTTACAATGTGACAGACAACACAACACAGCAGACAACTCTAACAGAAAGACAACCCATACAATCATACATATCCTAAAAACTGACAGACAAAATTAACAATAAGTCAACTCTTACAAAGTGAGGGATTAATTCAAAATTCAGACGACCCTTAAAAACTAAAAGACAAAACAAACATTAGAAAATGCAACCGACAAACACCACTGACAGACATATACATTTAAAGACGGACAACTCTTACAAACAGACGGACAACAATAACAATCAGACAACTCTTAAAGACAGACAATCTGGACAGACAGCACTAACATATCCATCGATTTTTACATGAAACTGACAATTGATAACAAACAGAGATAACCCTTATCACATCTACTTTTTTATTGATAAAAATAATTGTCTTGTAATAACCTAATTGAGGCGGCTGGATAGCGAAGTTCATTAGAAGTCAGTAGTGAACTGGCCTCACGAGTTAACGGGCGTGGGATCTCGCCCACGTTAAAGCCACTATAGAAATGTTGATTAATGACTAAAGCTAAGAAAGTCCGCTGCTGACCTGGAGAGGAATGACCGCTGACAATATCTACTAAGCCCGAGAATATTCTAATGGAAACATTAGAACCCCTACGACCTCAAAAAAAGGTTATGGGACACAAACAAATATAAACATACTATGAACATTGTGGACTATAAAAAACCCGTAAAACACATAGATTTTTAATATAAATCATTTAATGTGACACATAGCTAAAAATTGTTCATTATAATACGCAACGCAAGACAATCCACAAAATCCAAAATTTGAGTTATGTCTTAAATATATAAAGGATTAATAGTGAAACAAGTTTAAAAAAACTCGAATGAGTATTTAAACGCAATTTCCCAAAAGATTTTCCGAAGTTTTTATTCCATGGAAATCATTGTAGAGTACATTTAAAGTATATTCAAAAAAGATAATAAATCATCGCTGACTGTGGCCTAACGCTAAATGAACTAAACCATAATGCTTTTGGTTTCCAGAGTAACATTAACCAAACAAAGCACGAACCTATGACGTCGCATTTGTGTTGTAAACAGTGCTGACTCACTTATTATTTTGGTGCAGAATTTGGTGCGCTGCTTTCTAAAATTACTTTAAAAATCGTGTGGTGATTAGCACTGTAAAATATTATATAGATTACATACTTTGTGTACATTTCAGGAATATTTCGTATTAATCAAACAAGGATAAGTTACTTGGGCTTTTGCAAAAAAAAATCAACTCACAGCACACATTTGTCATTGTGTAAAGATCAACTCTCAGCGCAAATTTGTCATTGTTTAATGCTCCACTCACAGCACGAATTTGTCATTGTTTAAATATCAACTCATAGCACACATTTGTCATTCCTTACAGATTAACTCACCACACACATTCGTCATTGCTTTAAGACCAACTCACAGCTTCCCTAGTCAAAAGACGGGCAATTCAGGTCTTAGTAAATGTAAACTTTTAGTTTCAACTACATTCATGTATGTTTATGTATTTACCCATTATATTATTCGAACGTTAGCGTTAAAATTTATATCACTGTTTATTATATTGATAACTATCAGCGGAGTCCCGTCGTCTGGTTACATCTGTGAATATCTAACCATACAATTTACATTTAAGTAGATTTTATAAACTTTACAAGCTTACATTTCCTGCGGTATACGGTGATGCCACTCTTTGTACTCAATGTTGAGGGTTGAAAAATAATTTTAATTAACTCCTGAACACACGTCAACATTTCAAAGAAATATTAAACAGACCACAGCCAACAATTACCCCAGTTATTGGTGAAGAAGAAAACATGTCTATTTTAACTGCAGCATGTGAAAACTTCACAATTGAAGAACTAAAACAAGCCATCAGGAAGTTAAAAAACAACAAAGCAACTGGCGAAGATGAAATTTCAGGGGAAATGCTGAAGTCAGCAGATGAAAATGTTCTACAGCATTTATTGCTGTTATTCAATGATGTCTGGCAAAATGAATCGCCACCACAAGAATGGAAAAACGGTACCATCTTTAAACTGCCAAAAAAAAGGAGATTTATCAGACTGCAACAATGGGCGTGGAATAACTTTACTATCTGTACCAGGAAAACTTTTTTGCAGTATTCTACTAGAGAGAATAAAAAAGTCATTAGACGAAAGGCTCAGAGAAGAGCAAGCAGGCTTCAGACCTCATCGGTCATGTATTGACCATATATTCACACTCAGAACTATCATCGAAGAATCTGTTGAATTTCAATCACAGCTCATCATAAATTTTGTTGATTTCCAAAAAGCGTTTGACAGTCTCCACCGACCTACGCTCTGGAAACTTCTTAACATCTATGGTTTCCCAACTAAATACGTGAACATTATAAAAGCTTTTTATGCAGATTCACTTTGCTGTGTGAAAACTGAAGCCGGAAATTCTGACTGGTTCCCAGTCGAAACAGGTGTGAAGCAAGGATGTGTCATGTCCCCAATGTTATTTGGAATAGCAATTGATTGGGTCATGCGAAAATGCACGGAAGCCGGATTAGGTATCAAATGGACCGAAAACAATACTTTGGAAGACCTTGACTTTGCAGATGACCTGACTCTTATAAGCTCAATGCATCTGAACACCCAAGAAAAAACGGATCGTCTCCAGCACTTTTCAAATCAAATTGGTCTTCAAATCAACACAACGAAAACAAAAGACATGGACCTCACCAACCAACCCAACGATATTATACTTAATGACCAAACCATAGAGAAAGTAACCAACTTCACTTACTTAGGAAGAAAAATGTCATATGATGGAGATGCAACATCAGAGATAACGACTCGAATTGCGTTGGCGTCAAGGGCTTTTAACAAACTTACAAATATTTGGATATCAAAGACACTCAGCAAACATATAAAACTTAGGCTATTCAATTCTTGCGTAATCCCTGTACTAACATATGGATGTGAAAGCTGGAAATCCACTCAAGCTATAGAAAAGAAATTAGTTGCCTTCGAGAACAAATGCCTCCGAAAAAATTTGAATATAAAATGGAGTGATTTTAAAACAAATGAAACAATAAGAGAAGCAACCAACCAAGAATATGTGTCAACATTTATAAGGAGAAGGCGTTGGAATTATATCGGCCATGTTCTTCGAATGGACGAGAGAAGACTACCACGGCAGGCCTTCATATGGACACCAAAAGGCAAAAAAAAACAAGGAAGACCAAAAGAAACCCTACGTAGAAAAATCAAAAGAGAAAGCTCAACCAAGTGTCTAAGAAATAATCAAGACCTAATACAATTGGCGACGGATCGTCGTAAATGGAAATCAATGACTTCTGCCCTATGTGCCGTCTTCGGCCTAAGAGGAACTAACTAACACACGTCACGTGACTACCACCAACCACTACACATGAGGAGCATCACGTGGCTCACACGTGAGGAGGCAGACGTACTGAGTGCCTTATACTCAGGAGGTTAACTATACAGATTATACTGTTGAAGGTAAATGTTGTATTGTATGAAGAGTGACATATTTTAAACATTATTGTGATGAGATGTAGGCAAATAGGGATATAATGATCCATAGTTGTGCACGTAATAGTTATCCTAAGTCTTAAAAACGTTTATATATACTAGACGCCCCGCGGCGTAGCATACGCCGCAGACTTGCTCATGGAGAGTGCAAAGAAAGTTGAGAAAGAACGGGCACAAACTACAGCACGAATAAATCAAAACAACGCGAGTGAACGTCGGTTTGGGGGGGGGGACTGCCAACTAATTTTTTATTTTCGAGACATTTGCAGGTGAAATTCGGTACACCCCTAACTTCTATGAAGTCAGCTGTAAAACGATAATCGGAGTTACATAATCGATAATCGGTTTTCGAAAAAAACAAACAAAACAGGCAATTAACAACCCTAAATATGACTAACCCTCGCTAGGATCGGCCAAACAAAGTTTATGTTTAAGGGATGGTAGTAATAAATGGGAGGCGGGTAACAACAACCTAAGTGTGCATGTCTTCACCTTTGCTCGCTATTTTTTATTTACTTGGTGCTGCTTTTTGTGTCTGTACTCTCAGCCCCCACCCCCAACCGTTCTTTGCACTTTATATGATGAGCCAGTCTGCGGCGTATGCTATGCAATAAAGAGGTAACAGAATGGGCACAGACAGACATTAAAAAAACCAAAAACAAAAAAAAACCAAAAAAAAACCAATATATTCGCCGAGGCTTGAACCCAGGACCTTCCTCGCATGAGGCGGACGTGTTAACCAGTACACTACGAATCTCACGTTTTCTGTGAAGGAACAACGCAAGTGAAACGCAATGGCCATTGTTGGTCACCCCTCCACTATCTTCGCTTGTCAACCGTTAACTGTGTTTATGTGACCCGAGCGAGGGTCATTCGTCATGCTCGGTTGCACATACTTGCAGCTTACTTGCCGGCATGGTCCCATGAAGAGAATTACATATATATATATATATATATATATATATATATATATATATATATATATATATATAAATGCATTATTTCTCTGTCTGAAAGTTAACAAATCTAATTGTTATAATTTAATTTGCTCAATTTATGCTTATTTTAGTAATTATAAATATTATAAAATTTAACAGTATGTTTTGAGGTCAACTTCATTTATTTTTTTCTAACCACTATATTCACTCGGCTAAAACTTTGTCACTCCGATGTTATTATTTACATGATGCGTTTTGTGTTTAACTCATTCCGTGTCTCTATATAGTTATGTATTACTTTGGAACGGTAGTTTCATTAAAGTGTTAATACACTTTAATTCGTTTCTTAAATGATGTATATCTTTACTTGTAATAACAAACTTTGAATATTTAGTTGTATGATCAATTGGAATTCTGGAACGTTTATTATAACAATAAATAGTGTTACTTTTTGACTGGTATACTGCATGTAAATAGTATATTGATATATATTTTAAAATTATATTTATTATTATTGTTTAAACTTCTTTTCAGATATTTTGAGAAGGATTAGATGATAATATGTATGTATATATATATATATATATATATATATATAATATATATATATATATATATATATATATATATATACATTTAATATACTATGCCTTTATGAGTTTATAATGAACCAGAATAATTTGTTTTCATGTTCATAATAAGCATTGATTAAACAAACAAAAATCTAACATGATAGAGCACTACATGTGATCCATGCTGGGTGTAGTTTGAATATTTGTATTCAACTCTAAATACGTTTATTGTTCACATTGATATATTCCTAAAGAACAGTTTAATTTGATCAAATGGCAGTCCACTTAAGTAGTACCTAAAGCTCTGACTTCTTTGATTAAAACCACGGACATTGATAGCTATCTACTATATTCTTCTTACATTGATATCTATCTACTATAGTCATCTTACCATTGATAGCTATCTACTACAGTCTTCTTACCATTGATAGCTAGCTATCTACTATAGTCTTCTTTCCATTGATAGTTATCTACTATAGTCTTCTTATCATTGATAGCTATCTACTACAGTCTTCTTACCATTGATAGCTATCTACTACAGTCTTCTTACCATTGATAGCTATCTACTATAGTCTTCTTGCCATTGATAACTATCTACTATAGTCTTCTTACCATTGATAGCTATCTACTATAGTCTTCTTACCATTGATAGTTATCTACTATAGTCTTCTTACCATTGATAGCTATCTACTATAGTCTTCTTACCATTGATAGCTATCTACTATAGTCTTCTTACCATTGATAGTTATCTACTATAGTCTTCTTACCATTGATAGCTATCTACTATAGTCTTCTTACCGTTGATAGTTATCTACTATAGTCTTCTTACCATTGATAGCCATCTACTATAGTCTTCTTCCCATTGCTAGCTATCTACTATAGGCTTCTTACAATCTTAAATCAATATGTAGACGCATGTACATTTCTGGGTTTAAAAACATTATAAGATCTGTATTTTCTTATAATAAGGAAACAGTGAAAATCAAAGATGAATTTTAAACCAATGTCTACAAATAAATGTTTTAACCAATTATACAAATATAATAGCTCTGTATTATTTCAGACAAACCTTATTACAAAATTCATGACCGTGTCTTTTTTCATATCGTCACCTTGTCGTTTTGTCATGGAACCAAAAAGCACTCACTCTCACTCTCTTGTTTTTAATATCTCTCTCTCTCTCTGTATCTCTCTCTTTGTCCTCTCTGTTTCTCTCTCTCTCTCTCTCTGTCTCGTTTTCTCTTTGTCTCTCTCTCTCTCTCTCTCTGTGTATCTATCTCTTTGTCCTCTCTGTTTCTCTCTCTCTTTCTCTCTCTGTCTCTCTTTCGGTCTCACTCTATCTATATCTCTCTCTCTCTCTGTCTCTCTCTGTATATCTCTCTTTTTCTCTCTTTGTCTGTCTCTCTCTCTGTCTCTCTATCTCTCTGTCTCTCTCTGTGTATCTCTCTCTCTCTGTATATCTCTCTCTTTGTCTCTCTCTCTGTCTCTAAAACTATATGTCTCTGTCTCTCTCTGTTTTTCTCTCTCTTTCTCTCGATCTCCCTCTCTTTATCTATCTCTGTAAAATTGGGAATTTGAAGAGATAAAATTGAGCATTCCTTTAGATTATAAAACTGATTTATTTCTTTCAACGCACTTCTTTTAATTCAACAAACAAAGTAAACGTTATTAAGTCAATGACATTTTAAAAAAAATAAAACTTTATTAAAAAATATTTACACTGATGTAATAACATAACGGAATAAAATAAAACTATATCTCACAGTTCTCTAAACCTGTATCGCAAGGATTAACGTATTTAAATGATACACGAGATATTGTAATGACAGCTTTGACTTATATTTAAGGAGAGTTTAAAAACTTCTTTTTTTAAACTCAAACATTTGTGAACTCAATGGGAGGAGGGGGGAGGAACCGACTTAAGGTCAGAAATAATACAAAAGTGATCTGATGACAGGAACCGACTTAAGGTCACAAATAATACAAAAGTGATCTGAGGACAGGAACCGACTTAAGGTCACAAATAATACAAAAGTGAACTGAGGACAGGAACCGACTTAAGGTCAAAAATAATACAAAAGTGAACTGAGGACAGGAACCGACTTAAGGTCACAAATAATACAAAAGTGAACTGAGGACAGGAACCGACTTAAGGTCACAAATAATACAAAAGTGATCTGAGAACAGCTCTTCAGTTATAGGTGCGGATTTAACAACGCAATTGTCAATATGCAATACCTCATATTTAAAGTGTCCTTGATCATACTTCTCTTTACTTATAGCAAAAATAGAACCAATGCAATATTTTGAGGTATAACAAAAGTAGCTTATACGTAGCGTGAATCTATAATGATAATACTAACATAGAAAAAAAACTTAGAAAGTAGAGCAAAATAAAAATAATAATCACAATTTGACTGAATCTTAATATAAATATTACTAGTCTATATATTTTAAAAGTTAAGGCTATGACTATCATTAGGCCTTTTATTTATTTATTAAATATTTACTGTGTTTAAACGGGTTACCATGACGGTGCGCTAAAATGTCTTATACTTTAATAAATATATATTGTTATTTAATATACATAATTCCCGTCGTCTGTACAGTTGTAATGTAATGCTTTCTAATTTTAGAAAGCAGGGCACCAAATCACTGCACCAAAAATAACACTTTTCGAACGTTCCGCATAAAATTGTTCAATACGATAATACATGAATCAAAACAAAATAATACAATAAATAAAAGTTCTGTATTACGTAATTTTTTAATGTGATGTGTATTAATTTTGAAAACTTCCGTCATTTTTGACGGGTGATAAAATTCTAGTAAAATAATAACTGCCAATAATTACAGTTATAAAAAAAATGGCAAAAAACCACAAAAATAATGACGTCATTTAGACATAAATAGTCATATTTAAAAATTAAAGAACGTAGTGCCATATGTTAACATTAATTATTCTATTAACGTAAATATATTGTTATATAAATGATTAATTAACAGTTATTAATAGTTAACATCTGCTATCTTAGTTTCTGTAGTTTAAATTATGTATGTGTGGTTTGTGTTCTGGTGTTGTTTATTTTTACACATAATATTTAGAAACTTAAGTTAAATGTCTCATTATTATATGTTGTTAAAAATGGCAATGGGAATTGTTTTTCCCGCTAGCGATGCACCACAAAGCACAGCTAATGTTGTATTTACGATGAAATTCAAAGTGTTTTTTTTTACCAAACTTTGTATGATTGAATGATTAGAAATTTTATTATCCAAAAAATGTTAATTTATTTAAAATTTAAAATTTTATGACTCTTGATATTGACTGCTTGTGTTCGTTTTTTTGTATGGACCTAACGTAAAAATAAATATATAGAAACATAACATTTGAAGGAAAAATTAGATTTAAAATTGTAATTTATAAAGAATTTAAAAGAACTGTACAATTTGTATATGTACTTTAACAGATATGCTTATCTGACTGTTTATGTAACGAAACTTTTCTTACATTGTTTTTCGCAATAGGAAACCAGTCTATTTTATTCAAGTGCTATTTCACTTGATCTCGATCCCTATAAATAGGGATACAATGTCAATGAATAGTTAGGAGAAACCTACCACAGATAAAGCCAAAGTCCAATTTCAACAAACTCATTCCACAGGTTTATGTCATAATTCTTAAAAATTACTAACTTATTGTTGATATATATATATATATATATATTGTATGATTAACTTGCCTTTGTTGTCTGCAAGACAGGATACTTAATATGTTACATAAAGTGGTTATCATCATCATCATCATCGTCCGTTCCGTGACCGTTGCGGTCTTTGGGGGGAGCGCATGGACACATGGATAACGATCCCCATATTTGCCTATTTTGTGCGGTGGCCAATAATTCATGCAATTTCATCCCTGTCCATTCCTTTGTTTTGTCCATCAAGCCTTTCCGTTTTCGACCTCTTCACCGACCCCCTTCTACAGTGCCTTAAAGGATACTTTTTGTCAGGGTATCATGTCGCAGTACTTGGCCGAACCAAGCCATCTTACGTCTCTTAATTGTTGTTAAAATAGTTTCTTGATGACCCTCAATAGAGCTTATTATGTCCAATATATATTTATTGGTCTTGTGTTCTAAATATGAGATATGGAGAATTTTTCTCATGCATTTGTTTTCAAATGACTGCAGCTTGCTTTCAATGGCTGCCATTAGTGTCCAGGTCTTACATTCATAAAGGACAATGGTTTTAACGAGAGCTCTGTAAAGCCTGAGCTTTGTTGGAAGACTCATGTTTTTGCTGTTCCATATTTTTATTAATCTCGTCATTTCAGCCATTGCAGACCCAATTCTAGCACGAATTTCAGCTTCACAAGTACCATCTAAAATGTTAAACAATTAAATACGCTATATGGATAGAGGGATAATGTGTAGTTTTTCTCTCACAAGAAACATATACATGAACAGTGCTGCCAGTGACAATTTTGGGAAAAAAACATAGCCAACACTTAAAAAAAACAAAGAAACTAAATCCCAAGGAACACGCAAAAAATAAACAAATATGACGTCACATAGCTCCAGCCACCCCCACCCCCGCCCTTTAAAGCCCAATTTCCTATTTGAAAATGAGCATGTTTAAAATAATTTTATTGACATTTTAGTGTGTATTTAGTGTGAGGCTGCACTCTAATACCTTACACAAGTGAAGCCATTTAAAACGTCATTAAATAAATTGAAAGCAATCAAATATTTAAGTGGATATTAATTTAATGTTAAGCGTTATAATATGACGTCACAGTTCTTAAACACCACCTCCCTATTGTTACACATCGTCAAAAAAGTGTGATCCCCCACCCCCATCCCCCCTGATGTGTGTCGGCAATATGGACGGCACCTAAGTCAGAGGCGTCACTATGGTTGGTGTCATCCAGTGCGATATGTTATGGTGTCATCCTCTAACAACTTATCCCATAGACATCATTCGAGTCTACAAGTTCCAAATAACGGAAACATACAGAATTATACACATTGGTGTCACCCCTTGTGATAGTGTCACTTGGTGCGGTCCACACCCCCTAAACCCTTAGTGGCGCCTCTGCCCTAAGGCATTAGGATGTTCTACATAACTATTTGTAAAAGATACTTACATCTGCATTTATTAATCACTTATGTCACCTTTCTTATAAATAACATTATCAGCATTATTGGTATCATTCTTATTTTATCTATTACATACACTTCTTCTGTACAGAAGATTATTCTGTTCTACGTTCATTTATTGTTTATGTCTCGTCTTCCATTTTTATTTGAGTTATAAATTTTGATAGAGATATTTTTTTCACTTACATACTTTCCCTCGTGTTATTATTATTATTTATTTAGACGTGCATACTTAAACAAAATGTTTTTTCTTCTTTATATCTTGAATAGCAGAACGAATTTTCTGTGTTACGTCAGAACATTTGGAAGCCATGAAATTACTACGACTTAACCGATTTCGCGAAATAATGGTTATGACGTACCGTGATCTATATATGCTTCGTACAAATAGAATTAATCGAAATTAATCGATTAACCGATTTTTTCCCGATTAATCTTTTCGATTTAAAAAAAAATCAGAACAAGCCCTAGTTATAATTATGTCATTCTCAGAATTGTATTAGATTATCTTCGGTCTATACCTTGTATACGTGAGAGAACATTCTTTCAACGCAGACAGAAGAAAATGGTAGAGCTCTTGTGTTTGTCATAAAGTCTAATAAAAATTGAATATTTTGGCTCATTCAAGCTGTTTTATCTTGTACGATAGAATTTTTAGACATATTATCACCATATCAGCGCCACATTTCGAAACACAAACCATAGATAAGCGTAGGACGCAAAAATCTTCTGTATAGAAGGAGCGTCTGAAACAGATAAGATCAGACATATAAAACTAATTATTACGAAATTAATTATTTTTCATTATTCTATTGATCTTTTACATATTATATTTCTCTGGAAACTATATTAAAAATAAATATTCTTAGAAAAAGAAAGAGATCGCCATCTTGAGTGGTACAGGTTAAATGGATTTCAGTTAAATGTGTTCTTTTTAAAACATTTTTTTGCTTTTAGTTTTTGAAAAGAAGATAAATCCTAATCTCTTTAACAAAAACAACTGTGAATTTTAATTAAATGTTATTGTAGTTTGGAACGCATTATAGCTTCGTGAAATACATAAATTAAATTGTCTGTATATTTTCGTCTTTATTTTATGCTATCACCGCCTCCTTAATGTTATTTGATACTATCACCGCCTCCTTAATGTTATTTGATACTATCACCGCCTCCTTAATGTTATTTGATACTATCACCGCCTCCTTAATGTTATTTGATACTATCACCACCACCTTAATGTTATTTGATATTATCACCACCACCTTAATGTTATTTGATATTATCACCACCACCTTAATGTTATTTGATACTATCACCGCCTCCTTAATGTTATTTGATACTGTCACCACCACCTTAATGTTATTTGATACTATCACCGCCTCCTTAATGTTATTTGATACTATCACCACCACCTTAATGTTATTTGATACTATCACCACCACCTTAATGTTATTTGATACTATCACCACCACCTTAATGTTATTTGATACTATCACCACCACCTTAATGTTAATGATACTATCACAACATTCATTAAAGTTTTTCTCCATCCCCCAAATAGACATGTGGCCATCACCGCCGACATGGATCACTGAAGCGTTCACCAGGGTTCTGTTGCGCATACATTGAGAGTCACTGTTAAGCCATAAAAGACAAACATTCAGGCATGCATATTTTCATTTAAATATATACATTTAAAAAATCTAACAAATTAACTAGTGACACGATTTTGTTTCAATCAAACTCAATGGTAGGAAAACCCTAGAAATTCATTGAAATGTTATCTTTTATTAAAGAGATCGAAGTCAAGTGGCGTGGCACTTGGATAAACTTGGATATCTCTTTAAGTAAATGGATAGTTTTCATTTTCATTAATTAGACAAAACAATACATGAAGTTAAATGTATAAAATGTATAGTTTTCATACTTTCAAATAACTTAAATTCTGAAAATGATTTTTCCTTCGAATTTAACATTTCTATTCATACTATTTACCAACATGCAGTACAAAGAGAATGTGACAGAGATGCGTCATCACTTTCATCGCCTAAAATTTGCTCACTCGTTAAATTCTAGTTTAATTCAAACTTCCTTAAACAATTTTATTTTTTTATCTGCGACTTGCATCTGGAAATCATTTATTCTGTTAGCAAAGAGAAGTCGTTATGTCCATATTTTTGAAAATAGGTTTTGACATCAAAGACCACTTCAATTGAATATTTCCAGGGGGCCCTTAAAAACATTAGAATTTATAATACTTTTTAAAAAGATTCCTTTCCAACTAGTACAGTTTCTGCGACTTTTCGCGTCTTTTCGCGTCTTTGTCAGTTATTTTGAATAGTTGTAAGGTACATTAAATCCCTTGGTGTATATTATTAAGGTACAATTCATCTCTTGGTGGGGGCTATTAAGATAAATATATATATAAGAAAGTTAATGTAGTTAAATGTATAAACGTTTTCATTTTACCACAATGATAACTTTTTTGGCTAAATGGTGTAACAATAACAATTTATTAAAGAAAGGTGGTAAGCCTTCTGCATTACAATGTAAATAAATTATAATTGTTTCCATGTCCTCATCTTTTAAGTCTGCATGTTATATATGATTACAATTATTCTGTGAAAATAATAATCATAAATATTATAACATACGAGCAACAAAGCCCGTCCAAGGACGTTCCACCACCGTTCGGTGGCATGTTGTAACTCCCCTCCAACAGCCGTCTCGACCGGCATACATGTGCATCGCGTCAAAAATACTATTCATTATATTTAAAATAAATAACTCGTAAAAACAGAGCTTTTTGCTATAAATCCCTACGCGCGTAACTCAAAATAAAGTCTTGAAAGAAATACTGCACCAAAAATAACTGGTTTTGAACGTCCGCGTAAATGGCGTAAACGTGTTCAATATGATTGGCTGTAGGAGTCATATGTGTTTGAGGGACCAATCGCTATAGATGACCGGACAGAAAGGACAGAAAATTGCCTTTTATTATATAGGATTTGTTAATACCTATTGTTGTTATAAATGAATGTGTAAACTATAACTTAAAGAATGAATTCTACCAACTTACATGACATAAAATGTATGTGTTATTAAATTATTAAAACTACGATAAAAATGACACGGTTCAATGTTAAGTCAGCTATGAGACTTTTTGGCAATAGGAATGACGTCACTGAACACAGAACGTTTACGTTATAGTCAACTTTAGAATATAAGCCTTGGATAGAAAAGACAAATACATAATGTCATGTGTAATTAACGCTTTTAGTTTTACTTTGTCTGTGCAAGGAGATTTTCCAAGTTAATTGTAGACACGTTTCTTTACCAACTTAAATTTAAGATGATTTCAGCTATTTACGGATTTTGAAAACACTTTTTAAGCAATGTAAGCTGTATGTGTTATTGAAATAAATGAAATTAAACAGACATCTTTAACATTCAGAAGAAAAATAAAATATTAGTTGATGCGCTAATATTTTTTTTTAGATGTTATTTTCGATGATAATTTTTTATTTAATTTTTTTTTCTAAGTCACCAGATTATAATTTTGTCTGCATGTGTGGGTATCCTGTTCTGCCATAATTTACACACACATTTTTAAAATATTACTTTTAAAAAAAAGATATGCTCATAGTTTGTATGGTTGAAGTCCATCAGCGAAAACTGTTTTCCTTTATGAAACATAAAGAAACCTCATTGTAACCAGACCTACTATTCCAGCTCTATTTTCATCTTGTGACCTGTAGGAGGCGGATAGAAAATAAACATCAAAATGTCGGAAATTATGGGAATGGGGAACTCAAGAATAAGAAAGATTATCCCCTTAACCTGACAGGAAAGAAGACGCTATAGATTTACGGATTAACATTCACCAACAACCAATGGGAGAAACAAAGATGAACATGACATTCACTAGTTCAATTCGTCAACAAAATCACGATATCTATACCCAGCCCACAAAATATGTGGAGGGAGAACGCTGGCAAATACCTTAATACTACCCAACATTATCTAAGTGGGGAGCATTTATTACTTTCCTCTAACAAAACCTGGTAGGCAATGCCGAAGTCTGGTTAGGTTATTTGTTTGCCAGTCAAATATGATTACAGTCGCTGTATGGATCTTAGACAGAATATAAGTTGCAATGTCGATGGTAAAAACAAAAGTACCCTTTGAGGAACGGGTTATCCGAAGCGACCGTTACGTCCGCCCCTTACTAGTGAACACTAGTGATCGGTACCAGTATATGTCCAGGAGCGACAGTACTGATAGGCAAAACAGCCGTGAGTAAATCTTACAGATTGCGGGAAGTTAATAGTTTTAAAAGTATTTCAAATGAAATGCACTGATTATTAAACTCTCCGTTAAAAGGTAAATCGATTCATGAAATTATAAATAACTTAATTAATGTTTACTAATATAAGTAGTTTTTTTTGTGAAAAAAATCACATTAAATAGGAACGAACAAAGTGGAGCTTTAGGAACGGCATACATACCGTATTTCAGCTGTTTATGTTTACATATCAGTTACACATCTATGATTGTCATAAATTCATTGTTCCCTTAAAACAAAATAATATTAATAATAATCATAATATATCTTAAATTGGAATATTTGTCAGAACTCTAGTGTAATTTGCATAAGAAAAGAGAAATAAGAAGTATTGTTTAAGAAAAACACATGGATAAGGAAAATAATGTTTCTATTATAAAAACTTAAAAAGAAAACAACAAATTATTTCCCTTTATACCTCAGTAACTCACGCATATCTGTCGTGATAAAGTAGATTTAGAGGAGCAACGCACCAAAGCCTAAACAAATAAATGTACATACGTTATCATTTAGATAACATAAACATATGTAAACAGTGATATAAGATTTTTAGGTTAAATTAAAGTAATTAGAAAAAAAAACAGAATAAAATGAAGGCCACTTAGTTTATTTATTGTCAATCGCGAAACGGAATAATGGTAAATGACGTCACTAGTTATAACCAAAGCTATGATTGTTTTGTTTGTTTTTAATGTATGAAATAAAACGCTTTTTTTCTATCTTAGTATTTTTTATATGTTTATTAACCCTCTTGAAATTTACTTATTGCTACAGACTCGTATGTATATGTCACTCAGATATTAACTTAATAAAACTTGTGAACGGCCGTTATCTTATTTTGCTTTGGAACCATGTTTTTTCTCTTAAATTACATATCTTTAACTTTTCAGTAAATCATAAACATATTTATTTTTTTCTTAAATCACCTTTTAAAACTATATCATAGTATGTTACCCGTCCTTCGTTGAAACAATCTTAGAAAAGAGCTAATTTAAAGAAACCATTAAGTTGTTATTTTATTTTGATATTTTAAAAAAAAGGTTTCCAAAACATTGTGCAATAAGTCATGTCTTTTTTAAAAAAAAGCAGTGCCAGTTAACAGTAATTTCAGTTATTCAGTATTAACTTATTACCCGTTACGATTAAGATAAAGGGCAACATACGTGTCATTTTTTTTAATGCCATTTAATCATCACTTTTGACTCTGTAAGCTCAAGAGATTATTTTTTCCTACCATTTTTTTAATATACTGAGTTGACGTGCATCATACAAGAGAGGTAATCACGACGTCTCCAACATACGTGGTGTGGTTAAATGTGGTACATTCCCTTGTAGGTCTTAAAAAATTAGAAATAATGACGTCATTCCTGCTATCGAATGGTTTCAAGTTTAAACTGTTCTTTTTTTTTAAATGGTTAAAGCCTGCCCCTAAATGACGTCACGCGCCTAGAGTGGGGAGAAAGGGGGTTACGCATTTGTTACGATGTGTGACGCAGGAGAGGGGGGTGTATAGGAAATGTGACATCGTATCAAAACGCGCTACTTTAAATGAAAGTTCAACTGAAATATTCAATTTCTTACAATTTATTTTATGTTTTACATGGCTTCATAAATCCTTTTTTATTACTATAACATTTGATACTATTTTTTCTTCTTCTTTCCTGCATATAATTATTTATAAAAATAAAGTTAAAAATTAAAAAAATAAAAAATAAAAGTAAAAATAAATTATTTTCTAGATTAATACCAAAAAAATCCGTTATTCCAGCTGCCTGCCGACCAGACAGGAGTGGGTAAATATCACGAGACACAACAATTATACCTTAAAACGTTAATCTACCAGACCCCAATATGCATTCTCAATTCATAAACTTCAGTTATCTTAGATATATTTCCTAATTATTCTATTTTAATAAGACTTATGAGTAAATAAATACTTTTTTTTTAATAAACAAAGAAATACATTTTTGAAATTAACAAAATACTTTAAGGAATATATTCGTTTTGTAAACTCAGTTAAAAAATTATTGATCTTCGCATTATTTTAACTTTCGTTTGACGAGCTTATAGCTTGTTATTTTAGGTACATTTTTTATAGATACAGGTCTACTTTATAATTGTATCAAGTTTGTATTTAAAACATATATATATATATTATTGTTATATCTGCAGTCTACTTTAGATTGTGTAAATTACTTAAAATTGTATACGTGTGCGTGTTTATAGAATCGTTGGAAATTGACAATGAAATCAGCAGTAATTGATAAATGAAAACGTTGCTTTATATTTTATTACATAAATATTATTTAAATTTATGAAAGATATAGAGAACAAATAACTTTATAAACTAAATGAATGTATTAATAGAAATGATTTTTTAAAAGTAAAGAACAAGGCAAAATCTTTACATTACAACGATTTCTTTGTCTTATCTGATTTGAATTAAATTTGTATTTCCTGTCAGCGTGCACTAAAAAGCACCAGTAGTGATCTATGTTTATGATGTTGTACGTAAAACAAATTAATTCGCAAGATAAATGATAAGATCTTGAACAAATTTCTTTAACTTGTGTTCAATTTTTCTATATAGTCTATGAGAAACAGTATTCTTGATTTGTATTACGTAAATCTTATGTTTTACGTCACATGAAATTATACATAAAGAAATATTTAATTTTATCAAAATGGGGATTTTTAAAATCATTTTAAATAAAAATTATGGAAGCTATGAATTTAATTTAATCACTATCAAAGTATTTGATGTCTGGTTGTTTTACACCGCAACCAGTCAGCACAATTGTTTTTGATTTTCTATTTTTATTAGTGGCTTGCCACTTAACTTCGTTCCCTTTAATGAGGGATACTGTGCCAATGAATTACTAGTTTTCTCTTACCCCTGGTATACACAGTGCTGTATTCACCTATAATCTAAACAAGCTATAGCGTAGGGCTTCCACTTATTCGGGAGCCACCAAAAAGTGTTTGAATAAGTTAGTGTTACACTCTTACAGTTTTTGTGATTGGCGCAACATCTTTTTAGTTCCAAGTCATAAAAACTCTTTAGACATTAGAACAGTTTCGATAACATATCTTACAAAGAAACGTGTCTCAACAATTGACTTCTAAATAGTTCTATCAGAAAATATCAATAATGAGGGCAGTACGGGAATAAATATTCTTGAACGAGTTGTCGTTGACATATTTTCTACGGCAGAGAGTGGTTTAACTGTCAGATGAGATGTATGTAAGCAAGTGTATACTTTACTTTGAGATTTTTAAAAATATTTCATGGATGTGTTAGATCATGTTAAAGAAAAGCTAAGGGAAAAATGATTGAAGTTGATAACAAGAAATTCAGATTTTAAAGATGGCGTAGAAATGATGATGAAGAAGATATTTGCAAAAATGCAAATATAGAAGAAGCCAAATAAGTGATGATGAAGATGACGATTTTGAGACCCTTGACCCAAGAGAAAAGTTCAGATTCAAAACATTTGTAAATTTATTAGAATTAGGTCTTTTAAAGAGAGCATCAGTACACAATAATGATGCAAAATATTTTTAATCTTTAAAAAATAAGAAGATACAGCAGAAATGAAGCATTTAGAGCATTTTGCCAAACATATCCTGAAGATGTGGACATGGCATAATATAAAATATGTCGCTTTAGTCATAATTAGGAAGGAGAGTCTTAGAATTTATGGGATATTTTATTCCAATAATCAGACACAGACAAACACTGAAATATGGAGGAATATTGAACAATCCATTAAAACAATTATTAACAGAAACAACTACACAGCACAAACAATTTTTGGAAGGAGCACAATTATAAACACATGTCATCCCCAAAACAATATATACAGGAACAATATGGGAACACCCACCAACAATTTTAAAAGCAATTAACTCACACATAACTAAATACATATTCCATGGAACAATACACAATATCAAACATACAACACTAACACAATCTAAGTTAGATGAAGGAATAAACTTGCAAGACATACAAACATACAACACTAACACAATCTAAGTTAGATGAAGGAATAAACTTGCAAAACATATCAAACATACAACATTAACACAATCTAAGTTAGATGGAGGAATAAACTTACAAGACATACAAACATACAACACTAACACAATCTAAGTTAGATGAAGGAATAAACTTGCAAGACATACAAACATACAACACTAACACAATCTAAGTTAGATGAAGGAATAAACTTACAAGACATACAAACATACAACACTAACACAATCTAAGTTAGATGGAGGAATAAACTTACAAGACATACAAACATACAACACTAACACAATCTAATTTAGATGAAGGAATAAACTTACAAGACATACAAACAAAAAAACAAGCATTACGAATATAATTTATATGACAAGCCATTAAAAAAATATCAGAAAATACATTCACACATTATTACTTAGGAATCAGATTATGATATTTAACAGAAATAGATAATAGCACTGCACATTACATGGGTAGAAATCAATCACAATTTCATACAGCATGCATCAAAGCAATAAAAGGCAATGAAGAAGTATTACACAAAACAACCAAAGAAATATATACACATTTAATCAAAAGACAAGCAACACCTCTGAACAATGGAATTAAATGGACACAAGATTATGGAATTACAAACACTGAGGAAACTTTTAAAAATACGCATATCGAAGAAATACCTAATAAAGAAAAAGAAATAACATACAGACTAATCCTATATAATAAAAGGCTAGTTTCTGTCCTTTCTGTCCGTTCTGTCCCGTCATCTATAGCGATTGGTCCCTCATACACATATGACTCCTACAGCCAATCATATTGAACCCGTTAACGCCATTTACGTGGATGTTCAAAACGAGTTATTTTTGGTGCAGTATTTCTCCCAAGACTTTATTTTGAGTCATGCGCGTTTGGATTTATAGCAAAAAGCTCTGTTTTTCGATTTATTTATTTTAACTTTAATGATTAGTATATTTGACTCGATGCACATGTAATGCCGGTCGAGACGGCTGTTGAAGGGGAGTTACAACATGCCACCGAACGGTGGCGGAACGTCCTTGGACGGGCTTTGTTGCTAGTTTACAACACTAGTCTCATCAAGGAAATATAAGGACAGAGGTGCAAGAATAGGTTGTCCACTCTCTAGGTCAGGGGCTGATGAGACTGAACATTTATATCTCACAAGCAATACAATTTTACAAACTAAATCCACACTTTAACAATTCATACAATCAGGCACAATACACAATGTAGATATAGACAAAGCAATAACACTAAACATAATACCAGACTCTATATACAAGAAACAAAAGACTATAAGCTTAAAAATACTTCACAATACAGAAAACACATATGACATCACAGACTTATGGTTTAATTCCATAGTCACAATTACACCAACATAACATTAGAACACATGTTTAGACAAACAATTAATACAAAACATGATATTAAACATACCAAAAAATATTTAAGGTTTTATGTTTAAAAATATATAATGTACATTTTATTTGTTAAAATCAGGTTTTGGCCTATACAAAGAAGTTACACATGAGTTCAGAGGTCAAACACGTTCACTGTGTATTTATTAACAATAGAAGATTGTGTGTAGAGAGTTGGTCACCTACCTGTGTGCTATCGTCCATGCGGTCAGCTTCCTCGTCCTGTCGAATATTGATCAAAATAATATTTATGTTTTCATTCAAATAGAAAAACGTTCATTTTATTCACTCGAAAAGGGATGCGATTAAACATTACTAAAAATGGTTTTTTGAACCTTTATTTCGAACAGTAAAAATGTGTTGGTATTGATATAAGACGAATATGACATTTAGGTCAAACCATTGTTAGTGTTTAAGCTTTACCATATAATTAGCAAAACGATTGTTTCATCAGTTGTATTTATCACATTTAAATATAAACATAACTGTGTTATCAATTATATTACGCACCAAACCTGTTTGGTATATTTATAAAGATATTTCTTGGTGAGTGAATAACTTTTGTATAATAAAATTATGGAGAATATACTATATGCATAGGAAAAAAATATATATGCTGTCATTTATAAATTAGATTTCAACATATTTATTAATTTTTATATAAACTAAACATAGTAATTATTTCAAACAATTAATATAACTCATAACTGACATAAAATTCGATCATAAAAATTATTAAAAAATTTTCTAGACTAAATTTCGCTCTAAGGCCGAATCATCAGACCTGTAAGTGTAGCACATTCGTTAGAAGTACGTTTATGTTTTACGTCACAGAGATCACGTGATTGATAACATGGTTTAGTTAAACGACTCCAAGGACGTGTTCTGTTATTGTTAGCAAGAGAAAATGTATACATTCCTAAATATGTGCAATATAATAAGTAACTTGTTTGTTCCACGGGTACATTTACCTATGTTTTATATTGAGAAACTAAGGAAGTGAATTGTGAAGGGACAACTGTATCGTAACTTTCCCGTAAAGTTTTTCCTTTATAGATTCACCTGAATATTTACAGGTGCATTTTCCAGAAAGTGTGAAACATGTCAGAGTGACATGCTTGACAAATAAAATGTTAAATCTTTAGTCCATTTGATTTCATCTGTTCAAATGACGTTAAGTTTTTAGTTGACTTTAGAATCAATTTATGCTTCAAGATATAACCTCAATAGAGGTCATTGATCAAATGTTATAGAGAGACGAATCACATTGAACTAACACACATTAAATCCGACTATAGAATAGAACAACAATAAATTACAATTTAAACATTATCAATTACTTTCAAGTTTAATCTGTTTTAGCTGCATACGATAGTTATGTGTCTGTCTTGTCAAAACTGATATGTTTACTTGGGGCCTAATACTCTTAGTTCTTAAGATTATTGGCGAGAATGTTCTTTACACTTAACATGTGTATGCGTCAAGCATGTTTCTTTAGCACAAGAAGTAGGTTTCAAAATTTTGTAAAGTAAATAAAATTATTTGAAATCGTTGATCTCACTTGTTTTTACTTTTCTAATTTCAGAAATATAGATGTCCTTGTGTTTATATTCGTCTCAACCCTGTCAGAAATATAGATTTCCTTGTAATTATATTCGTCACAACCCTGTCAGAAATATAGATGTCCTTGTAATTATATTCGTCACAACCCTGTCAGAAATATAGATGTCCTTATAATTATATTCGTCACAACCCTGTCAGAAATATAGATGTCCTTGTTTTTATATTCGTCACAACCCTGTCAGAAATATAGATGTCCTTGTAATTATATTCGTCACAACCCTGTCAGAAATATAGATGTCCTTGTAATTATATTCGTCACAACCCTGTCAGAAATATAGATGTCCTTATAATTATATTCGTCACAACCCTGTCAGAAATATAGATGTCCTTGTTTTTATATTCGTCACAACCCTGTCGCTGACTGCTTATTAAGGTGATTCAAACATTTAACTTTTCATAACTTAAAAACTATATGAATTATTTCACGAAAGTGTTCTATTTTTAGCCAACTTTTATTTTAGGCATCAATCAAGGTCACATAACTCCAAAGTTTTATTTTTTTCTTTAATTTGCAGCCATTATTAGGCCCATTAACAAGACGGACGTACTTTAACCCTAAATTAGATTATAGATAGAATTAGAACATATATTTACGAAAGAGAACAAATGCTTGTTATTAACATCTTTCAATAAAACAAATGACGTAGATCTGTAATTATGAATGATGGATAAGTCTAGATTTAAAGAAATATTTTTGTTTGATATTAGACAGTTTTATGATGATTTAAAAAAAACTTACAATTTATAGTACGTAACAACAAATTTATCACTCTGTATTTAGTCTTTGATGCAACAAAGTCAATACTAAGTTACTGAATGTTTCTTTTATATAAAAACACCTTTCTTATTCCGTTTGCAAGAACAAACACATACAAGTTTTCCTTCTTCCCGTCCGGAATTCGGGCGTGGATTGGGTTGCCTGAAGAATCCAGGAAAACCAACACTTTATCAACATTTAAATCTCTAATAAAAATGCAGGACTAAACACAAACCATAGATAAGCGTAGGACGCAATAATCTTCTGTATAGAAGGAGCGTCTGTAAACAGATAAGATAAGATAAGATAGTAAGTAATTTTATGAAACATTTAAAATCAAAGGAAGTGAGCCATTGACAAAAAATTGTTTGAATATAACTCAGTCTTATACTGGTGGTAGGAGGATCCTAGAAATTCATTAAAACCTATCTCATTAAAAAGATTGAAGTCAAGTGGCGTGCCACTTGTATAATTAAATCTGCCAAAAATAGAATGGTACACAGTCTTACATCGATGAAGCACAGTAATACATGACAGTATATGTATTAAATTTAAAGTTTTATTAAATTGAAATTACTCGGAATCTTAATTTTTTTTTCCCATGGAATTAAATATTTCTATACAAAATATTTAGTTGCATGCAATAAAAAGTGTATAACATACAAATAAGTAGTACTATGTCCCATAGACTCGTAGATTGCAATATAACTGACGTTGAAGAAAATAATAATATGATCTTCTCATTATTCTTGTCGCTTTTATTGTCTCTATTAAAATCTCATATTAAGTAGGTCGATAGAGGTGGTTTTTAGTGCGGCGTTCAAGGAAATTACAATTTAATTGCACGTCAGAAATGACAAGAGGAAGTTTATTAATTGCTAATTTTTTATGTATATGTGAGTTCATACATGGGTCATGGGTCAATAAGTTGATTTGCATTAATATATACTGAACTGGTTTTTTATAATAATTTATATAATTTACAAGTATAACAGCTGTTACAGACAGTGCGGACAGAAAACACTAACTTATCATTTGGTTTCTCACATCTTTAATCTGATTTATAATTTAGAAAACGTTTACTAACGTGACGTAGAATTACTTGTAGTCAAGTCAAGATCTTTCAAGAAATTTCCACATGAAACTGGTAACTGTAAGAAGTACACGTTTTTTTAAAGAAAACCGTCAGCATTCGCGTTATCCGTAACGTGATTTGAAAGACAATCCTCGTATCAGTAAAATCTACTTAAATGTTCAAACGAAGAGACACTTTCCTCAAAATACACAAACCAATAAAAATAATGGAGCCAAACATTACACAGTCATAAACTACACTCCCATAATGTAAAAATGAAAACAAACATTTTAAAAAGTTGCTCTGAGATACACATATTAACACTACCGGGACAACACTAATAAAGGAGAGCTCCACACCACCAATGAATGTTCTGTTACCCACCATAGAGCGGTAGTCCACCTTACTCCATCGTCTTCATTCATTCATTGACTGTCAACAACAATTTTTCTATGTTAAGTAATCTTGGTTGAAAATACGGTGGAGTTTTGTGTAAATATAATATGAAAAGAAAGGAAACAAACTTTAATGTGCTGATTTTCAATCATGATTACAAAAAATGTGGTAATAATATATTCATTTCGATTATAATATATTTGTCATTGCATTAGCTATAGTAAAATCATCTTTTATTTAGGGCTGTTAAATATTAATTTAAAGTTAATCGTTAAATTTTGTAAAAATAACGATTAATTAATCGTTAATTTTGATTAAAGCCAAAAATTGAAATTCACGGTGTCATAAATAACATTAATTAATAGTACTTGTCGAAAATCTAAATAACAATGGAATGTCTTCTTTATCTGACATCTTTTAACGAACAACTCAAACAGACAAGTGTATTAACATTATTTGGTTCAAGTGATGAACGGATCTTATTCACAATATAACCAGCCAAGCTGAATAATCGTTCACATAGCTTTAGATTGTCTCAGTTTAAGATTCCGATACTGTAGTGGATGTTTGGTATTCAGGTGAATAGCTGTAGTAAAACTATCTTATATTACTATGATAATATGTTTGTCCTAACGTCCACCCTGTAGTAATATTATCTTATATTACTATGATAATATGTTTGTCCTAACGTCCACCTGTAGTAATATTATCTTATATTAATATGATAATATGTGTGTCCTAAAGTCCACCTGTAGTAATATTATCTTATATTACAATGATAATATGTTTGTCCTAACGTCCACCTGTAGTAATATTATCTTATATTAATATGATAATATGTGTGTCCTAAAGTCCACCTGTAGTAATATTATCTTATATTACAATGATAATATGTTTGTCCTAACGTCCACCCTGTAGTAATATTATCTTATATTAATATGATAATATGTGTGTCCTAAAGTCCACCTGTAGTAATATTATCTTATATTACAATGATAATATGTTTGTCCTAACGTCCACCTGTAGTAATATTATCTTATATTAATATGATAATATGTTTGTCCTAACGTCCACCCTGTAGTAATATTATCTTATATTAATATGATAATATGTGTGTCCTAAAGTCCACCTGTAGTAATATTATCTTATATTACAATGATAATATGTTTGTCCTAACGTCCACCCTGTAGTAATATTATCTTATATTACTATGATAATATGTGTGTCCTAACGTCCACCTGTAGTTGTAGTAATATTAACATCAATCGTTATTATTTGTATTTATGTCTCTCTCTCTCTCTGTGTCTCTCTTTCTTTCTCTCACTCTCTCACTCTCTCTCTCTCATCTCTCTCTCTCTCTCTGTCTCTCTCTCTCATCCTCTCAGCCTCTCACTGTCTCAGCCTCTCTATCTATCTCTCTCTCTCTCTTTCAGCCTCTCTTTCTATCTCTTATTAACCTGATCGTCGTTTTAGGTGTAATAAATAAGGTCAATATGGCAAACATAAAAATAACCACAATCAAAGAAAATATTTATAGAAAGAAACAATATCAAAGTCCACGTCCCTGTCTGTCTTCTGTTTCCATAACGCTGAGGGACACAGTACTACAGTACAAATCAGTTAATAAATAGAGTTTTAAAAATATTTAAATTCTATAAGTTCAATTACTTTGATTTAATATGACTAATAACGTGGTGCGGTTGTTTGGTATAAAAATTAAAGATTTATGATTTAGAAGGCAAAAGAGAGATCTATAAGTGAGAGAATGAGTAGACTGCATATGTAAAATCTCATAAGCACCCGCCCGACGTCTTTAGTCACATTATATCAAAGTACTTGAACTTTTAAATTATTTTCTTCTTTTTAGTTCACTTATGAAAACGTTGTGATTTAAAATCTTTTTTTTAACCTGTATTTATTTTATTCTTTTTAGTTTGGTTGTTAAATCATAGAGTATATAGAAAATTTTATTTATTTAAAAGCATCGCGTGTTTACAGACTGAAACTGACTGAACTACCTTGATGCAAACATGGGGAGTGGTCATCGATGGCACGAGTGAACTGACACGTGCTGTCAACAATGACAATCGGATACAGATGCTATATAAAAATATACTAAAAACGCATTAATTAAATTACGATACATTCGATCGCTCTGAAAATTTGATACAAAGCATTGTCAAGCAAGGTCTACCTGTGGTAGAATTTTGAGATCTCTAGGACCATCAAAAGTGGTTTAAGTTTACTTTGGCAAATTTGAAAAATTGCAGACAGACAGACAGACAGGAATGAGAGGAAGTTAATATAAACGTTGTAATAATAAATAGATGGGAAAAAAGGTTTTAAAAAAAACAGTTGTTATAAGTGGACTAAAAGAAGAAAATGATTTAAATGTTATAACACCTTTGATTTAATATGACTAAAACGTTGTGTCGGCGCTTATGAGGTTTTACATATGCAGTTCACCCATACTCTCACATATAGATCTTTTGCCTTCTCAAATATAAATCTTTAATTTTTATACCAAACACTCGCCCCTGTAGAATTTTCGTCACACAAGCAGAAATGACATATTTTTTTTTCTTTGAAATTCAATTCATCAATTTGAAGCTTAAAATAAATTTAATCAAATTTTGAGACTTTTTCGTCAGGTAAGACAGTTAAGTTTTCGATTGCATTTAATTGTATCTTTAAGAATCATTTATAACCCTCAAGAAATCGAAAACTGAGTTAAACAGTTTATAAAACATTTCTATACAGACACTCTTGACAACAGATGAACTTCTATATGAAGCTGCAAACGATTAAATTCGTTATCCTCTTCAATACAAAACTGTGTAAATAATATGTCAGTCAATGATTTGGTTTTTTATTAAGAAAGATATATTTTAATTAAATATTTTAATGACTTATGTAGGTATGCGCTTAAATGTGTGGCAGCTAGATGTTGATGATGTATGATACAGTGTACTGTGAATGTATTTGGCACCTTATTTTTTAATATTAAAGAAAACCTTGTAGTGCCCTACCATTGATGGAGCATCATCTGTGACTTATGATAGATATTACTTAAATTCTTTTCTTTATTTAAAAAAAAACGACTCGTCCAATAAATGAAATGTTGATTCTTTTTAGTATTCAGTTTGTATGAAGTGGACAAATAAATATTCTTTGAAAATTTGTTTTTTCCTTTGTTAACTGCACGTATGCTAAAAGTATTGTCCAATTTCCTGGCGAAGATTACTCATCTAACTAAGCAAAAAAGGAGATGTTATTAAATAGCTGCACAATGAACCTACAACATCTGTATCAATTTCATTAATTTTTCTTTGCAGTGCTATTTTTCTCAACCCCATTTTCTTAAAATTATCAGTTGCTGGCTTGTGTAGCTCAGTGCGTATTACTTCACTTACTGTCGGTATAATTAGTTTCCCGCCAATAGTATGAGGTTTTCTTTCGATTTAACAATCATTAACGAAATTTCGTATAAAGCCAGCATACCATAGCCATCTTGTGTGTTGGGGTTGAAAAGAGTTTTGTCAAAGTCAGTTATTTGAATATTTATTTTTATATTTAAGAGTTCGAAAAGAGGATACATTCTTTTTATTTTTTATCACCATAAATTTTAGTCCTGTAGCTTGGAAGGCTTTATAGCTTCGCGAATACATAAATCTAAATTTCTAAATACTTTCTTCTTTATTTGATGCTGTCACCACCTCTTTAAAGTTATTCTTCCCACCCCCGCACCCGCCATTAAAAAAAAATGTCACCGCACCCCATGGATTGCTGCAGCGCCCACACCACTATGCTAAGTCATATTGAACAAAATGAACTAGCCACAAGAAATTTTTTTAATCGAGCTCCGTCTATACTTGTTGCAGAAGAAAGCTGGAAATTCATTGGAATTGTTATCCCTTATTAAAGGGATCGAACACAAGTGGCTAGCCACTTAGATAATCAAAATTCCTTTTCAGAGACACACGTACCCGCTTTTCATCAATTAGGCAAAGCATAAATTATGATAAATGCATTATATTTATAGTTGTTTTAATTTAAGAAAGTAGGTTTCTAAAAATATTTTTTCCTTGAAATAAAAACATTCTATACAGGATAGTTATGTACCTGCAATTCAAAGTGTAGGCTATACAAGTAAGTAATAGTATGTCTTAAGGACTTATAGATTGCAATTAAAACGAAGTTAAATAAATTAATATTATGTTCTTCTCATTAATACTGCCGCTTAAGTTGTCTCAATTACAATCTCATATTAAGTAAGTTTATACCGATGCTTTTTAGCGCGGCGTGCATGGAACATACAGATTCATTGCACGTAAGATATTACAATAGATCATATTTTAATTTGTAAAGTGTACCCTTATGTGTTTCCTGTGAGTTCAAACTTGTGTCAATGATTTTACATCCATCTAAATATGATGTATGGATTTTTTTCAAATGTCTTATTGAATTTACTGGCTAAACAACATAACAATCAAACAACATTATCAAATAAAAAACAACACTAAGAATCAGGAAACTCTAACAAACTGAGAGACAACACTTACAATCAAACAATTCTTACAGACAAACAGGCAATAGTAGCAAACAGACAACTTTAACACACAGACAATTCTAACTTCTCTAATATTTAGGAAATAAAAAAAAATGAGAAATCTCTGACATAAAATAAAATTAACAATAAGTACAAATTTATAGACATACAACACAAACCAACTTAAACACAGACAACCCAAGCATATCTTGCAAACTGACAGACCACACTAACTTTAACAAATGTAACAGACAGACAAAACTCAAAGGCAGATAACCGTTAAATACAGACAACTCTTACAATTAGACATTTAGGACGGACAACACTAACATATCCATTAGTTTCTGACAAGAAAGCGGGAATGGATAACAGACAGAGATAACCCATATCACCTCTGATAACAGACAGAGATAACTCATATCACCTGTGACAACAGACAAAGATAACTGAAATCACCTGTGATATCAGGCAGAGATAACCCATATCATTTGTGACGAAAATTACGGGAATCTTAAGCCTCGTGTTAAATTTCATGCTCTGTGAACCCTAAAATGAAAACAAGGGGATAATACAACATGATAAAACCACACCCTTCCCATATTTTATTTAGGCGGAGTGTGTGAGTGAAACATCTTGATGTTATACCTCGGGGGCAGAAGTGCACTAGCACTGTTGACTGAAACCAAATGAAATTAGATAATGGCAAATCAGCGTTCATTGACAATAAGTTATAAAAGCTGGTACATGAAAAAATCGTTCTCTTTTGGACAAGTTCGGAACTGGAGTTTTGGTCACGAACAGCGATCTTACGTTTTTGTGGAGAAGAAACCCCAAAGCTTCAGGAGACAAAATAGTGGCAATTCGAGTTCTACCTGGTATTTGGATTCGGTTGTTTTTTTTTATAACATCTACCAGCAGTCCATCCATGTTTATGGTCACTGTTTACTGCGTGACCACTGGACGCCCAATCGTTACGTCCGTATTGTCACAGTGCGTATTAGAACTACGCCCCTGTGACCACTGGATATGGAACCAAGTGTCGTCATCCAGTCGGTGTCGGAAAGTTCAGCTGGTTCAATGGACGAGATTCTTTCCCCTACCTTGTATTATACACAGAAGGAGCGAGGCCCTCCAATTGACTTGCGTCACTCATCGGGAGAGTTTAACTCTCCATCACCCAGGAAGACCACGTGTTTCTGAACAGTTTCAGCTGCCCTGCCTGCTGAAGCTGAACGTTATTTTCTCACACGTGGATATCGCCGAAGATTCCCCCCCCCTCCCAGCTATCCAGCGAAAATGTCACCCCTACATGTCACAGCAAGAACATCACGCACCACTAGACAGATATACCGCTCCACTACGGAGGTACATCGTACAATCAGATCAAATTTAATTACTATGTGGACCGAGACATGTGATTGATGTTACAGTCATAGGTATGATTATATAGGCTAATAGGAATTAAGATTTGATTATTTATTGCTAGGGATTTTTTTCAAATTATATTTATTTTAACATTTTAATTAAACATATTTTAATTTTGTGGAAATCTGTTACGTCTCTTGTGAGTGTGTTTATCTGTATTGCCACAATAGTTACTACTAGATATGCCCCGCGGTTTAGCATACGCCGCAGACTTGCTCTTGGATAGTGCAAAGTAAGGGGGGAAAGAACGGACTCAAACTACATTACGTGGAAATTAAAACAATGTGAGTGAACTTCGGTGCTGCTTTTTGTGTCTGTACTCTCATTAGTCTCATTCCCCAACCGTTCTTTGCACTGTCTATGATGAGCAATTCTGAGTCGTATACTATGCAATAAAGGGGTAAAAGAACGGGCACAAGCACACATTTAAAAAAATGTATTCGCTGGGGCTTGAACCCAGGAGCTTCCCCGCATGAGGCGGACGTGATAACCTGTACACTACAAATCTCACGTTTTCTGTGAAGGAACAATGCAAGTGAAACGCATGGACCATTGTTGATCACCTCTCCAATACCTTCGCTGCCAACCGTAACTGTGTTTAGTTGACCCCAGCGAGGGTATTCGTCATGCTTGTTTGCACATACTTGCCTGCGTCGTGGTGTCTCGCATGGTCCCATTAAGAGAATTATATATATAGATTGCACATCCATATTGTCGTCAGTAAGAGAGAATCATAATATTAGCAGAAATTATGTAGCTATGTGAACAATACAGACAACGTAAATGATGATGGTGGCCTTAATTTTACCTATGAATTCGCTAATTGTTGAAACTTTCTAATATTTATAAATAGCCTAAAAAAGGAATACAGAAATAAAGGAATGTTAGGAATTCAAGAATATATTATCCCTAGTTATAGGGATCGAAATCAAGTGGCGCGCACTTGAATAATAATATAATGCTTTCTATGGTTAAAAATCATATAATCCTGTCGTTATGTACTGACTTATACATCTAGACAACTATATATAATATAGTATTAAATAAATATAATAGTTTTTATATCTTAAAGTAAATTCGATTTTTTAAATGTATTATGTCTTCAAATTTTATATTTCTTTGCGTATTTTTTTAATTTACATACAATGAAACATTTATAAAACACAGGCTTATGAATTCATATCTTATAAATTTTAAATTACAATTTAATGAAAGTAAAATAATAAATATGTTCACATGTATCTTCTTCGCTTAGTTTATTCAACACAATGTCCTATTTCATACATTAGCACCGATGCTTTGTAGTGCGTCATTGGTGGGAAACACAATTTTAATGCACGTCAGATATGATTTTATTATTATTTATTCGTATAATCAACGACTTCACTTCGCAAAATTACCATTCCTTCATTTTTTACCACGTTTTTATTAACTCGCTTTCGTTGGGCATTGTTTGTTGGTTTGTCCAAGATTTTTTCAAATCTGCCAACGTAAAATTAGACCACTTCTGATGGTCCTAGAGATCTGAAAATTTTACCACAGATAGATCTTGGATGACAATGCAATGTATTAAAATTTCAGATCGATCGAATATATGGTTATTAAATTATTGAACCTTTTAGTTTATCTATAGTCTATATAGAAGCATCTGTACCGTCAGCTTTTGTTGACATTCATGTGTTCACATCGTGACCACATCACAATGTTTTTAAAACCTTGGGCGGGCGCTTGTGAGGTGTTTGGTAAAATACATAGAGGTAAAAAATATATTGTTAAAATACAAGTTTTTGTTAGTGGACTAAAAAGAATAAAATAAATAAAGGTAGATTTTTAAAAACCACGTTTTTACAAGAAGAAAATAATTTAAAACTTGTAAGTTCAAGTACTTCTATTTAATATGACTAAAAACGTTGGTGGGTGTTTGGTATAAAATTAAAGATTTCTAAATTAGAAGGCAAAAGAGAGATATATAAGTGAGAGAATGAGTGAGCCGCATATGTTAAACCTCATAAGCACACCCGCCCGACGTTACCATCCAACAAAACAATGACTCTAGAGATACACAATCTAAATGAGATGTGTGCAATCCAACAAAACACAATGACTCTAGAGATACACAATCTAAATGAGATGTGTACCATCCAACAAAACAATGACTCTAGAGATACACAATCTAAATGAGATGTGTACCATCAACAAAACAATGACTCTAGAGATACACAATCTAAATGAGATGTGTACCATCCAACAAAACAATGACTCTAGAGATACACAATCTAAATGAGATGTGTACCATCAACTAAACAATGACTCTAGAGATACACAATCTAAATGAGATGTGTACTATCCAACAAAACAATGACTCTAGAGATACACAATCTAAATGAGATGTGTACCATCCAACAAAACAATGACTCCACAAGATGACGTCAGATGACGCACACATAGTACGGTTGTGGGTGATTCATTCACATGTCAGTCATAAATTATTTTGATTTTATTTGCAGTAAATGTCACAGAAACAAAGTCAAACAGATTTACTTGGTTTACTTATTGGTCAAAGTTAAGCCAATAATAAGATCAAAGTGACGTCATGGGACAGTTTTATCACATAAGATAAAAGCAGAACATATTGTCAAAGTTATCAGTACTTTGGTTACACAAACTTCTGATCTTGATTGTCTTGATGTGGTGTACAAGGACACAAATAAGTAATGAAAAATGTATACAAATATTTGGATATTGGTTGTTACTTGCTTAGCGATATTATAGTTCTCATCTACCCGAACCAAGGGATAGTCTGCATCTAATAAATACACATTTATTAACATTATCCATTGTTAAAAATATCTTACAGTCACGAGCGGATACCATGTGATGTCAAGGTCAGCTAAAATATGTATCTTAGTGTAGGTTACTTATCTACCTATCAAACAGAAGAAATAGATGTATAGTATGACATAGATACCAAATCTTATTTTAATTGGATTCCGTGTAAACAGTTAAGTTGAATAATCCTTGAAATTTATTGTCATTGTATTGTTAATTTTAGGAATAGAAGTTAATTGGTGTGTCATTTTGAGGAATAGAATTTACACCAAACAAATTCATTTCAACAATTAAATTCCTAAATAAAAAGGAGATTGAAGAGGAAACCTCAAATTTCAATAATCGATATCCGCCTCACTCACTTTGAAGCAGGTTGCGGGGTTATTGCATTTTTTAAACAGAAACTTTCGAGTATTATATTATTGTTTTAAATGGAAATTAACATATACATAGACACGTGACACAGAAGTTGATGTCTTAAATTTGACTTTGATCTTCAGAAAAAATTGGTAGCAACATGAATGACAACATTGTTAAAATTAATGTGTATTTAGTTTTAAGTACTAAATAGCTTCATTATGTTATTCTCACATACTTTTTATAAAATATAAAACATAAAATTTACAATTTTCAAATCATATCAAAGACTTGTTAAATGATTATAACTGCTATCACACTCGCCTTTATTCCATCCGTCTCTCTGTAGTTCAAGTCATATCAAACACTTGTTAAATTATTGTAACTGCTATCACACTCGCCTTTATTCCATCCGTCATTCTGTAGTTCTTGCCCTTGATATGTGACTGAATCAAATCATACAACTTGTTGAAATACAATAGAAACATTCTATTATTGCCCTATAGAGACAATTAAAACATTTTTTTTTAAAATAAACATTTTTATTGAAGCCACGACGATCTGCATTCTAACCATTGTTCAATAGTTATGGAAAGAAAGGCAAATAAATAATTGCAGTTTATCGTCTTGATATATGAATCAAGAATGTTTTATAGATATATATGAGCTCACATAATTCAATACATGTTTGGGGGGAAAACCTTTTTATTAACATGAGTACAATGTATCCCCGCGCAACATAATATAAATAACACTTTTATTTTAATAAATGATTTCACTCATTTACTAGTTCGTATAGATCACTGATCTTCCCAAAAAAAAATTGTAGGTTTGGCTCATCTGAGCTGATATTGATAGAGCACCACTCTATTTTTTTGTTTTGTTTATTATTTTTTCGTAATTTGTTTAAAGTTATTTAATTAATCGGTAACTAACACTAAACGACAAGCCCATCTTTGGCCTGCGTACGGCGTACGCTTGTAGTAAAAATACAAGTTATAAATTCCTTTGCATCTATAAACTATAAATAATATTTTTGAGAATTCAATAAGTATACGCCTATTATTAGTAATTGTTCAAACTCACTGCTAAATATAAAAATAATTGCAACCTGACATAAATAATGATTAAAGACGCTAATAGTGTCAATTATAATTTTTTTAATTGGTCATTAGTATTATTTAGGTAGACACAAAATTTACACTTTTTTCTAAATTTAATTAAATTTTCAAGAAATCTTCAACTTTGCCTTACTGAAGTAAATGCAATGAGAAAGTCAGCACCTGTGTCCCGCATGAAAGGAAGAAATATGCTGATAAATTAAAGAGACCCAGTCAGCAAAGATTACTATTTATTTATGAAAGTTCAAGAGGATGATGTTGCTGCACCCTGTTACTGCTGATAGCAGGCGATGTTTGTAGCTGTAGACGTTTACATGTCAGTAACATATTTATGATTGTCATAAATTCATACATCCCTTAGAAACAAAATAATAATAATAATAAAATAACTGAAATGAAATATTTTCTTAACTCTAGTGCAATTTGCATAAGAAAAGAGAAATAAGAAGTATTGTTTTTAAAAAAACACTTGGATTAGGAAAATAATTTTTCTATTTTAAAAACTTAAAAAGAAAACAACCTATTATTTCCTTTTATATCTCTGTAACTCACCCATATCTGTCGTGATAAAAGAGATTTACAGAAGTAATGCACCAAAGCCAAAACAAATAAATACGCATACGTTATCACTTAGATAACGTAAACATATGTAAATAGTGATATACAATTTTTAAAATAAATTAAAGTAATTAGGAAAAAAAACGGAATAAAATGGAAGCCGTTTAGTTTATTTATTGTTAATCGCGAAACAAAATAATGGTAAATGACGTCACTAGTTCTGCCCAAGGCAATTATTGTTTTGTTAGTTTTTAATGTATGAAATACAACGCTTTGTCTTTTCTTATCTATACAGACGCTCCTTCTATGCAGAAGATAGTTGCGTCCACAGACCATGACAGATGATCTGTTTGGCAAGTGATGCAGCGCTCACAGGCCACGGCTTTGTGGGTTTCACGCTTTACCCAGCCGCCTAACACTACATGTTAGGTACCCATTCGGAGCGGGGTGACTCAGGGACGCCCTAGGCCCCGGGAACAAACCCTTGCCTTCACACGGATTCGAACCAGTGACGATCGGTACGACAGTCCAGTGCGCTGCCACTCGACCACCACTTTATTTCTATTTTAGTAACTTTTATATGTCTATTAACCCTCTTGAAATTTATATGTCACTCAGATACGAACTTAATAAAACTGGTAAATGGCGTTGTTTTTTTTTATTCGGAAAAATGTTTTTTTCTTAAATTACATATCTTTAACTTTTCAGTAAATCATATACATATTTTTTTTTAAAAATCACTATTTAAAACTATATCATAGTATGTTACCCGTCCTGCGTTGATACGATCTCAGAAGAGAGCTCATTCAAAGAAACCATTAAGTTGTTATTTTTTATGAGATTTAAAAAAACATCATTTTTTCCAAAACGTTTTGCAATAAATCTTGTCTTTTTGAAATCAGGACCAGTTAACTGTAATTTGAGTTATTCAGTATTAACGTATTACCCGTTACGTTTAAGATAAAGGGCAACATACGTGCCATTTTTTTAAAAAATCCCATTTAATCATCACTGTTGACATGTGAGCTCAAGAGATTATTTTTTACAAACATTTTTTTCATATACTGAGTTGACGTGCATCATACAAGAGAGGTAATCACGACGTCTCCAACAGACGTGGTGTGGTTAAATGTGGTACATTCCCTTGTAGGTTTTAAAAACTAAGAAATAATGACGTCATTCCTGCTATCGAATGGTTTTAAGTTTAAACTGACCTTTTTTGTAAACGGTTAATGACAGCCCTTAATTGAAGTCACGCACCTAGAGAGGGAGAGGGGGTCACGAATTTGTTACAATGTGTGAAGAAGGGGAGGGGGTGTATAAGTATTGTGACGTCATATCAAAACGCGCTACTTTAAATGAAAGTTCAACTGAAATATTCCATTTGTTACAATTACTTTTATCTTTTACGAGGCTTCATAAAACTCTTTTTTTTTACTATACCATTTGAAACTATTTTTTCTTATTTTTTCCTGCATTTTATTAAGTAAATACCCCCAAAAAAGTTTTTGTTCTCTCCTAGATTAATATAAAAATAAAAGCCGTTATTCCAGCTGCCTGCCGACCAGACAGGAGTGGGTATATATCACGTGACACAACAATTCTATCTTAAAACGTAAATCTACTAGACCCCAAGATGCATTCTATATTCATAAACCTCAGTTATCTTAGATAGATCTCCTAAATTAATCTATTTTTAATAAGACATAGGAGTCAATAAATAATTTTTTCATGAACGAAGGAATAGATTCGTTTTGTAAACTCCCTTAAATAATTATTGATCTTTGCATTATTTTAACTTTCTTTTAACGAGCTTATAGCTCGTTATTTTAGGTAAATTTTTATAGATACAAGTCTATTTTATAATTATTGTATCAAGTTTGTATTTAACACATATATATTATTTTTGTATATGCAGTCTACTTTAGATTGTGTACATTACTTAAATCTGTATATGTGTGCGTGTTAGTGTTTATAGAATCGTCGGAAATTGACAATGAATTCAGCAGTAATTGATTAATGAAAAATTTGCTTTATTACATAAATATTATTTAAATTTAAAAAGAAGAACAAATAACTTTTAAACTATATAAATGTATTAATAGAAATAATTTGAAAAAGTAATAAGCAAGGAAAAATCTTTGCATTAAAAAGCTTTCTTTGTCTTATCTGACGTGAATTAATTTTGTATTTCCTTTTAGCGCGCACCAAAAAGCACCAGTAATGATTTATTTATATGATATTGTACGTAAAAACAAATTAATCCACAAGATAAATGAGAAGATCATAAAACAATTTCTTTAAAATGTGTTGTATGTTTCTATATAGTCTATGAGAAATAATATTCTTGATTTTTTTAACGTAAATCTTGTGTTTTACGTCACATGAAATTATACATAAAGAAATATTTAATTTTACGAAAAGATGATTTTTAAAATCATTTTTCTTTAAATTTATGGAAACCTATGAATTTAATTTAATCACTGTCACATATTTAATGTCTGGTTGTAGTACACCTCCAACGATCTCCAGCAGCGATTTGATCTCCAATTTTTATAAGTTGCTTGCCACTTAACTTCGTTCCCTTTAATGAGGGATACTGTGCCAATAAATTACTAGTTTTCTCTTACCCCTGGTATACACAGTGCTGTATTCACCTATAAGCTATAGCGTAGTGCTTCCACTTTTCGGGAACCCCCACAAATTGTTTGAGTAAGTTACTGTTGTAAACACTTACACGTTTTGTGACTTGCGCAACATCTTTTTAGTTCAAACTCATAAAAACTCTTTAGACCATAGAACAGTTTTGATAACATATCTTACAAAGAAACGTGGCTCCACCTATGGCGGATTAAGGGGGGGGGGATGCTGAACGGGCTAAAGCCGGGGGCCCCCAATGATTTAGGGGCCCCCAAATTTAGTATAATTTATAATAAAGGTGGACAAATGTTTGTATAAATCCCTAAAAATATCATAAATTTAATAAATTAATAAAATATTATCTCTTAATTGATCGCTATTCGGACCCGATAGCCTCAGTATCGAAAAACTTGATTTGAATGGCTCAATAAGAGAATTTATTAATGAATACTATTTATATCTTTTAAATTTTGTTCAAGCGTCAGGATCTCGTGGTCTTGTGGCTACGTGTTGTCTTGTAGCACAAGTGATAACGGGTGCGATTCCCGGCGAGGGCATATGTTTTTTTTTCATTTGTCTTTTTTTTTAAAATTATCATTTTACACTCAATTTTAGTTTCCAGGCAAACAGTTCTTCTTTGTGTTCGGTTTTTTGATGAATCCGATCCCGGGGTACAGACACATTATGAACAAGGAATCTATGGACTATCTTGTTACAAATTACAGTCTTATATTAGCTGCTAGCATCCATTTTATTTAAATGGACGCTAGGGCAAGTCCATAAAGAACGTCACGCTCCAGAAGGGGGGGAGGGGGTGTAAGAATGTGTGACAGGGGGCAGGGGGGGTCCGGCCGTGCGTGACGTCACGGTGTTTTATATTAAATTTTAATTATTTTGTTAATAAAGACAATCATTTTTGTTTGAAAGTGTGACGTTCTTTATGGGTGGGGGGGGGGTTCTGAGATTTGTGACAGTTTGTGACAGGGGGGGAGGGGGTGGTAAAAATTTTCAAAAATAGCCTGACGTACTTTATGGACACCCCCCTAGCTGGATAGGGCCCCAGTTTGAATTGCTGCCAGGGGCCCCGTGCAGTCTTTATCAACCCCTGGGCTCCACAATTGACTTCTAAATAGACCTATTAGAAAAGATCGATAATAATGGCAGTACGGGAATAAATGTTCTTGAACGAGTTGTCGCAGACATAATTACTACGTCAGAGAGTGGTTTAACTGTCAGATGAGATGTATGTAGGCAAGTGTATACTTTACTTTCAGATTTTTAAAATTGTTTCATGGATGTGTTAGATCAGTGGTTCTCAACATGTGGTCTGCGGACCACTAGTGGTCCGTGGGGATGTGTCTGGTGGTCCGCGAGCAAATGATGAAAATTTAATTTTTTTAATTAAAAACACGAAAATGGAAACAGGTTGTCACTTTTTGAATATATTGATTAATTTTAATCACTCAAGGGCGATAGCATAGCACCTAAAATAATGTTTTGATTCTGTTTTCTTTTAGCAATAACGGAAATAACATGATGTCACACTAGATTCTAGAATACTATAATTGTTATTAACATTAAAAAATAATTCATTGAAACCATTTAGTAAATTAGCCTGAAATTGATATTACAATTATTAAAGTAATTAATAAATTAAATTGATTGACACATGGATAAATTTAGAATAAAGAAAACAACCAAACATAAGGACACAAATTATTGCTCAGACTCATCCTCACAAGATGTGTGTGAATCAAATTCAGTTGCGGAGAAAAAAAAGACGAATATACGACGTTGTGGTGAAGAATATTAGCGCTTTGGGTTTATATGTTTTGAATGAAAATGATCAACTCAAATCAGAGTGTGTAATATGTCCGCTTATGGCTTGATGTTCTGGATTACTTGGCTTTTTTGAAGAGCTGAATAAATTTAATTCATCTCTGCAAGGAAAGCTGACACATTTAATGATTCTAGTGACAAAGTGTCAACTTTTACAAAAAAGCTTGACCTTCATAAAACAAGATTATTTTAGGGTAAATTTGACATGATTGATCAATTGTATGAGTTTACCAATAAACCAGATAATGCTGAAAACAATAAGCAACTGTTGAGAAATTTGATTTCTTACCAAATTCAATCACCGCAGGATCAATTTAACTTCAACTTTGGTGATTTGAACATTCAGACTTTTCGTTGGTTTTCAGTCCGTTTCTTGAACACATTGACTCGTTAAATTTACCAACATCGAATTTAAAAGATATTTTTGACCTGACCAGCGATACTACTTTGAATATGGTGCATTAGAAAGTGAGCTTTTTGAAATTGTGGATTACTCAGAACTATCTCAGAAATATTTTTAAATATTATTACCCCTTGCAACATCATATCTTTGTGATTGTGGATTTTCTAATTGGTTGCAGTCAAAACAAAAAATCGTTCCCGACTTGAAGTTGAAGATGAACTACGATGGCGTCTTTCAAGTAGTACACCTTGTTTGAATATAATGTGCTAAAATGTCCAAGCTCAAAGCTCACACTAAATAAACGAATGTAGCATTTTAATATGCTAACTATTATTTATGACTTAATTTTTTAGTGAGCAATAAGAATCAAATAATACTATAAGTATAAGACTAACATAAGCGACAATAGTTCATTACAAAAGACAGTTAGTACAGTCTGTTTCCATGCAATATTGTTTTTGGAGCACGCAAATCATATCATTTTATTATATTGTTCTGACATGTATACTAGTAACTATTTATATACAAAGTATATTTATAGATACATTTCAATCACGGCAATCGCACAATTTATTTTCAGTAGTGGTCCGCGGCTAAGACACACTTTTTTAAAGTGGTCCGTGAATCTGAAATGTTAGATCATGTTAACGAAAAAGCTAAAGGAAAAATTGTTGAAGTAGATAAAAAGAAATTCAGATGTTAACGAAGGCGTAGCAATGATAATGAAGAGGATATTTGCAAAAAAGCATATATAGAAGAAGCCATATAATTGATGACAAAGATGACGATTTTGAGAACCTTGGCCCAAGAGACACGTTCAGATTCAAAACATTTGGTACATTTCTTAGAATTAAGTCTTGTACAGAGAGACTCAGTACACAATAATGATGCACAAATGTTTTTAATCTTTAAAAAATGAGAAGATACAGCAGACATGATTTGTGAAGCCCTTAGAGCTTTTTGCCAAAAATATCCTGAAGATGTGGAAATGGCATAATATAAAATATTTCTCTTTAGTCATAATTAGGAAGGAGAGTCTTAGAATTTATGGGATCTTTTATTCCAATAATCAGACACAGACAAACACTGAAATATGGAGGAATATTGAACAACCAATTAAAAAAATTATTGACAGAAACAAATACACAGCACAAACAATTTTTGGAAGGAGCACATTAATAAACACATATGTCATCCTCAAAACAATATATACAGGAACAATATTGGAACTCCCACCAAAAATTTTAAAAGAAATTAACTCACACATAACTAAATACATATTCCAAAGGACAATACACAATATCAAACATACAACACTAATACAATCTAAGCTAGATGGAGGAATAAACTAGCAAGACACAAAAAAAGTATTAAGAATACAATTTATAGGACACGCAATTAGAAAAAAAATCAGAAAATAGATTCACTCATTATTACTTAGGAATCAGAATAGGACATTTAATAGCAATTGATAACAGCACTGCACATTACATTGGAAGAAATCAATCACAATTTCATACAGCATGCATAAAAGCAATATAAGGCAATGAAGAAGTATTACACAAAACAACCAAAGAAATATATACACATTTAATCAAAGGGCAAGCAACACATCTGACCAATAGAATTAAATGGACACAAGTCTATGGAATTACAAACACTGAGGACACTTTTAAAAATACACATCGCAAAGAAATAACTAATAAAGAAAAAGAAATAACATACAGACTAATTTACAATACAACACCAGTCACATCAAGGAAATATAAGTACAGAGGGGCAAGAATAGGCTGTCCACTCTGCAGGTCAGGGGCTGATGAGACTGAACAACATTTATATCTCACATACAATACAATTTTACAAACTAAATCCACACTTCATCAATTCATACAAGCAGGCACAATACACAATGTAGATATAGACAAAGCAATAACACTAAAAATAATACCAGACTCTATAAACAAGAAACAACATACAATAAGCTTAAAAACACAGTACAGAAAACACATATGGCATCACAGACTTAAGGCATTTTTCCATAGTCACAATTACACCAACATAACATTAGAACACATGTTTAGACAAACAATACAAAACATGATATTAAACACAACAGAAAATATTTAAGGTTTTTATGTATAAAAATATATAATGTACATTTTATCTGTTAAAATAAGTATTTTGCCTATACAAAGACGTTATACATGAGATTTTGAAGTCAAGCACGTTCACTGTGTATTTATTAACAATAGAAGATATATGTAGAGAGTTGGTCGCCTACCTGTGTGCTGCCGTCCATGCAACGGTCAGCTTCTTCGGCCTGTCGAGCTTTGATCAAAATAACAAGTATGTTTTCATTAAAATAGAAAAACGTTCATTTTATTAACTCAAAAAAGGATGAGATTAAACATTATTAAACACGGTTTTGTGAACCTTTATTTCAAACTGTAAAAAAAAATGTTGGTATTGATAAAAGACGAATATGACATTTAGGTCAAACCATTGTTAGTGTTTCAGCTTTACCATATAATTAGCAAAATGATTGTTTCATCAGTTGTGTTTATCAGATTTAAATATAAACTTAATTGTGTTATCAATTATATTACGCACCAAACATGTTTGGTATATTTATAAAAATATTTCTTGGTGAGTGAATAAATTTTGAATAATAAAATGATAGAGAATATTCATATGAAAAAAACAAATATATGCTGTTAATTATAAATTAGATTTCAACATATATTTGTTAATTTTTATAGAAACTAGGTCGGTTAACAATTAATTTAATTTTAATCGTTAACTTTTGAAAAATTAGCGATTATTTAATCGTTAATTTCGATTAAAGCCACAAATTAAAATTTATGATGTCAAAAGTAAAACGTTCTTGTTGAAAATCTAGATAACACTGGAATGTCTCCTTTATATGCCATTTTTAACCATTTACGCAAAAAGACAAGTGTGTTGGCATTATTTTGTTCAAGTGATGCGCGGTTCTAATTGACAATATAAACAGCCGAGCTGAACAATCATTCACATAGACTTGAGGTAACTAGTATGCACAAAACGGTCTTGGCAAGGAATGACATTATCAGATATCGGTGTTCATTAAGTTTCCACCATTGTAAAAGGTTAATGGATTCAGGAACTTTCATCTCCATTTTATAACGCAGTAAATCATCAGAAGAGCTGTCGTCATTTTCTGTCTCTGAGACAGACTCCAATACTGCCATTAACGTATTACGCTTTTCATTTGGTTTGATAAGTAGGCAAAGTGTGAGAACCATGGTAGGCAAACGATTTCTTACAATGAATACAATAAACGTTATCACCATTTTTAACATTCCCGTCAGTCAATATTTTAAAACCAAAAGTTCGTGTAATCGTCAGAAAATTTGTGACTTTTTATCGGCCGAAATTTTTTATTAATTTTTTTTTACTTTTTGACTTCCAATAATTTGTAATTGATGGGTCGAATAATCGTTAAGAATAATTTAATCGTTAACATTTTTTTAACGATTAATCGATAAATTAATGTTAATTTTCATAGCCCTAAAATATAAACTAAACACAATAATTAATTCAAACAATTAATATAACACATAACTGACATAAAATTCGATTATAAAAAATAAATATTTCGATACTTCACTTCACTCTATAGTCGAATCATCAGACCTTTAAATTGAGCACATTGTCTTGGTTACAAGTACGTTTATGTTCTACGTCACAGAGATCACGTGATTGATAACATGGTTTAGTTAAACGACTCCAAGGACGTGTTCTGTTATTGTTAGCAAGAGAAAATGTATACATTCCTAAATATGTGCAATATAACAAGTAACTTGTTTGTGCCACACGTACATTAACCTTTGTTTTATATTGAGAAACTAAGGAAGTGAATTGTGAAGGAACAACTGTATCGTAACTTTCCCGTAAAGTTTTGCCCGTATAGATTCACCTGAATATTTACAGGTGCATTTTCTAGAATGTGTGAAACATGTCAGAGTGACATGCTTGAATAATAAAATGTTAAATCTTTAGTCCATTAGCTTTCATCTGTTCAAATGACGTTCTGTTTTTAGTTGACTTTAGTAGCTATCAATTTAAGCTTCAAGATATGACCTCAATAGAGGTCATTGATCAAATGTTATAGAGAGACGAATCACATTGAACTTATACACATTAAGTCCGACTATAGAATAGAAAAACAATAAATTACAATTTAAACATTATCCATTACTTACAAGTTTAGTCTGTTTTAGCTGCATACGATAGTTATGTGTCTGTCTTGTCAAAACTGATATGTTTCTTGGGGCCTAATACTCTTAGTTCTTAAGCTTAATGGCGAGAATGTTCTTTATATTTAACATTTGTATGCCTCAAACATTTTTCTTTAACACAAGAAGTAGGTTTCAAAATTTCTTTAAGTATATAAAATTATTTGAAATCGTTCCTATCACTTGTTTTTACTTTTCTAATTTCATAAATGTAGATGTGCTTATATTCGTCACAACCCTGTCAGAAATATAGATCTCATTGTGTTTATATTCCTCACAACCCTGTCAGAAATATAGATGTTATTGTGTTTATAATCGTCACAACCCTGTCAGAAATATAGATGTCCTTGTGTTTATATTCGTCACAACCCTGTCAGAAATATAGATGTCCTTGTGTTTATATTCGTCACAACCCTGTCAGAAATATAGATGTCCTTGTGTTTATATTCGTCACAACCCTGTCAGAAATATAGATGTCCTTGTGTTTATATTCGTCACAACCCTGTCGCTGACTGCTTGTTAAGGCGATTCAAACATTTAACTTTTCATAAATTAAAAATCCCATGAATTATTGCACGAAAGTGTTCTATTTTTAGCCAACTTCTATTTTAGGCATCAATCAAGGTCACATAACTTCAAAGTTTTATTGATGCTTTAATTTGCCGCCCCTTATTAGACACATTAACAAGACTGACGTACTTTTACCCTGAAATAGATTATAGATAGAATTAGAAAATATATTTACTAAAGAGAAACAATTAGAAATATTAATAATAAAATGGTTTAAAGGGAAATTAAGAGAAAAGAGTAAATAGGATTAGTATTACAATCTCCAATCTGATAAATCAATAAATCGTTGGACGTTTATTGAAGTTTTCCGCTATGCAGTCACCATCAGCTCATATGTAGCTGAGTTAATAGCATAAGTCAAGGGATCTTAATACTCTAGAACATTATGTTGAAAATGTGTTCACATAAATAGACAACATCACAGAACTGATCACTTCAAAACATCCCATGATATCTAAGAGTTATACAAGTTATAAAATGTCTATCGTCACCACTATCCTTGTTATTAACATCTTTTAAATAAAACAAATGACGTAGGTCTGTATTTATGAATGATGGATAAGCCTAGATTTAATGAAATATTTTTGTTAAATATTATACAGTTTTATGAGGAGTTAAAAAAACCTAGAGTTTATAGTAACAACAAGTTTATCGCTCAGTATTTATTCTTTGATGGAACAAAGTCAATGCTAAGTTACTGAATGTTCCTTTTGTAATTAACTAATTTTATGAAACATTTAAAATAAAAAAAAGTGAGCCATTGACAAGTAATTGTTTGAATAGAACTCAGTCTTATACTGGTGGTAGGAGGATCCTAGAAATTCATTGAAATGTTATCTCTTATTAAAGAGATCGAAGTCAAGTGGCGTGCCACTTGGATAATTAAAAGTTTATAAATAGTAGTTTATAGCTGTCTATTCTGAATGAAGTACAGCAATACATAACATTAAATTATGTATTAAATTTATAGTTTTATTTAATTGAAATTACCAGGATTCTTAAAATGTATTTTCCATGGAATTAAATATTTTTTTACATAATAATTAGTTACATGCAATACAAAGTGTATACCATACGAATAAGTAGTACTATGTCACATAGACTCGTAGATTGCAATATAACTGAAATTAAAGAAAATAAAATTTGATCTTCTCATAAATCTTGTCACTTTATTCACTCTATTAAAATCTCATATTAAGTAGGTCGATAGCGGTTCTTTTTAGTGCGGCGTTCATGGAAATTACAATTTAATTGCATGTCAGAAATGACAAGAGAAAATCTTGTAATTGTTATTTTTTAATGTATATGTGAGTTCACACTTGGGTCAATAATTTTATTTGCATTAATGCAATTTTTTTTTCTAATAATTTATAGAATGAATTTACTTGCAAAACAGCTGATAGTATCATAAAAACAATCAAACAGACCACAACAACAATTAAAAAACTCTAACATTTATACAACATTAACAATAAGACATCTCTAACATTTATACAACATTAACAATAAGACATCTCTAACATTTATACAATATTAACAATAAGAAAACTCTACCATTTATATAACACTAACAGTCCATGTTTGACGTCAAATGGCGTGCTATTTTAATGTCCTAATCACTAAAAAAAAAGTGGCTAAATATAGCAACATTGAGAAATACACATATAAATAATCTTATTTAGTAATTAGAGTTATTGTAAATAGTTTCCACCATAAGTAGTTTTTAAATGTTTCAATATTTAAATTATGACTGCCCCTCCCACTCACCTTCCCACAACACACACTCACGACACACACACACACACTCACGACACACACACACACACTCACGACACACACACACACACACACACACACACACGATTCACACACACACATAACAGGCTTATTCTTCCCTTATTTTGTGTCCCCTGTTTTTCATCAAACTCTTTAGCTGCTAAAATGAGTAAATGGAAAATCTTTTCTTAAAAAATGACCACAGGAAATTGTTTTCAGTGAGAACAATTACACTCTTATAAACACATTGTTGCTAGTCATGCTTTTTTTTACAAAAAAGATTGATCTGTCGTTCTCAAAACAGGACATGACCTAATGTGTTACGACGTTCTCCGTTCTTAGAAATGATAAGTTCTATTATTGTGTACCAGGGATCTGACCATGCAAAAAAAACAACCGTTGAGGTGAGTTCCAGGACCATAAAAGTCCAGCACAGAGTATAATTCAATGTCCACTCCCCAAATTTGGGTGGGGGGCGGGGGTGGGCACAGCTCAGCGGACACTTTTAAACTCAGATCATGCTGGGAGGCGTAACTGTTCATGTCACTAAGATTGATGACATATTTGGACTCTGTGGGAGATGGGGGGGGGACCATGCTATGGTCACAAATAACACAAAAGTGATCAGAGGACAGCTCTTTAGTTATAGGTGCGGATATAACAACGCAATTATCAGGCCTGTGCTAGATATCCAATCATTAATGTGTGCTTGAATGTGCTTCGCTTGAATTACTATAAAAAAACAATGCAATCCATTCGTTTTAGGTATAAAGTAGTAGGTCGTCCCAAGTGGGAATCCATAACTTAAATACTGATGTAAAAATAAAAATAAGACAATTGTTAAAACAAACAAAAAAATAATGTCAATTAAACAAAAAGTCGATAGAAATATTACTATTTTATGTTAAGCCTATATTAATAGGTCTACTATTGATATATTATATACTTTTAGTACTTATACTAGTGATGATAATGTCATATTAAAATATCAAAGAGTTAAAAATATTTTTTTATGAAATTACAAATCATTTACATCCAATAATTATAATGACATTGCAAATGGCTGAATACAACAAAACAAATGACGTCATTTATCAAATAATTTTACATAAAAGGAGTCACTTTTGAAAATAAAATTTAGCCAATTTTGTTTTATTTTTGTTTTTCTTTTAGCTATAAGATATTATCAATTTAGATTTAAAAAATTTTTTTTTACGGATTCTTATCCAAATTTTAACTTACAGGTTACAATTTTGATATTTTTCCTTTATATTATATATCATGTTCTTATAATTTTGTTTTGTATTTTAAATAGATTAAAGGTACATAATGTATTTAAAAGTATGTTATTACATCTGTCAGAGGGTTACAATTTTATAACGATATTTACAGTGTATTTTTGAATTTGTTTCAAGGGGTACTCGTACTATACATTGATATGGGCATCTTTAGTTGTAGAAACATTTTGGACAATATTTATATGTCAGGACAATTTTATATTTGACAAGGTATGTAATACATTAAATAAATACATGTATAGTTATTTTAAAATTGTGTAAATATCTACGGATTAGGAACATCCTACACGGTATTGTAATGGTTGAATAAGTTATTTATAGCCCTAAAAAATCAAGAAATCGTGTCTCCTATTCGCCCCACAAACACTCAATCTCTAAAAAAAAATTAAATAAAAATAAAACAAATAAATTATTAAACAGCCTGTAAGTCAGTCTTTAAGTATGTCACTTTATATAATGTATCCACCCCCTCCCCATATTTTTACTATAGGAAATACAGCTTTATTTTCATGACTTTTGGAGACCCCTCGTATGTGGTGTAGCACATATTCCATATAAAAAAATATCAATAGGCAACTATAATATTAGCATATAATTATTAAGTTAGTGCTTGGTGACTGATAATGCATATAATAGTAATTAATGGTATAGAAGATATCAATAGGCAACTATAATATTTGCATATAATTATTAAGTTAGTGCTTGGTGACTGATAATGCATATAATAGTAATTAATTGTATAGAAGATATCAATAGGCAACTATAATATTAGCATATAATTATTAAGTTCGTGCTTGGTGACTGAGTATGCATATAATAGTAATTAATGGTATAGTTTTAGTATAAATTGGTATTGGCTACAATAAAAACCGACTAAGGTTTGACTTAGAAGGTCATATATTAATTAAAATAAATTAATATAAACAATAACACACCCTCTCAGAGAGCCAAATTTGATGAATAGTAGAAAGAGCGTATCTCAATTGTCATTACAACATAAGGCAGACTGTATGACATTGTCTGGAACAGAATAGGAATCAGCATTCAAGTACAACTTAAAAATATACAGAGCTGTAGTACTTCCTAGTTTAATATACGCATGCTAAAACATAGACTGTGTATCAAAGCAATGCCAGTTTGTTAAATTAATTTCACAGCAAAATTATCAACAGAAAATGGCAGTAAATAAATTAAAGAAACTAAAGTACTTGTTAGGGCAGGACGCCCCAGTGTTACCAAAAGCCTGTTGCAGTGCTAACTACACTGGGCGGGGCACGTCGTGCGCATGTTATACCATCGTCGAGCTTATTTATGGGAAGAGAGCACGCGGAGGTCCAAGGATCCGTTACAAAGATTCGCTTAAAACCCCATTAAAGGCGTTCGACATTGGGCATGACATATATGAGGGAGCAGCAAGCGACCGACATACATCTATAACAATGATATATTGTACGTTAGCCCATTCAGATATTACTTCCTTGAGAAGGAGAATTTAAAAGACATAACTGCGTCGATAGTTGTAGCCTCAACGAATACTTTTTACAGCTTGTTCCAGTCAACAATTGTCCATGAAATGAATGAATAGCTCCTGACAATTATTGTATTTATTTGACTACATAACGTTTTTTCCCCCCATATTTTAGACTGGCTATTTTATTTTGATCATTAAATAACAGCTTAGGGTGGCATTGACGCATTTCTTGCAATTATATATTTCGATACATATTAAATAACTAACACAACCTTGACAAAACACAATAATCTATATTATTAATTGTATGTGTACAGAGATATTTTAAAACGTCTACAGTCTTATGTCCTCTTAACTCAACTCAACAATAAATCAAAATATTTTAGTATACACCTTCATTGTTTTTAACACATGTGTAATAAAAATGTCTACTGATACATTATACAGTAATATAAACACTGTCAATACAAAGCGCCCAGTGTCTCTACTGTATTAATCATTAAATTATGTTGTTGTTTTTTTAAATCTATAGTAACTAATTTTTATAAATGGAGATTGTAGTACATGTATCAAACTTTCAAAATTATTGTGCAATTTATTTTGAGTCGAATTTGCTTAGTTTTCATAATTAATCATAAAATCAGATGTAAGTATGTAGTCATGTGGGAAACAAATACATAAATGTGTTTGAAGTTTGTTTCTATCCTCATCTATCTATATATATAATAAGAAAAACCCGTAAAAAACCAAGTTTTTGACTATAAATCCTTTATGTACGAGAAGTAACTAAAAGAATGTTCATTATAATACGCAGCGCCAGACCATCCAGAAATACAAAATTGCAGTTGTGTCGTAAAACATGTTTAATATAATGCGCACCGATCAGGAATATGTTTATAAAAAGAGCTGTCAATAAAATACGCACCTTATTGCGCGACAGAAAGGTTGTTCAATATAATACGCACCGCGACGCTCTATCTCAAAAAATAGCATGATACATAGGAATAAATAAAATAATCTAAAAAATCAATAATTTAATTACGGTACATGCGATCGATCAGAAATTTTGATACATTGTTTTTATCATTGGTACGAAACTGCCTGCAAAATTTCAGCTCGCTATCTTGCGAGCAAGTGGGTTAAAAATCGATCAAAAGTTTTGGCGACAACGTCGGTCGGTCGGTCGGTCGGTCGGCCGCAGACACCACGAGTTAATATAAAGGATTTAAAAATCAAAGTATGTATGTATGTATGTATGTATGCATGTCTGTTATAGCTGACTAAACCATTCATCCGATCGCCATGAAACTTTTGGAGACTTTTGAGTACGCTCCAGGGATGGAAATAGGCTACTTTTTTTTCAAAATTTAACACTCATGGGGCGCCGGGGGCCCATAATGACAATATTTTTTCTTATATGAGCTATATAAAAATTAGTTTAGGGCTTAGCTGCTTGGAAAATGAATGGATCTTGACCAAACTTGGTACATAACAACTTGATAGCCTATATTAAAGTATCATATGGCATTGAACTCCTAATGTCCGTTCATTCGGGGCCGGGGGCCCAAAATCTTTATTTTTGTAAGCGTTAAATACTTTATTCCCGTTAGCTGACTATACCATTCATTCGGTCGCCATGAAAGTTTTGGAGACTTTTGAGTACGCTCCAGGAATGGAAATAGGTTACTTTTTTTCAAAATTTAACACTCATGGGGCGCCGGGGGCCCATAATGAGAATTGTTTCTTATATGAGCAATATAAAAATTAATTTAGGGCTTAGCTGCTTGGAAAATGAATGGATCTTGACCAAACTTGGTACATAACAACTTGATAGCCAACATTAAAGTACCATATGGCATTGAACACCTAATGTCCGTTCCTTCGGGGCCGGGGGTCCAAACCCTTTTTTTGTAAGCGTTAAATACTTTATTCCCGGTATGATTTACACGATCTTGAAAAGCATTGACTAATATATCTATCATGATCCAGATTGAAATGAACAGGTATTTTAAAGTTAATTTCTTGCACCGATTGGGCCCGCGGGCCCTAATGTTGTTTTTTCTAATCTTATATCTTCTATATATATAAAAATCAAAGTATGTATGTATGTATGTATGTATGTATGTATGTATGTATGTATGCATGTCTGTTATAGCTAACTAAACCATTCATCCGATCGCCATGAAACTTTTGGAGACTTTTGAGTACGCTCCAGGGATGGAAATAGGCTACTTTTTTTCAAAATTTAACCCTTATGGGGTGCCGGGGGCCCATAAAATGATTTATTCTCTAATATATGAGCTATATAAAAATTAGTTTAAGCGTTAGCTATAAGGTAAATTGATGGATCTTAACAAACTTTGTATATAACAACTTGGTAGCCAATATAGAAATACTAATGGGACTACTTTCCTAATGTCCATTTCTTCGGGACTGGGGGCCCAAAATGTCTTATTTCATAAACGTTTAATATTTTATTCCCCATTCAGTTATTAAAGATCTTGAAAAATATAGATAAATATATCAACAATGAAATTGATTGAAATAAACAGGCGTTTTGAACTTGACATATTGCACTAAATGGGCCCTGGGGACCTTAATGTCGTTTTTTGCTTTTATGAGCTATATAAAAATGAGTTTATGCGTTAACTACTGAGTAAATGAATGGATCTTAACCAAACTTGGTATATAAAAACTTGGTAGCCCATATTAAAATAACAGAGGGCACTGCACTTCTAATTTTTAATTGTTCAGGGCCGGGGGCCCCAAATGTATTTTTTCGTATGTGTTTGAGATATTATTTCCCATTCTATTTTAACGATCTTAAGAAATATATCAATGATGAGACTGAATTAAAATGAACAGCATTTTGAAATTTACATCTTACATCGAATGGGCCGGGGGCCCCAAATGTCTTTTTTTTGTGTATACTCTAAGATAGTATTTCCCACTCAGTTTTTAACGATCTTGAGAAATATATCCATGATTAAAATGAATTTAAATGGACATGTTTTCAAAATGTACATCTTGAATTGAACGGGCCTGGGAGCCCCTAAATGTATTTTTCCTTATATCTACATATATATAAAAATTAGTTTAGGTGTTAGATAATGAGAAAATAAATGGATTTTGACCAAATGCGGTATATAAAAACTTAAAAGCCTATATTAACTTTCGATAGGGCACTGATCTCATAATGTCCAATTCATCGGGGCTAGGGGCCCTAAATGTGTTTTTACTAAATTTTTAATATTGTATTCACCATTCAATTTTACACGATATTGAGAAATATACATACATATATTTATACTTTTGTTATGAAAATTATTGAAATGAACAGATTTTCGAACTTCATATTTTAAACTGATGGGCCTGGTGACCCTTAATGTAATTTATTTTTTATCTATATATATTCCTTTTTACTGAGATCGTTGCAACGCACGACGGGTCTGCTAGTATATATATAAAAATCAAAGTATGTATGTATGTATGTATGCATGTCTGCTATAGCTGACTAAACCATTCATCCGATCGCCATGAAACTTTTGGAGACGTTTGAGTACGCTCTGGGGATGGAAATAGGCTACTTTGTATCAAAATTTAACACTTATGGGGCGCCGGGGGCTCATAATGAGAATTTTTTCCTATATGAGCTATATAAAAATTAGTTTAGGGCTTAGCTGCTTGGAAAATGAATGGATCTTGACCCAAACTTGGTACATAACAACTTGATAGCCTATATTAAAGTATCATATGGCATTGAACTCCTAATGTCCGTTCCTTCGGGGCCGGGGGCCCAAAATCTTTATTTTTGTAAGCGTTAAATACTTTATTCCCGTTAGATGACTATACCATTCATTCGGTCGCCATGAAACTTTTGGAGACTTTTGAGTACGCTCCGGGGATGGAAATAGGCTAATTTTTTTCAAAATTTAACACTCATGGGGCGCCGGGGGCCCATAATGAGAATTTTTTCCTATATGAGCTATATAAAAATTAGTTTAGGGCTTAGCTGCTTGGAAAATGAATGGATCTTGACCAAACTTGGTACATAACAACTTGATAGCCAACATTAAAGTACCATATGGCATTGAACACCTAATGTCCGCTCCTTCGGGGCCGGGGGCCCAAAATCTTTATTTTTTTTAAAGCGTTAAATACTTTATTCCCGTTAGCTGACTATACCATTCATTCGGTCGTCATGAAACTTTTAGAGACTTTTGAGTACGCTCCGGGGATGGAAATAGGCTACTTTTTTTTTCAAAATTTAACACTCATGGGGCGCGGGGGGCCCATCATGAGAATTTTTTCTTATATGAGCTATATAAAAATTAGCTTAGGGCTTAGCTGCTTGGAAAATGAATGGATCTTGACCAAACTTGGTACATAACAACTTGATAGCCTATATTAAAGTATCATATGGCATTGAACTCCTAATGTCCGTTCCTTCAGGGCCGGGGGCCCAAAATCTTTATTTTTTAAGCGTTAAATTATTTATTCCCGTTTGCTGACTATACCATTCATTCGGTCGCCATGAAAATTTTGGAGACTTTTGAGTACGCTCTGGGGATGGAACTAGGCTACTGTGTATCAAAATTTAACACTTATGGGGCGCCGGGGGCCCATAATGAGAATTTTTTCCTATATGAGCTATATAAAAATTAGTTTAGGTCTTAGCTGCTTGGAAAATGAATGGATCTTGACCAAACTTGGTACATAACAACTTTCTAGCCAACATTAAAGTACCATATGGCATTGAACACCTAATGTCCGTTCCGTCGGTGCCGGGGGCCCAAAATCTTTATTTTTTTCTTAAGCGTTAAATACTTTATTCCGGTTAGCTGACTATACAATTCATTCGGTCGCCATGAAACTTTTGGAGACTTTTGAGTACGCTCCGGGGATGGAAATAGGCTACTTTGTGTCAAAATTTAACACTCATGGAGCGCCGGGGGCCTATAATGAGATTTTTTCTTATATGAGCTATATAAAAATTAGTTTAAGGCTTAGCTGCTTGGAAAATGAATGGATCTTGACCAAACTTGGTACATAGCAACTTGATAGCCAACATTAAAGTACCATATGGCATTGAACACCTAATGTCCGTTACTTCGGGGTCCGGGGGCCCAAAATCTTTTTTTGTAAGCGTTAAATACTTTATTCCCGGTATGATTTACACGATCTTGAAAATCATTCACTAATATATCTATCATGATCCAGATTGAAATGAACAGGTATTTTAAAGTAAATTTCTTGCATCGATTTGGCCCGGGGGCCCTTAATGTTTTTTTTTCTAATCTTATATCTATATATATATAAATCAAAGTATGTATGTATGTATGTATGCATGTCTTTGTATAGCTGACTAAACCATTCATCCGATCGCCATGAATTTTTTGGAGACTTTTGAGTACGCTCCTGGGAGTGTCACTGGCTACTTTATTTCCAAATTTAACCCTCATGGGGCGCCGGGGGCCCATAAAATGATTTATTTTCTCATATATGAGCTATATAAAAATTAGTGTAAGCGTTAGCTATTATGTGAATTGATGGATCTTAACCAAACTTTGTATATAACAACTTGGTAGCCAATATAGAAATACTAAAGGGACTAATTTCCTAATGTCCATTTCTTCGGGACTGGGGGCCCTAAATGTCTTATTTAATAACCGTTTAATATTTTATTCCCCATTCAATTATTAAAGATCTTGAAAAATATAGATAAATATATCCACAATGAAATTGATTGAAATAAACAGGCGTTTTGAACTTGACATATTGCACTAAATGGGCCCTGGGGACCTTAATGTCGTTTTTTGCTTTTATGAGCTATATAAAAATGATTTTATGCGTTAACTACTGAGTAAATGAATGGATCTTAACCAAACTTGGTATATAAAAACTTGGTAGCCCATATTAAAATAACAAAGGGCTCTGCACTTCTAATTTTTAATTGTTCAGGGCCGGGGGCCCCAAATGTATTTTTCCGTATGTGTTTGAGATATTATTTCTCATTCTATTTTAACGATCTTAAGAAATATATCAATGATGAGACTGAATTAAAATGAACAGCATTTTGAAATTTACATCTTACATCGAATGGGCCGGGGGCCCCAAATGTCTTTTTTTAGTATATACTCTAAGATATTATTTCCCACTCAGTTTTTAACGATCTTGAGAAATACATCCATGATTAAAATGAATTTAAATGAACATGTTTTCAAAATGTACATCTTGAATTGAACGGGCCTGTGAGCCCCTTAATGTAGTTTTCCTTATATCTACATATATATAAAAATTAGTTTAGGTGTTAGATAATGAGAAAATAAATGGATTTTGACCAAACGCGGTATATATAAAACTTAAAAGCCTATATTAAATTTCGATAGGGTACTGATCTCATAATGTCCATTTCATCGGGGCTAGGGGCCCTAAATGTGTTTTTACTAAATTTTTAATATTGTATTCCCCATTCAATTTTACACGATATTTAGAAATATAGATACATATATGTATATTTTTGTTATGAAATTGATTGAAATGAACATATTTTCGAACTTCATATTTTAAACTGATGGGCCTGGTGACCCTTAATGTAATTTTTTTTTATCTATATATATTCCTTGTTACTGAGATCGTTGCAACGCACGACGGGTCTGCTAGTATACAATAAAATAAATCTTAAATATATAATAAAAAAAACCCGTAAAAAAACAAGTTTTTGACTATAAATCCTTTACGCATGAGACGTAACTAAAAGAATGTTCATTATAACACGCAGCGCAAGACCATCCAAAAATACAAAATTGAAGTTGTGTCGTAAAACATGTTTAATATAATGCGCACCGATCAGGAATATGTTTTTAAAAGAGCTGTCAATAAAATACGCACCTTATTGCGCGACAGAAAGGTTGTTCAATATAATACGCACCGCGACGCTCTATCTCAAAAAATAGCATGATACATAGGAATAAAAAAAATAATCTAAAAAATCAATATTTTAATTACGGTACATGCGATCGATCTGAAATTTTGATACATTGTTTTTATCATCGGTACGAAACTGCCTGCAAAATGTCAGCTCGCTATCTTGCGAGCAAGTGGGTTAAAAATCGATCAAAAGTTTTGGCGACAAGCAAGCAAGCAAGCAAGCAAGGTCCGCCGCAGACACCACGAGTTAATATAAAGGATTTAAAAATAGCATGAATTAAGATATATTACTTAATAAAATTAAAATAAAGATATTACCGCAAATAAAATTCTTTAGAATATATTGAATTGTTCCCCTTATAAAGATCATAGACAAGTCGTGGCGAGCCAATCAGAATTTTAAAAAAAGTATCATTTGTTTTTCTTTTTTTTTACTTTTTTTTTCAATTTATTTTTTTTAAACGGGAGGTGCAGCGGAAACCTTGAAATTCTCTCATCGATCTCCGCTGCAGTCCCTTTTTGGACACAGCGTTTATTTTATATTAAATGTACATTTCATTCTGGCAGAATGCCTTAAAAATTTATTATATCGTTTATTTTTCAAAATCTTGATGATAACTCCCACTTGGAGGCGTTGTAGGGGTGCCTAAGCATCTCAATAGGGGTGCCCGGTAGCGCTAGGTATTGGCCTATCTCGATGACCCTTTCCCACCTATCATGGTCTGGACCCAAGAACTTGGTGTCAAAAGAAGAGGAGGCCAACAAAGCCTTGGGTCTCGAGATCAATAATCTCGCCGTGGAGCCCAGCGTAGTGCTGCTCCTTGGCTGATTCCTCTAGATTCAAATACCACCGAGTGGGCGATTCCAGAATATAAGGGGCCTCTATCTAGTCCCATTTTATTTTTAAATTAACCTCCAGCTCCTTAACTATCACCTCTATAAGCACCTCGTAAGCCATCGGACCCGGCAACTGCAGGAGTACAATACTTGGCTTGTTGTAAGTACTAGGATAGACATTTCATTTCATGGGCATTGTAAGCAGTAGCACTATGTTAGGGATAAATAAAAAACATCCTATCTACGTTTATATGTCAGTTACATATCTATGATTGTCAAAAATTCATAGTTCCCTTAGAAACAAAATAATAATAATAATAGTATAACTGAAATGAAAATATTTTTAGAACTCTAGTGCAATTTGCATAAGAAAATAGAAATATGAAGTATTGTTTTAAAAAAAAACTTGGATCAGGTTAATAATTTTTATATTTTTAAAACTTAAAAAGAAAACAACATATTATTTCCCTTTATACCTCTGTAACTCACTCATATCTGTCGTGATAAAAGATATTTAGAGGAGTAACGCACCAAAGCCAAAACAAATAAATGTACATACGTTATCACTTAGATAACACAAACATATGTAAATAGTGATATAAAATTTTTAGATTCAATTAAAGTAATTAGAAAAAAAAAGAATATGAAAGCCGTTTAGTTTATTTCGCGAAACAGAATAATGGTAAATGACGTCACTAGTTATGCCCAAAGCAATTATTTTTTTGTTACATATTTAAATGTATAAAATAAAACGCCTTATTTCTATCTTAGTAACATTTATATGTCTATTAACACTCTTGAAATGTACTCATTGCTACAGACTCGTATTTATATATCACTCAGATACGAACTTAATAAAACTGGTGAACGGCGCTTATTGATTTTTTTTCTTTGGAACCATGTTTTTATCTTAAATTACATATCTTTAATTTTTCAGTAAATCATAAACATTTTTTTTAAAATCACGTTTTAAAACTATATTATATTATGTTACCCGTCCTGCGTTGAAACGATCTCAGAAGAGAGCTAATTCAAAGAAACCATTAAGTTGTTATTATATTTTAAGAGTTTTAAAAAAAAACATTTATCCAAAACGTTTAACCACAAATCATGTCTTTTTTTCTTTAAAAAATCAGGACCAGTTTACCGTAATTTCAGCCATTCAGTATTAACTCATTTCCCGTTACGATTAAGATAATGGGCAACATAATTGTATTTTAAAAAAATCCCATTTAATCATCACTGTTGACTCTGTAAGCTCAAGAGATTATTTTTTTCCTAACATTTTTGTAATATACTGAGTTGACGTGAATTATACAAGAGAGGTAATCACGACGTCTCCAACAGACGTGGTGTGATTAAATGCAGTACATTCCCTTGTAGGTTTTAAAAAGTAATTAATAATGACGTCCTTCCTGCTATCGAATGGTTTAAAGTTTAAATGGTCTTTTTTTAAATGGTTAATGGTAGACCCTAAATGACGTCACGCGCCAGAGGGGGGAGTGGGGGACACGCATTTGTTACCATGTGTGACGAAGGGGAGGGGGTGTATAAGAAATCTGACGGTATATCAAAACAAGTTATCTTAAATGAAAGTTCAACTGAAATATTCAATTTCCTACAATTTATTTAATGTTTTACATTGCTTCATAAACATTGTTGTAATTACTATAACATTTGATACTATGTTTTCTTCTTCTTTCCTGTATTTTATAAAGTTAAATAAAAATATAGACCAGCCAGGAATGGGTATATTGTCACGTGTGAATCACGAGTTTGATGACGGAGAGGTCACGTGAGTGAAAGCGCGGGAAGAAAGGGAGAAGAAGGTTCGAGAGTATTATTCGTGTTTATAGAAAGTAATGGCGGATGTGTGTGGCTGATGTCTCCACGTTGTGAAACCTAGAAGTTATACATTTTTATATAATGTGCATATTAAAGTTTTTTTGCTGACAATAGTATTTCAAGGATCTATTGCACGAAAGTTTGTATTGTGAGAACGCCTACAAAACACATATAAAAAACAAACCATTTACATATATATCACGTGACACAACAATTCTATCTTAAATCGTAAATATACCAGACCCAAATATGCATTCTCAATTCATAGACCTCAGTTATCTTAGATAGATTTCCTAAATTAATCTATTTTTAAATCCTTTATATTAACTCGTGGTGTCTGCGGCCGACCGACCGACCGACCGACGTTGTCGCCAAAACTTTTGATCGATTTTTAACCCACTTGCTCGCAAGATAGCGAGCTGAAATTTTGCAGGCAGTTTCGTACCAATGATAAAAACAATGTATCAAAATTTCTGATCGATCGCATGTACCGTAATTAAATTATTGATTTTTTAGATTATTTTATTTATTCCTATGTATCATGCTATTTTTTGAGATAGAGCGTCGCGGTGCGTATTATATTGAACAACCTTTCTGTCGCGCAACAAGGTGCGTATTTTATTGACAACTCTTTTTATAAACATATTTCTGATCGGTGCGCATTATATTAAACATGTTTTACGACTCAACTGCAATTTTGTATTTCTGGATGGTCTGGCGCTGCGTATTATAATGAACTTTTTTTAGTTACTTCTCGTACATAAAGGATTTATAGTCAAAAACTTGGTTTTTTACGGGTTTTTCTTATTTAAAATTCTTTATTTTAACTTGTGGTGTCTGGTTGATTGATTGCTTGTCGAAAAAACTTTAGATTGATTTTTAACCCACTTTCTCGTAAGCTAGCGAGCTGAAATTTTGCATGCAGTTTTGTATCGATAATAAAAACGATGTATCAAAATTTCAGATCGAAATGTACTGTAATTAAATTATTGAATTTTTAGATTATTTTATTTATCTCTATGTATCATGTTATTTTTTTAAGATAATATCGCGGTGCGTTTTATATTGAACAAACTTTTTTAGTACTTTCCTGTTGCGCGATTCGGTGATAATTATATGGACTATTATTTTTTAAAAATATATTCCCGATCGGTGCGAATTATATTAAACATGTTTTACGAGACATAACTAAAATTTTGTATATTTGAATTGTCGTGCGCTGCGTATTATAATGAACATTCTTTTAGTTATGTCTCGTACATAAAGGATTTATAGTAAAAAACTTGGTTTTTACGTGTTTTTTTTATTAATAAGACTTATAAGTAAATAAATAATTTGTTTAATGAACGAAGAATTAAATTTTTAAAGCTAACATAATACTTTAAGGAATAGATTCGTCTTATAAACTCCGTCAAAAAAATTATTGAATTTTGCATTATTTGAACTTTCTTTTGACGAGTTTATAGCTCGTTATTTTAGGTATATTTTTTATAGCTACAAGTCTACTTTATAATTGTATCAAGTTTTTATTTAAAACATATATATTATTGTTGTATATGCAGTCTACTTTAGATTGTGTACATTACTTAAATCTGTATAAGTGTGCGCGTTAGTGTTAATTTATAGAAGGCCGATGGTAGACACCGCGTAACGCGCGGTGTCCACTCAGTTGGGTGGATGACACGCAATACACAGTCTATTTATTTTGGTATACCCAGTCCACCTTAATAGCTTAAAATTTATTTTTAAAAAGATTTATGATTTTAAAATTAATCTGGTAAAAGCAAAGAGAACGTTGCGCTCGATAAATCATATTTTTGGTTGCTTTATTATTATTATATTTGTTGTTTTTTCTATTTAATTTAATTTAAAAATAGACATCTAAACCTAACCCAGACCCTAAAACTGAAACTACAACCTTAAAAAAAAAGATTCAAACGAAACTCTTTTTCCATTTTAATTTAAAAAAAAGACAACTAAACCTAACCCATACCCTAAAACTGAAACTACAAACTTTTAAAAACAAAGACTTAAACGAAATCGAACCGCCACCTGACACCTAGAGTTCAAGAATCTAATGTCCTAACCGTGAGACCACAGAAGCTCATATTCCGTTTGAGTTTTTAAAAATCTTATAAATAAAAAAGAGCAAAATGTGATGTCACGTTTACGCGACACCCAAGCTTTACAGTGGATGCAGCGCATTGCGCGGTGTCTACCCACTTCGTTTATGGAATCGTCGAAAATTGAGAATAAAATCAGCAGAAATTGATAAATGACAACTTTGATTTATTACATAAATATTATTTAAATTTAAAAAGATATTGAGAACAAATAACTTTTAAACTATATAAATGTATTAATAGAAATAAAAAGTAAACAACGAGGTAAAATCTTTATATCAAAAAGCTTTCTTTGTCTTATCTGACTTGAATTAATTTTGTATTTCCTGTCAGCGCGCACCAAAAAGCACCAGTAATGATCTATTTATACGATGTTGTAGGTAAAACAAATTAATCCGAAAGAAAAATTAGAAGATCATAAAACTATTTTTTTAAACTTGTATTCAATGTTTCTATATAGTCTATGAGAAACAATTTTCTTGATTTGTATTACGTAAATCTTATGTTTTACGTCACACAAAATTATATTTAAAGTGCTATGTAATTTTACGAAAAAAGGGATTTTTAAAAATCAGTTTTAATTAAAATTATGGCACCTAAGAATTTAATTAAATCCTGTCACATATTTCATGTCTGGTTGTTTTACCTCACCAAACTCTTTCTTGATCTATTTGAATCTTCTATTTTTATAAGTGGCTTGCCACTTAACTTCGTTCCCTTTAATGAGGGATACTGTGCCAATGAATTACTAGTTTTCTCTTACCCCGGGTATACACGGTGCTGTATTCACCTATAAGCTATAGCGTAGGGCTTCAACTTATTCGGGAGCCCCCAAAAATTGTTTGAGTAAGTTACTGTCATAAACACCACATGTTTTGTGATTTGCGCAAAATCTTTTTAGTTTAAAGTCATAGAAACTCTTTAGACCATAGAACAGTTTTGTTAACATATCTTACAAAGAAACGTGGCTCCACACTTGACTTCTAAATAGACCAATCAGAAAAGATCAATAATAAGGTCAGTAAGGGAATAAATGTTCTTGAACGAGTTGTCGCAGACAAAATAACTACGGCAGAGAGTGGCTTAACAATCAGATGAGATGTATGTAGGCAAGTGTATACACTTCCGTTTCTGTGTTGACATGTCCCTTATTTCTAAATGGCAGGCCACTTAACGTCGTTCCCTTTAAATAGGGAAACTGTGTCAATGAATTGCAAGCTCTTCTTATAACTGTTATATACTTAGTAAAATTAAAACTATGGATTTGTGGTGAAGAGCTAATGAAAACTATACAATAATATAAAACTCGAACAATAGAGGTTGTCATTTCTAAAACCGGACAACTTCATAATTTAAAGATTAATGTTCTAATTTTAGATTACATTTTAGCGGAACAATGTTTTACAGCAGTGGTTCCCAAACTTTTTTGACCCACGGACCCCTGTTATATTCAAAACTTTCCCACGGACCCCCAAGTGAAATAAACTTTATAAATTCATATTACAAAAAGTACAAAAGCAACATTTGATGAAAAGTACGATATTTATTGAAATTATCACTTATTTTAAAGATTAAATTGAAAACAATTAATAACTTGGATTAACGTGATGAGATTTTATGAGTGTACGGGCAACAAAGCCCGTCCAAGGACGTTCCATCACCGTTCGGTGGCATGTTGTAACTCCCCTCCAACAGCCGTCTCGACCGGCATAGATGTGCATCACGTCAAAAATACTATTCATTATAGTTAAAATAAATAACTCGTAAAAACAGAGATTTTGACTATAAATCCCAACGCGCATAACTCAAAAGAAATTCTTGGAAGAAATACTGCACCAAAAATAACTCGTTTTGAAAGTCCGCATAACGTGTTCAATATGACTTGGCTGTAGGAGTCATATGTGTTTGAGGGACCAATCGCACGGAATATAGCCTTTTAATATATATGATTTATGACCGACTCAATGTTTTTGTGTAGGAACCGCAAATCCTCACGAGCACCAATTTCCAGTCGTTTATTTATTTTATTTGTGTTGTTCTTGTTTTTTATGATGAGGTTCATAACACCAGTTAACGCCACTGAATATTTGTTCTACCAAATAGGAAGACAGGAAAAAAGTTTTTAAAAAACTCTGCACAATAACCTATAATGCATTGATTTAAAATTGGGATCTGACTTTGTAACAATAATTTGTGCTATCCTAGTCCGAACATTGGTTTTAGTTCCTCATTTGTCGACATTTCATTAAGGTAATCCTGTATTAGTATGTATTCATCTGTGTTTTGGACCTGAGATTGTCCAGGCGCTAAAGAGTTCAACTGCCATTCGGAAATATCCAATAGTGACGAATGCCTACAAATCTTTGGTTCAGGTCTGAGGTCTGCATGAAGAGCTGTTAAGTTTTGAGAGTAAGCAAGCAAATCTTTATCTCTATTTTGCAATTTCAAAAGATTTGAAAACTGAGAACATTCTCCTGTTCCTAAGTTTTGTTTACACAGAAAAAGATTTGCAACAAACTCAGACATAATGCTTTTAGTTTTGATTAAATTTAATCGGTTACCTTGTAGTAGTTGTAGTTTCAAATTAGTTTCGTTAAAGTTGGTAAATAATTCATTCATAAAGGATATGTCATTTTTTAGAGTTAATTGTGTTGCTGATCATTGTCTTTGTTTTCAAGGAATTTGGACACTGAATCAAAGAGAGCATTAAATCGATTTAAATATGTATATGGTGATAACCAGCGTACTTCTGTGTGAATAAATAATCAATTATAGGCTTCTTCCATTTCCAAACCATAGTGAGCAAATAATCTCTCATCAAGGCATTCCTTTTGATTTTATTAAATGCTCTAATGACATAATGTAGTGATCCATGCAAACTTTCACTAAGATTTTTTTGAATATTTGATGTTGATGAATGAATAAATTTACTGAAAATACATTAGGTACAGCTTGTATGCCAGAAAGTCAAGAGTATTGCTTTAACTTCAAACATTTTTTTTTAAAATTCAGTTAATAACGTTTCACCTTTCTTATCTGTTTCCAAACATTTAGCCATACTTCAAATATTCATTAACACCATATTGACGGAATTGTTTCTTCTGCTCACTCAGTGCTGGATTTACCTATTAGCTAAACAAGATATAACTTAGGGCCCCTGCCATCTTGGGGGCCCCGAAATTTTGTTTTCATATTTGTCACTGATATAGAACATCTAGATTTCAAAAGGGCCTTAAATAGCTTAGGGTCCCATCAAGTCAGCCTTGGGCTCACTCATTCTCTTATCTGTTGTAACAGTGCACTGTTAAGAATTATTGACGTTTTCAATGGAATGCTACAGTAAAGCCCTATTGAAAACATTATTTGATGATAGGATACAATTTAGATAAATATAACTTCCCGACACATCGAAAAATACACAACCTTGCAACCCTCGAAGATTCAAGTTAAAAACTTGTATTTTTCTACTTATAGTTATAGTATAGGAATTCGGCATTTCTTCTGCATCAAGCTTGGCCTTTCAACAACCCAATTATTTTGATTGGTTATAGATGTGGAATTACTGAATTGCGGTAGTTATACTACTTTTTCTACGTAAAACAACATTGTATCCATAAAGGATATTATCTAAGATGGTATTTAATTAGTAGAACAGGCATTCACATACTATTTTATTTATTATTATTTATTTTAATTTCAATAATAATAAAAATTTATCCGTTTTATTATTTTATATTAAACCTTGCGCGGACCCCCTGACGTTGTTCAGGGACCCCCAAATCAATTTTAATTTTCCACGGACCCCCTGAAGGGTTCCGCGGACCCCTGGGGGTCCGTACGGACCACTTTGGGAACCACTGTTTTACAGCATAAATAAAGTCGAATCACAATGTTCTCAATATTGTTAGCATTGTAAAATTCATCATCATCATCAGTCCCGTGACCGATTCGGTTGTTGGGGGAGCGCATGGACAGATCAACAGATAACGATCTCCACATAAGCATATTTTGAGCGGCGGCAAATAATTCATGCAATTTCATCACTGTCCATTCCTTTATGTTGTCCTGTCAGTTTTTCCGTTGTCGACCTCTTCGCAGGCCCCTTGCGACAGTGCCTTGAAGGATAATTTTTGTCAGGGTATCATGTCCAGTACATGACCGAACCATGTAATCTTGCGTATCTTAATTGTTGTTATGATGGTTTCTTGATGACCAGCAATAGAGTTTATTCTGTCACAGACATATTCATTCGTCTTATGTTCTAAATAGGAGATCTGGATAATTTTCCTCATGCATTTATTTTCAATTAAGAAACTGTTTTTTTTAATTTTCAAGTCCAATAAGCTGTCTTAAGTTAACGAAGAATAAGCAAATAGCTGATAAGATACTTCCTTCTCAATATACCTTCATTGACATTTTAACTCGTATCTTTATATAAATTGTTATGAAATTCTTCCATAAAAAAACCCGTATAGTTTTATTTATAGATTTCCGCCATACTATGACAAGGCCTATTCAAATCAATTTCTTATTAATGTTCCCGAACCAGCTTACACCGCACACAAGAATTATATTACTTCTTACAAATAAACTCACATTGTAGGAATATGGTGCAGACTATCACGTTATTTATCACATAAGATTGGGGGAATGTGTATGTAACTAAGAAGTTATTAATATCGATGTTTATTGAATGTTTAGTACCACCGTTACCATGGAGATGGCCCAGCTGTGTAATACTCCGTGCTAATTTATTGAATACTTAGTACCACCGTGACCATAGAGATGAACAAGATATGTAACACTCCGAGCGTGATGTCTATTGAATGCTTAGTATCACCGTCAACCTAGAGATGTACCAGTTATGTAATAATCCACGCTCAATGTTTATAGAATGCTTAGTACCACCGTTACCATGGAGATGACCCAGCTCAACTAAGTAACACGCACAAGTCTACGTCTCTGCCACAATTTCTCTCAGGGGCCAAATATCGTACCGTCCCTCAGGGGCCAACTATCACAGCGGCCCTCAAAGGCCGACTATCAAACCGTCCTTCAGGGACCAACTATCACAACGTCCTTCAGGGGACAACTATCACAGCGTCCTTCAGGGGCCAACTATCACACCGTCCTTCAGGGGCCAACTATGACACCGTCATTCAAAGGCCAATTATCACACCGTCCTTCGGGGGCCAATTATCAGACCGTCCCTCAAAGGCCAACTATCATACCGTCCTTCAAAGGCCAAATATCACACCGTCCTTCAGGGGCCAACTATCACACCGTCCCTCAAAGGCCAACTATCACACCGTCCTTCAGGGGCCAAATATCACACCGTCCCTCAAAGGCCAACTATCACACCATCCTTCAAAGGCCAAATATCACACCGTCCTTCAGGGGCCAACTAACACACCGTCCCTCAAAAGTCAACTATCACACCGTCCTTCAGGGGCCAACTATCACACCGTCCTTCAGGGGCCAACTATCACACCGTCCTTCAAAGGCCAACTATCACAACGTCCTTCAGGGGACAACTATCACAGCGTCCTTCAGGGGCCAACTATCACACAGCCCTTCAGGGGCCAACTATCACACCGTCATTCAAAGGCCAATTATCACACCGTCCTTCGGGGGCCAATTATCAGACCGTCCCTCAAAGGCCAACTATCATACCGTCCTTCAAAGGCCAAATATCACACCGTCCTTCAGGGGCCAACTATCACACCGTCCCTCAAAGGACAACTATCACACCGTCCTTCAGGGGCAAACTATCACACCGTCCCTCAAAGGCCAAATATCACACCGTCCCTCAAAGGCCAACTATCACACCATCCTTCAAAGGCCAAATATCACACCGTCCTTCAGGGGCCAACTATCACACCGTCCCTCAAAGGCCAACTATCACACCGTCCCTCAAAGGCCAACTATCACACCGTCCTTCAGGGGCCAACTATCACACCATCCTTCAAATGCCTACGATCACACCGTCCTTCAAAGGCCAACTATCACACCGTCCTTCAGGGGCCAACTATCACACCGTCTTTCAGGAGCCAGTTAAATCACACCGTCCTTCAGGGGCCAACTATCACACCGTCCCTCAAAGGCCTACGATCACACCATCCTTCAAAGACCAAATATCACACCATCCTTCAGGGGCCAACTATCACACCGTCCTTCAGGGGCCAACTATCACACCGTCCTTCAGGGGCCAACTATCACAACGTCCTTCAGGGGCCAACTATCACACCGTCCCTCAGGGGCAAATTATCACACCATCCTTCAGGGGCCAACTATCACACCGTCCTACAGGGGCCATTTATCACACCGTCCCTCAGGGGCCAACTATCACACCGTCTCTCAGGGGCCAACTATCACTCCGTCCCTCAAAGGCCTACGATCACACCATCCTTCAAAGACCAACTATCACACCATCCTTCAGGGGCCAACTATCACACCGTCCTTCAGGGGCCAACTATCACACCGTCCTTTAGGGGCCAACTATCACACCGTCCTTCAGGGGCCAACTATCACACCGTCCCTCAGGGGCAAATTATTACACCATCCTTCAGGGGCCAACTATCACACCGTCCTACAGGGGCCATTTATCACACCGTCCCTCAGGGGCCAACTATCACACCGTCTCTCAGGGGCCAACTATCACTCCGTCCCTCAGGGGCCAACTATCACACCGTCCTTCAGGGGCCAACTATCACACCGTCCTTCAGGGGCCAACTATCACACCGTCCCTCAGGGGCCAACTATCACACCGTCCCTCAGGGGCCAACTATCACAACACCGTCCCTCAGGGGCCAACTATCACACCGTCCTTTAGGGGCCAACTATCACACCGTCCTTCAGGGGCCAACTATCACACCGTCCCTCAGAGGCCAACTATCACACCGCCCTGCAGGGGCCAACTATCACACCGTCCTTCAGGGGCCAACTATCACACCGTCCTTCAGGGGCCAACTATCACACCGTCCTTCAGGGGCCAACTTTCACACCGTCCCTCAGGGGCCAACTATCACACCGTCCCTCAGGGGCCAACTATCACAACGTCCCTCAGGGGCCAACTATCACACCATCCCTCAGGGGCCAACTATCACACCATCCCTCTGGGGCCAACTATCACACCGTCCCTCAGGGGCCAACTATCACACCGTCCCTCAGTGACCAACTATGACACCGTCCCTCAGGGGCCAACTATCACACCGTCCATCAGGGGACAACTCTCACACCGTTCCTCAGGGACCAACTATCACACCGTCCCCCAGGGGTCAACTATCACACCGTTCCTCAGGGGCCAACTATCACACCGTCCCTCAGGGGCAGTGGTGTAGCTAGATGGGGGGCGGTCCGCCCCGGGCGGCACTCATTTAGGGGGCGGCATTTGTGGGCATTTGAAAAGTACAACCATTTCCGACAACCACCCTTTTTCTTTTGAAGGGGGAAAACCAAGGTGAAAATTTTTTTTTGTAATTTTGAGTCTTAAAAAACGGATTAGCACATATTTTTTATTACATAGTTGATATTATAACTAACGCAAAACCGTTCAAAAATTTTTAATCGCTCAAAAAACGTATCCATTTGTTTGGAAAACTAAGCGGTATAAGTCACAGATGACTCTTTTATAAGAAAAGTACGCAAAAAACACATCACCGCTGGGTCGAATAATATGTGCTATATATATCGCCACGACAGTTTGTACGTGGAATTTTGACATTCGCAGAATGATGCGCGAACACGTACCTAAATGCATGGTGGTTTAAATAGTGTGTTTAACGTGCAAGTAGTAATTTATATTCCTGTTTTAGTTTTCAGAAACCATTGTAAGGCAAGTTATTAAAAATAAATTTATTTTGTTTTTATTGCATTTAAGTAGCACACATAATATGTGTTTTTCATTAAAATACGGTTATTCATGAAACATGTTACGCCTATGCAACTAAAGTAATGTGTAAATAATTTGAATTCGTCTATTGATGGAAAATTATTAAGATTTATGACAAGAATATGTAAATATTCAGATTTCTCTGATAATCAACACCACAATAGGCATAATAATTTCGAAAAAGACATACTTTAAAATTTCAATCGTCTTGGAAAAATAAATTACTCTATTGACATTGATAAAGAACAGTTCAATATGGAAAGAAAAAGGATCCATGTTTTTATGGCTGTACTGTACCTACACTACAATAAAAGGCATTATTTTAGAAAAACGGGGAAAGGCTCCCTTGATCTATTAAAATTTATTCAACAGTATAAATTGGAGAACTCTATACCAAACATTGTCATTTTGCTATGAAAATTTTTCAACTATTGCTATCAGTGTCGCTAGTTATGAAAGGAGCTTCTCAAAACTGAAGTTGATAAAAAATTATCTTCGTTCTACAATTAGCGATTAAAGTAAACAAAATCTTGCAATATTGTCCATAGTCCATAGAACAAGATATCAGAGATAATTTTAATTTTGATAGCATAATACACGATTTTTCTATTATGAAAGTTAGGAAAGTAAATGTATAAATATGATTACATACTAATGTATACACTTTCTTTGTTTTTTTTTAAAATAATTTATTTATAAATACAAAATAAAAGAATAGTGATTGGTAATGTTTGTGTGTGTAATTTTGGAAAAAGTTTTGGCTCATCGACCTGCGACCTCAGTAACTTTCTAGTGGTCTTTAAAAAAAGTATATTGTATTTTGTAAATTTGTTTTTATAGGTATATAATCTTTTGCGGCCTCTTTTATTACTGCTTACATAAATATGGCATACAATGGTAAACATGTTCCCCACCTTTACTTCGCTTCAATTACAATTGTTTATTCATGTTTCTTAAATTAAAAAAAACCCCATAACATAATCGACTAACTGGCCGTCCATAAATAACGTCACGCTATTTTGGCTGATTTTTCACCCCTTCCCCCCCTCGTCACACGCCGTTACAAAATCTTAGACTCCTTCTCCAATAAGACGTCACAAAGCTTTGACCCCCCTCTCCCCATAAAAGCCATATTTTCTGTTTGAAAATGAGCAATTTTCAAATAAATAAAATTGTCATTTAAGTATGTTTTTAGTGTAAAGCTGCATTCTAATATCGTAACACGCGTATTACATAAACGTCAATAAATTAAGCGTCAGTAATCAAATATTTACGTGGAAATTTTATGTAAAGTTGCGCGTTTTGACGTGCCGTCACATTTCTTATACACCCCCTCGTCACTAGGCCTGTCAACGGGTACCCGGGACCCGAGTACCCGTTGCCGTGAGATTACCCGGGTAGTAAAATTCCGCCCGGGTACCCGTGAAAATGTGGCTTCAATGTCTATATTAACCAAACTTCGGCTCCGATGCGGCTTTTTTGTGTTAATTTACGGCTCGCGAAACAATTTATCAAATAAAAATTTTTGCTTCAAATATATGCTGTGAAATACATCTAAGTATAACTATCTGTCAACGGGAAATACAATACGGTCTCGAAAACCCCAATGTATTTTGAAACATCTTTTTTCTCTGAAAATGAAACAGAAATCACAAACACAAGAAGAATTTGGTTCTTTGAATGAATCTTACAATGAAAACAAAACTCCTCTGCCGAAAATAAGGATGGACTGTATGGAGTTGAAAGAGGCGGTGTTTGTTGTTGTTAATAAAAACACCCCTGCTTTGACACTAACTTTGATCTTTGAAATACGCCGACATTGGGTTTATGATTCGCGATGTTGTTTATCTACCCCCTCCTCATCCCTCCATTCCATTGTGTTTCGTGTTTTCATTACAGCGTGTGCCTGCCCAAAATCACCAAAATTTGTACGTTTTTAAAGTCAATAAATTCGTTACTAACAGTGTAAGATGGATTAGGGCCCGTCCATAAATGACGTTACACACCCATGGGAGGAGGCGGTCACACATTTGTGACGAGGGGGAGGGATGTGTTTAATAATAAATGTGACGTCACATCAAAACGCGCAACTTTAAATAAAAGTTCCCCTGAAATATTTGATTGCTTACAATTTATTTATTGACGTTTTACATGGATTAAAGCGTGGAGCGATTTTTAGAGTTCAACTTGACATTAAATACAAAATTAAATGACAATAAAGATGACATATGCTATTTTTCAAATAGGAAGTACGTCTTTTATGGGGGGGGGTAAAGCTTTGTGACGTCATATTGGAGGGGGCTCTATGTTTTTGTGACAACCTGTGACGTGGGGGGGGGTAAAAATCGGCCAAAATCGCTTGACGTCATTTATGTACGGCCCCTAAAAGGCCGGCCGTGTAGCTACTGTGTGAAATGAGATGCATGGAAGGTGGCTAGGTAGCATTGTATAGCGGTCATGACGGGAAAATTATGAGATGTTTCGATCGGGTAACCCGGGTACCCGTTCGAAATTTGGACGGGTACCCGGGCAGCATTTTTCAACAATATTGACAGCCCTACTCGTCACAAATGTGTATTGTAGTGTATTGAGTATTACGGAATGTGAACACCGTAAATAACTATGTGAAATAACGGGGTCACTTCCGGCAGTAATGTAAATAATAAATATGGCGTTCAATGTGAACTTCAACGACTTGCTTATGATTGTATTCTAATTGTCTTCCATGTTTGACCATGACCATAATTAACGAACAAATACTGAAACCATTCAGTACACCACATTGGCGACGAGGATGAACGTCATGGGATGTCAAACATTTGTCACGGTGATGACAATTAATAAAGAAAGATAAGTAATTTAGACAAGACGAGAAAAACGCCACATTCACCTTGTTTGACATTGGCGAATAGGATTGGCGGACGTCATTATTATATTTATATGTCACGTCGATGACAATAATAAATAAGTATACATACAAGAATGTCTAAACTTAAACAATTTGATGAGAGCCTCGAGCCATTCTCAAACTACAAAGAAAGGCTCGACGCATACTTCATGGCGAACGACACAGCTCCCGTGAAGCAAACTGCAATTCTACTCTCATCAATAGGACCCAAAATGTATAACTTATTAAGGTCCTTGACCACACCACAACTACCATCCACAAAATCATATGAAGAATTGTGCAAAGTTCTTCAAGACCACCTGTTCCCTGCTCCTCTGGAGCTTGTGGAATGCTTTAAATTCCACAAAAGAATTCAACAGGAAAGGGAATCAGTGAGCACATTCCTTGCAGAAATCAGAAAGTTATTTGAATACTGCAACTTTAAGGAAAATCTTGAAGAATCTTTAAGGGACAAGTTGGTGGTGGGCATCAGAGACGACACAATTCAGAGAAGGCTTTTACAAGAAAGAAACTGATCCCTGGATAAAGCAGTTGAATATGCCTTGGCTATGGAGCAAGCCACCAAGGATGTCATCTCGATACATAAAGGTTCAAGTGAGGAATAACAACAAGTGTCTTTTGTAAATAAAAGAAAATTATCCAAGAGTGTAGCATAGCCTCCTTGCCACTCTTGTTGTAAAACTAACTACCAAAGTTCTCAATCTTATTTCAAGGACGCCATATGCAGAAGCTGTTCAAAGAAAGGACACATTAAAGCTATCTGCAAAAATAGTCAACAAGCAAGTACTAAAATTAAAGGAGGAAAGTCCCGTGAGCGTTGCGGTCGTTGGCGGGAGCGCATGGACACATCAACAGATAACGATCGCCAAATTTGCCTATTTTGAGCGGCGGCCAGTAATTCGTTCAATCTCATCTCCCGCTGTCGACCTCTTCGCCGTCCCCCTTCTACAGTGCCATAAAGGATAATTTTTGTCATGACATCATATAGCAGTACATGACCAAACCATGCAATCTTAAGTCATTTAATTGTTGTTATAATGGTCTCATGATGACACGAAACAGAGTTTATTCTGTCCTAGACATAGTCATTGGTCTTGTGTTCTAAATATAAATAGGAGATCTGGAGAATTGTCATCATGTCTTTGTTTATAAATTGGTAGTCATTATGGTACAGGTCTCATCCATAAAGGACAATGGTTGCCATTAGTGTCCAGGTCTCACATCCATAAAAGACAATGGTTTTGACGAGGTCTCTGTAACACCTGAGCTTTGTTAGCAGGCTAATGTTTTTGCTGTTCCATTTTTTAAAACTTTGTCATTGCTGCCATTGCCGACCAAATTGGAACTCGAATTTCAACTTCACAGGTAGGCCTACGCAGGCCTACCATCTCTAGATAAAATGGCTCCTAGATATATAAAGTTGATGATAACTTTTGTTATTGTTGTTTTTTCAAATGTTATTTCTTTGTTATCATTATTAAAAAATCATAAAAAATAAGATTCATACGTTGGACAAAATTTAACATTATTGATATAAGCATACCATCTACAAATATACACATTCAATAAAATTATACTTTTGCTATAACAATGATACAATATTTATAGTGTGGATAGAATAAAGTACTTTTAATAATCGGTAAAATCATGTTGGAGGTAAACTAAAATTTCCTTTTCTGTCAGTGATGCACCACAAAGCACCAAGACTTATTTATTTAATATGAAAGTATTAATGAAAAATGAAACTGATTTAGCAACATAAATAAGGAAATCATTTTTTTAAACAAAATTAATTGAAATGTATTTTCAAATCTATTACACATAAAATTAATCACATTTGTTTTATAAATTTCAGATGTTTAAGGTAATTAAAAGAAGAATAAAAATAAAAGAAATAAACAATTTTATAAAATATAACCTTTTTAAAATTATGGAAACTATAAAATGTATTTACTTAATTTGGGTTATCTGCATGTTTACGTCTAATGCCGGAATCTATTGCTACCATGATATTCTATTCTATTTTACTTAAGTGGCACACCACTTGACTTCGATCCCTATAATTAAGGATACAATGTCAATACACTAGTAGCATTCTCCTACCACCGTTATACAATCTGAAGTTTATCGCCCCTTCTGTATGTTATTTGTATATCTTAGGTATTTCCTAGACCAATGAATAGTAATATTAATAATGAGTGTATATTTACCTTGTCTTTTTTGTTCACATAACTAAATTGGTTCTACTAAGTTTAGGATATTGTGTCTTCATTAAATATACATCATCATGGTACTTGATGCAAAACAACAATATTGATATCTTTTTACATATATTTTAATTGTTCTTTGAATGATACAAAGTCAGCGGCCAACATTATAACATGTATTACTACGTGAATGAAAATTTACATATTCTACCTTCTTTAATTTCTACACAAGTGTTGGTGTTTTTGCCATACTAGATGCTATTTATTTAATGTGTAAGTATTTGAGGGTCTCCTCTATTTTTATTGTATTAAATTGTTACAAGAACTTGATTAGCCATTAAGAGGAAGGGTTTCCCTGGATCTCTCAAGTGTTTGTAAATTTATTATTTTTTTATATTTCTTACTTTTGTTCGTTGTTTTAAATGTTAATTTTAGCTTTACGTCCTTTGTTGTTCTTTCCTTTGTTAAGAATCTTCCGTCAGTCCAATGTTTGTATGACAACCTTTCTATTCCTGATGCTATGTTCTTTGCCTTTGTTGTAACGTGCATGTGTGTGTTTAAACATAACCTTGTGAAGCATATATGTGATTTGTGTTCTGTGTGAATATTTGTTTCTATAAAACTTTGTGATGGTCCATACTGTCGTCGAAAATTAATTTTCCTCCACTGAGTATCAAGTCTCTTTAGGTTATAGTTTTCTACTTACATTAGCTATGGGGAAGTAATCCTTGTTGTTGACATAAGCTATGGGGAAGTAATCCTTGTTGTTGACATAAGCTATGGGCAAGTAATCCTTGTTGTTGACATAAGCTATGGTGAAGTAATCCTTGTTGTTGACATAAGCTATGGGCAAGTAATCCTTGTTGTTGACATAAGCTATGGGGAAATAATCCTTGTTGTTGACATAAGCTATGGTGAAGTAATCCTTGTTGTTGACATAAGCTATGGTGAAGTAATCCTTGTTGTTGACATAAGCTATGGTGAAGTAATCCTTGTTGTTGACATAAGCTATGGTGAAGTAATCCTTGTTGTTGACATAAGCTATGGGGAAGTAATCCTTGTTGTTGACATAAGCTATGGGCAAGTAATCCTTGTTGTTGACATAAGCTATGGTGAAGTAATCCTTGTTGTTGACATAAGCTATGGGCAAGTAATCCTTGTTGTTGACATAAGCTATGGGGAAATAATCCTTGTTGTTGACATAAGCTATGGTGAAGTAATCCTTGTTGTTGACATAAGCTATGGTGAAGTAATCCTTGTTGTTGACATAAGCTATGGTGAAGTAATCCTTGTTGTTGACATAAGCTATGGTGAAGTAATCCTTGTTGTTGACATAAGCTATGGTGAAGTAATCCTTGTTGTTGACATAAGCTATGGTGAAGTAATCCTTGTTGTTGACATAAGCTATGGTGAAGTAATCCTTGTTGTTGACATAAGCTATGGTGAAGTAATCCTTGTTGTTGACATAAGCTATGGTGAAGTAATCCTTGTTGTTGACATAAGCTATGGTGAAGTAATCCTTGTTGTTGCTACAGACATAAGTTATGGTGAAGTAATCCTTGTTGTTGACATAAGCTATGGTGAAGTAATCCTTGTTGTTGCTACAGACATAAGCTATGGTGAAGTAATCCTTGTTGTTGCTACAGACATAAGCTATGGTGAAGTAATCCTTGTTGTTGCATTATGCAAAAGTCGATTACCTGATATATTAATAGTTATGTCAAAGTATTTATCTAATATTTCTTCTGTTCTTTCTCTCTGTCGTAATGTTTGAGGGTTGATTTAATATTCACATCTTTCATCGTCTCAGTAACCTCAATAGTGTGAGTGGTCAGCGAACTAATAGTTGAGCTCTCATTGTCTGCCTCCTTATCATTTTGTGTAGCCCATAGCTGTTTATATCACCTTCTTGTTCCTACTCTTTGTATCAATACTAGTAACATTCTGGTTTTGTCCTGATTGGTCCCTCTTGAAATATTTAAATAATATAACATGCTATGTTTCCTCTTTCCTTTCTCTTCCCTTGAGGGAAAGTTAAAGGTTTCTTTTGTTCTCACTATTGGAATAATTGTTTTAACAGTAATAATGACTGTCCTGTGGGTTATTTTCTCTTCTGGTTTAAGAGTCTTTAAAATAAAATAAATTCACTAGTTAAATAATCGATGTATTAGAAAATACAAGTTGCGTGTTGTATTTACATATTTAAATTATCGTAAATTATAATCGGTATGCGAGAAAGTAAAAACGAATGTATGTATGTTTGTCTTGATGCATTGCTACACCACAACTTGTCCGATGGCAATAAAACTTTGGGAAAATGTTAAGTACACAAAAACTAAGGTTAATATCATGTTTTAAATAACATTACCAATCATCGGGGTCCGTGATCTAAAAATGTTCACTTACTTAGAAATCGTTGTAAATACCACTTACGATTACCATAATCGATTATAAGTTTATAGAAACCTCATAACAACGTTAAATTCTTCAACAACAAAAACTTGTCGACCTAACTGAAACAGTACTCACCTAACTGAAACAGTACTCACCTAACTGAAACAGTACTAACCTAACTTAAACAGTACTCACCTAACTGAAACAGTACTCACCTAACTGAAACAGTACTCACCTAACTGAAACAGTACTCACCTAACTGAAACAGTACTCACCTAACTGAAACAGTACTCACCTAACTGAAACAGTACTCACCTAACTGAAACAGTACTCACCTAACTGAAACAGTAATCACCTAACTGAAACAGTACTCACCTAACTGAAACAGTACTCACCTAACTGAAACAGTACTCACCTAACTGAAACAGTACTCACCTAACTGAAACAGTACTCACCTAACTGAAACAGTACTCACCTAACTGAAACAGTACTCCCCTAACTGAAACAGTACTCACCTAACTGAAACAGCACTCACCTAACTGAAACAGTACTCACCTAACTGAAACCGTACTCAACTAACTGAAACAGTACTCACCTAACTGAAACAGTACTCACCTAACTGAAACAGCACTCACCTAACTGAAACAGTACTCACCTAACTGAAACCGTACTCACCTAACTTAAACTGTACGAACCCACCTCAAACAGCACTTACCTTATTGAAACAGTAATCACATAACTGAAACAGTAATCACCTAACTGAATCAGTACGCACTAAACTTAAACAGTACTAATCTACTTGAAACAGTACTCACCTAACTGAAACAGTACTCACCTATATGAAACATTGATTTTTACCCAGAAAAATATCAAACGTCCGTCCAATTTTGTATGATTGCAGTACTAACACACCTCTCTATACCCTGTCTACGAGTATGTACAAATAATTTCACTAACATCAAGAGTGTTACACAGAAAACTTACTGGTTAGCTATAAAGTGATTGTGAGAAAATGAAGGAATTAGTGATTAGCATAAAATCGAAATAGAATATATACATACATATGTTAATCGTTAACGTCATCTATTTTGGTTTGTGTAGCTTAAATTATGTGTGTGTGTGTTTGTGTACTTGTGTTGTTTATATTTAGATATAATATTTAGAAAGTAAAAATAAACGTCACTGTATTCTATGTTGCTACAAAATGGAAATGGAAATTACTGTTCCCGTTAGCGATGCACCAGAAATCACCGGTGCTGAAGTATTCAAAATGAAATGTAAATAGTTGAGATTTTTTTAAAATCAAACCTACTTTGGACGATTTATGAAAATACTTTTTTTCTTCAAAATTTTAAAATTAATATATAATTTATATTTCAATAACTTTTAATATTATAGACTTGTGTTACCTAGATTTTTCTGTGAACGTAACATAAAAATGTGTATAGAAACATAAAATCCCAATGACGAATTAGATTTAAAAATTGTTTTTATTTCGAATTTAAAAGAACTGCAAGATTTATTTATGTACTGTAACAAATATGCTTACTTGACTGTTTCAGCAAGCGAATTCCTGTTAAATGTACGTCATCAAACTTTTTTGTTAAAGTGCTATCTATGTAACTTTTTCTCGATCCCAATAAAAAGGTATACAGCGTCAATGAATTGTTAGGATTCTGCTATTCCAGATATCTGACATTCTCATTGGAGGGTTGCGTCACTTAGACTTATAGCCAGGCCTACAATGCCAACGGCGAGCCTCAACATAAGGTCATCGCCATGGAGATATTCCTCCACAGTGCGTGGGCTGGCTGACTCGTCCACGTCCCCAATCGCCACAGAGAATTCGGTCAGCTGATGTGCCACTGTCTCCTCGGCAATACCACATAGTCGGCAGCCAGGTTCTCTGTTTTTGTCTAGCCTGTACAAGTAGCGGTGTGTTGGGCAGTGTCCAGTCCGCATTTGCGTAATGAGAGACTTGCAGCTTCCACCAGTGATCTCGCTTGCGCGGTCGCGGCATTTCGTTATAAAGTACCCTTTGCGTGTTACTATTTCCCTAGCCAGCAAGCCATCTTTCCATAAAGCAGGCTTTTAGCCACAATTTGACCCCCAAATGAGTCATTTTGGCGATCGATGTGGGCCTGGGCAGCGGCCTGCTGCGTCAGCAGGTTTGCCCTTTCCTGGTGTGTTATTTTTGCGTGCCCTTAAATGTACTGTAGGACGACCATGCCCCCGTGAGATCTAATATTGTTAAAAATATCTCCAGTACAACTTTTACAGTTTTCGTCTTCATTGTGTTCCAACCCAGAGATTCCAGGGAGGATCTTGAGTCGGTTAAGACTACGACTCTTGGAAAACTCTTCCTTCTACATAGGCGTATGCGCACCTCTTTCAAACCCCTGTGGATGTTAGAACCATCGTAGGCAAACTTTATCAACATTTTGAACATTCCCGTCAGTCAATAGTGAACCAAAATGTTCGTGTAATCGTCAGGAAATGTGTTATTATTTATCGGCCGCTATTTTTTTAATCTTGTTTTCTTTCTTTGTGACTTTGAATAATTTGTAACTGATGGGTCGATTAATCGTCAAAAACGATATAATTGATAAAAATGTTTTAACGATTAATCGAGAAATTAATCGTTAATTTCCGCAGCCCTAGTTTACTGTAATGTATTTTTTAATGTTTATTATTTGTGTGCACTCCTATAAGCATAGATCGTACACCATCCGTACAAACCCCACAGATATTTTTCCACTTGAATTTGTCAGTCTCAAAATAATGTATTTGTCTTCTTCATAAGATCTTCTCTTTTTTGTAGTAATTTCAAGTCCACTACAAAATAGGACCTCTTCTTTGATATCATTTAAATGAATATATTTCACGTAGACAAGCAATTGTTGATTCATCAACTTGAAAAGAAAGCAATGGTGAAATCTTTAGTATGCATTGGGACAACTGTTAAAGTGAGCGACCATTCACACAGCACACTTTGAAGAACACGTGACATTCACTTGTTGAATATTGTTTTGGAGCGCTAATTGTTGAAAATAAATTAACATACTTTACTTATATCTATGCATACTAATAATCTTATAACTTCTCTATTTGGCATTTGTGTTCAATGTATTTATATGTACAAATACGAATTAATCAGTGCTAGATTGCATGAAAGTGAATATGTTTTGTCAAATGTACAAGTTCGCGACCCCCAGAACACTCTTCACGACCCCCGGGTCGCGACCCACAGGTTTGGAAGTGGGTGGTAAATTATTGAAATAAATTTGTCGTGATGAAATTCGTGAATAGCGTTTTTTTTTATAAGCAAAGAGGGGTAGAAGAAATCTAGTGATACATCGACATTGTTTCCCTAATGTTACAGATCGAATTCAAGTGCTATGCACTTGCAAAGCGTATAAACACAGAATGCAATCCACAAAAGACTGTTTGACAAAAATGTATATCANNNNTTGAATGTTTTAATTTCATAGTTTTGATTAGATGTCTATAAATACAATATTAAAATCTGATTTTTTTAGTCAGAACTGTATTTGTATACATATTTTTAAATGCATAAAAGAAAACCTTTTAGTAACATAGATTACTTTAAAATGTCTCTAAAAATTGTTACTTACTTTTTCATATAATTTAAATTAGAAAATATTTATATTAATAGTGCAAACTATTTTTTCTTACAAAACAATACATCAGTACTGTATCGTGCAGCACTGCCAAGAAATATAATGTTAATGCACGTCTTACATACTAAAAATATTTCATTAAAAAATTGTCTTGCTTTTACAGACTATATAGACAAAATATTCTTCATTCATTTGATCATTATGAGGTGTCAGGTTTGGAAAGACATCGGCTATCATTTACTTCTATTTCTCTCTGTTGTTATCTGTTTCAAGGAAGACGTTTTTGCTTACACGTTCGTTTTTTTACTATTCAGTTAGGCTTTTAACGTATATTTTTCATCCTATAATATATCATTTCACATGAAGCTACACTTTCTATCTCATATTCAGTATGGACTATGCGACAAATTTAATGTTTTCATGTGTGATCTTGGGGCACATAATGTACTTAGCAGCTCAGCACTTGTTTATGACATTGTCATAAAGCTTCTTATAAACCACATTTAGCTACACTCAAATTTGTTCTTGCTCCATTGTCTATGGTCAAACATTCACAACGATGTATAAAACCACATACATGATATCCTGTTATTATTAATATTTCAATACATACTTTGATATTGCTGATTTGTTTCTGACACTTCTCATTCGAAGGCAACTGTCTTTAGATGTTGAAGATATTCTCTTTATTTCTGTGTTGCATCTGCCTTCATGTTTTATTGTATAGACTAGACACCAAAAACAATTAATTTGCTTTTTATTTTAGCATTTACCCTTTTACATTCATTTTGACCTGAATGTTTTCTTATAGAATAACATTATTTCGATTCTAATGAGCTTTATTGTTTACTACTGTAATAATATTGTTTGATAAGAGACGAACAGAACTGCATGTGATCTTGATAACATTTCGGACAGTACTGGTGGATGTGTTAAGCTCAAATTTATTGTTTTTATTGCATAATTTGTTTGTGTATTTTCTATTTGATTAAATTGTGAATGACTAATGTAATTAACTTGTTTTAGTATATTAAATATATATTGAATATACAAACTCATATTTATATACATGTATTTATGAAATGTAACTTTTGTATTAGATGTAAAACATAAATGGTTGAGTCCTAGTTGGGGTCGTGTAAGTGTGTAACGGGCGAGTCATTTTATTACTTCCCTTGACTATAATAATAAAATAATTTTCTACAACTAAAATTGTTCTACTCACGACATCAACATTGGATTTAATACGACAATCACAAACTTATTTTTAACTGAGGCTTCTTTATTATATCAATATTAAATATAGTTAGTCCTTCAGGAATATCAATTACAGTATTTATTTTAAACACTATACAAGTATACAGATAAAATTGTTTTAATTAGATTTGATACATTATAATTTCTACTACATTCCTCCTTTTACATACTATTTTTCCTGTCACCTTTGCTGCGCTATATTGGCGAAGTGAATCAAATAGAAGCTACTTACTTTATAACGAAATATCTCATTAGGGGCCGTCCATAAAGTACGTCACTCTCCAAAAAGGGGGGGGGGAGGTGTAAGAAAGTGTGATGTAAATAAATCAATAAACAGTGTAATTAATGTCTTAATTAAATTCGATTTTTCTCAAATAAAGTAAACAGTAGGTAGCAACAGTATTTTTAGCCACTCTGTCATGTTACATTACCATATATATGTCTCTATGCCACTGTATTCGAAAGGTGGCGCTATACGGTGCCATTTTTTCTGAAAAATTTTTGAAAGCAAGTTGAATTAGTCAAAGTATTCAATTTTATCTGACTTTATGAAAAACTTAACATTCTCTTCTGCCTGGGTAGATATAAAGAATTACTCTGTAAAAGCTTCCACAAACAGTGACATAATGCTGGCAAAAAAACTTGTCACCAGCTGCGTAGCGTGTGTATGTGCCCCCCCCCGGGACAGAAACCACGTTAACCCATCCCCCCGCCCCCTAAAATTATGTAGATGCCTTAAACAAATTATAATTTTTATTAGAAAGTAACAACAAGAAGACTACAATTTTTTTTATGTTTCAAATAAATAGAAAGGCTTTCATTTCTTGAATATAATTGAAGTTTCTCCTTTTCCTCATAGCATAATCTTTGATGTATCAATGTTGTCGGCCACGCTTGGCTCAGTACCAACAATAACAAATATAGACTAGTCAATTTTGTGGTATTCTTATTGATCATAACTAACTTTAAAAAAAATCGTATCTTATATTATTAGCTAAATTTAAGAGAATCTTTACTCTCGCCTTTTATTGCTTACGATATATTTACGCATTATTCGAATTTTAAGTATTATTTGACGAAAGTTCAATTCGAGCCTAAATATTTTAATAACTTTGAAAAATCAACGTTATAACTTGTTCCTTTAGGTAAATATTTCGTTGATATAACATGATGCTACAAGGACATGTTAGCAGGTTGTGACTAACATAAAAAATGTCATTTTAGAAACATTATATTGGGGAAATAATTAATGTTTAAGTTTCATAATTTCTCATGACCACCATTTTTAAGAAATCTTATGTTTAAACGACTCAAGACTCCTGATAGAGTGTTTTATCATGTACTATACACAAAAGTCAAGGAGAAAATCATTTTGTTTTATTTACCCTCTGGTTATAAATATACTTTTAAAATATTAAACAAACTATTGTATATAACGGAACATTTTCTGCATTTCAAATTGAATTTCAAAATGTCTTGTTGTATAGAGACAGAAACAATTCTTTATTTTAATTATTTGTATAAAAAAAAATTCTTTACTTTATTTTATAATCTTCATTTTAATACTAAATGTGTTCTTAGTATATAGTGTTAGTCCTCTCGAATTCGTAATATCTTAAATTGGACAAAATAAAAATCAAAAATGATTATCTCATATAAAATATATATAACTATATGGTTTAACTAAAATGTAATGAACAAGAATGACCCGCGGCGTGGCATACGCAGCAGACTTGCTCATCATAGACAGTGCAAAGAGCGGTTTGGGGGGGGGGTGAGAGTGCTGACAGCACGAAGTAATGAAAAAATAGCGAGTAAACGTGGAGACATGCAAATTGATGTTGTTGTTACCCGCCCCCACCCCTTTTATTACTACCATCCCTTAAACATAAACTGTGATTGGTCAAACCTAGCGAGGGTTAGTCCTGTTTAGAGTCGTTAGTTGCTTGTTGTTTTTTTAACGAAACCTATTATCGATTATTTAACTCCGGTTTTAAACCGATTATCGTTTTAAAGACTTCATAGACATTAGGGGTGTCCAGGATTTCGACTGAATCTCTGGCAAATCCAGAATCCTGCCATATTTACAAATCCGGCTGTGGCAGAAATTTGCTTCATAAATTCGGCCAAATCCGGCTTGCCAGGTTTGCTATAGAATATAATAATTATACGTCCGTCTCCGGCAAATCTGGAATCTTGCAATTTTTACAAAACTGGCTTCGGCTAGGGCCGGATTTCACTTCATAAATCCGGCGGAATCAAATTCGATTATCGGTTTGGGAAATTTAAAAGCGATTGTCGCTTTCAAATCCGATAATCGTTTAACAGCCTTAGTCATGTTGAAAAAAGGGAGAAAATAACAGGCAGAAACAAACATTTTTTCAAGTCCCTCTGGGGTTTGATCCCAGACTTTCCGCGTGCAAGGCGGACGTGATAACAACTACACTACGAATCATATGCTATTCTGAAATGGAAAAATGCAACTGAACGGCAAGTGAAGGCAAGAAGCTTTGTAGCCACTCACCCCTCTCCCCCCCTTTTTATCTTTTCATAACACCACGCTTGCCAACCGTGATTTTTCGACCCCAGTAAGGGTCATTCGTCATGCTCATTTGCACATGGTCGTTTAGGAGAAATATATATTTATAGCTAAGTAAAAATACAAAAATTATAAAGAAAAATATGCTACATATCAGGAATTAAAAAAAATGAGAAACCATATTATTAAAGACTAATATTGTCATATCGGATGTGAATTGAAAGTGTATTTCCTTTCAGCACCGCACCATAAAACACTGTACTGACATGTTTAATATTAAGCTGTATTTGCAAAATCTCACTTAGCGCTTTTAATGTCATTATAAGGGATACACTTCAAAAATTTAAAATATAATTGTTTGCCAAATTATAATTTTTAAATTTGTAAAAAAAAAGTATAATATTTGTCAGGAAATATTTATTTCTTTAAAAAATTACTTACACTTATTTACAACATGTTAAATTTATAGGTAATTTTTGTTTCTTAAACAACTTACTGATTGACAGTTAAATTGCATAAACTATTACATGCTTATATTGACTGTCATATGTTTGCATGAACATGTTTCATCTTGACGGTGGAATTTGCTTTCTGATCCTTACATTATTAAGAGGCTTACCTCTTACATTCGATCCCTGTAACAGGGATACAATTTAAGTAACTTTGTTTTTTAATTGCTCTACCTGCTACCTAATCTTAAGACAATCATTACTTAGACTAATGGAAGAGTCTATAGTATCATAGTTTAATTTTTGTCAAATTAAATTTGAACAGTAAACTTTAAACATCTGGATGAGATAAAACTATTGTATAAAGTGAAAACAAAGAAACATTGCAATGTCTATCTCTTTAAAAGACTAAAAAATTAAAATCCTATCATCAAAGAGAGAGAAAATAGTTAAAACATGATTTCCTCGAAATGCCTAATTTGTGACTTAAGTATTTTAAAACTACGCTTTCAATAGGGATTGGCTCATGTCCAGGGGCGTACGTAAAACATCTGCCAACCGGGTGGTCTCCAATTTGTCCCCTATTAAAAGTCAATCAAATGATAATTTGTTTGTTTATAAATGTGTAGTTATAATTAAATAAGTTTTATTGAGACAAACTATAGGTGGATATTTTTTCACAATCGGATGCCATATTTACATTAGGCAGTAGTGAAGGAAGCCGAATAATTTGATATACTTTTATATGTAATTTTTATTTTAAAACGAAAAAACTGCACACTTCTTTAAAGACGAAAAGTGAAAACATTTTGCATATTTTTTTCTTTTTTAAAACTCTTTCTTGTGTCACCTAACAATGCATATTATCAAAATTTCAGATCTATTGAACGTACCGTAATTAAATTAATGCATTTTTAGTTTATCTCTATATAATGCATGTAATTCAATTTCACGGTTTGCTATTGTTTGTTTTTTTCAACGTACCAGTTCACGCGTTGACGCCACCCATCGATGTATCGGCGTGCTTTTGTTTACATTTTACGTATCACGCTGTGCTCGGTCCATTGATCGGTGACCAGACCTTTCCCCTCTCCCCTCGCGAGCCCCCTCCGCTTATACAGCAAAGGAGAGTTAAGACTGATTAAGTCTGTAAATGTTTGTCGCGTTTGAACATGATCAATACTTTTAATTATGACTCATATATATGGGATTTATAATCAAAAACTTTATTTACGGGGTTGTTTTTTTAAATCCCTTTATTTTCAGATTGATCCACAAATGTAGTGCAGATTTGAAGGTTTCTTTTTTTCGTATCAAAGCTGCCCCAAACTGCTTATAAGAACTTGATAGCCCATATTAAAACATTACAGGATATTGAACTCTTTATTCCCTATTCTACGGGGCCAGGGTTCCAATGTTATTATGTTATAAAGGTAACGATTTTAGTTCCTATTCAATTTGCTCCCAAGACGCCCCCCCCCCGCCACTTCACTACGCCTCTGATGTTAACACGAGAATTTTCAAAGAATTGCGCGCTCTTTTACTGGTGTGAGTAGTTTCTTCTAAACGCAATAAAGTCTTATATTTACCTATATATAGATAGCAGCGTGCTAGTTTGTTAGATATAAGGACGATCCAAAGATAAGTGGACGTAAGTTAAAATTGTATAGGGATTTGTGTTAATCATTCCTAACTTTTATGTTTACTCCATAATTAATTTATAAACATTGACGCCGAGAATTTAAGGCTGCAGAGAAGAGATAGAAATAAACTTTGAGTTGTTACACAAACACATGTTATATTCTTGTTATTATAAATATATATGTTGATAACATATTGTGTTATGGAAACACGGTAGCCATACTGCTAAACAGAACAATTACACCAACATAAAATTAAACACATGTTTCGACAATTACACCAACATAAAATTAAACACATGTTTCGACAATTACACCAACATAAAATTAAACACATGTTTAGACAATTACACCAACATAAAATTAAACACATGTTTCGACAATTACACCAACATAACATTTGAAGACATTTTTAGACAATTACACCAACATAACATTTAAACACATGTTTAGACAAAAAAAATACAAAACATAATGGGAGACATTATTAATTTACAAAAAAATAATAATTAAAGTTATATGAAAAATTTATTATGTACATGTAATTCGCGTCAATTATATTTAAAATATTAAAATCTTACATTTCGATCATTGATCTTTGCCTCATTTGTTTGATGGACGTGGCGTTTATTGTTTTAAAATTAGATTTGATATTGGGAAATATAATGTTGCCATTATTCTCCAATAGGAGAATTTACACAAACTATTTTCAACGAGCTATATATTATTGTAGTCTAACGCATGTGCATTAACATTGATTTTTGTATTGGCTCTAGACCACAGAGCTTAGAATGCGATGTCATCAATTTGACCTTTGAACTTTAAATAACTTAGGCGTGACGATTTATTTGGACATCCTTACAAACAAATAAATAATATTGTTTACAAAATAATTACATGCACATTTTATGTTATTTGTACTTGGTGAAAATTAAAACTAACATCATTTATAGTTCTCCAGTCTTGTCGGTTACTTTGTAAGTTAATCTAACTACTATTTTTCGTGTTTTTATTTCATCCGTCTCTTTGAGTTTCTTTTTCTATGTTAATTAACTGAATCATCGCATACAAGGTATTGCAATAAAATAGACAAGAATTTTACAATATGTATTTACAAAACTATCAAGGGTTTAATGATCACAACGTATCTAACTGCTACAGTTGTTATAACGTGTCTTTGTTATTAAATACTATATTAGACATATTATCTAAGTCTTCATTTATGACTAATAGATGAGATGTAATATTTAGTATGTCCATTGCATAATCTTGAGCAGTTTTATGAGGACTCAAAATAGCTTAGCGTTAAATCTAATCATTAACATTAAGTATTCAAGTGCCGTAAGAGCAAATTACTCAAACAATTTTTGGGGGCTCCCAAATAAGTGGAAGCCCTACGCTATAACTTGTTTAGCTTATAGGTGAATACAGCACTGTGTATACCAGGGGTAAGAGAAAACTAGTAATTCATTAGCACAGTATCCCTCATGAAAGGGAACGAAGTTAAGTGGCAAGCCACTTATAAAAATAGAAGTTTGCAAAGAAGAGGTCTGCAATCATCGTGAATTATCAACCAGACATTAAATATGTAACAGTGATTAAATTAATATAATAGGTTACATAATTTTAATTAAAAATGATTTTAAAAACCCCCTTTTTCGAAAAATTATATGTTTTTTTATGTATAATTTCGTGTGACGTAAAACATAAGATTTACGTAATACAAATCAAGAATACTATTTCTCATAGACTATATAGAAATATTGAATACACGTTTAATGAATTTTCTTATGATCTTCTAATTATAATTGCCTATTAATTTGTTTTCCGTACAACATCATATGTATAGATAAGTAATGGTGCTTTTTAGCGCGCGCTGATAGGAAATACAAAATTAATTCAAGTCAGAGAAAACAAAGAAAGCTTTTTAAAACTTTAATGTAAAGATTTTCCCTTGTTCTTTACTTTTAAAAATTATTTCTATTAATAAATTTATATATTTTAAAAGTTATTTGTTCTCTATATATTTTTACATTTAAATAATATTTATGTAATAAAGCAAAGTTGTCCTTTATCAATATGATTTCATTGTCGATTTCCGACGATTCTATAAACACTAACACGCACACATATTATACAGATTTAAGTAATGTCCACAATCTAAAGTAGACTGCATATACAACAATAATATATATGTTTTAAATACAAACTTGATACAATTATAAAGTAGACTTGTATAACTAAAAATTTACCTAAAATAACGAGCTAAAAGCTCGTCAAAAGAAAGTGAAAATAATGCAAAGATCAATAATTGTTTAACGGAGTTTACAAAACGAATCTATTCCTTAAAGTATTATGTTACTTCAAAAATGTATTTCTTCGTTTATTAAAAAAAATTATTTACTTACTCTAAAGACTTATAAAAAAATATATTAATTTTGGAAACTATTTAACATAACTGAGGTTTATGAATCGAGAATGCATACAGAGTGTCTGGTAGATTTACGTTTTAAGATATAATTGTTGTGTCAAGTGATATATACACAATCCTGTCTGGTCGGCAGGTAGCTGGAATAACGGCTTTTTTGGTATTAATCTACGGAAGAAAAAATATATATATCTATGTTGGTATTTACTTAATAAGAAACATGAAAGAAGAAGAAAAATAGTATCAAATGTTAAAGTAATAAAAAAAGAGGTTTATCAAGCCATGTAAAACATAAAATAAATTGTAAGAAATTGAATTTTTCAGTTGAACTTCCATTTAAAGTAGCGCGTTTTGATATGACGTCACATTTCGTATACACCTCCTCCCCTTCGTAACACATCGTAACAAATGTGTGAATCCCTCTCCACCCTTATTGCGCGTGGCCCCGTCTCCCCCATCTAGGCGCGTGACCCCCTCCCCCCTCTAGGTTCGTGACCCCCTCTAGGCGCGTGACGTCATTATTTCTTAGTTTTAAAGCAATACAAGGGAATGTACCACATTTAACCACACCGAGTCTGTTGGAGACGTCGTGATTACCTCTCTTGTATGATGCACGTCAACTCAATATGTTAAAAAAATGTTTGGAAAAAAATAATCTCTTGAGCTTACAGAGTAAACAGTGATGATTAAATGGGAGTTTTGTTAATAATGAAACGTATGTTGCTGATTATCTTAATCGTAACGGGTAATAAGTTAATACTAAATAACTGAAATTAATGTTAACTGATCGTGATTTTAAAAAAAGACATGATTTATCGCAAAAAAATTACGAAATTTGTTTTTTTTAATCTCAAAATAAAATAACAACTTAATGGTTTCTTTGAATTAGCTCTCTTGTGAGACCGTTTCAATGCAGGACGGGTAACATACTATGATATATCGTAATTTTAAAAGGTGATTTTTAAAAATTCTATATTTATGATTTACTGAAAAGTTAAAGATATGTAATTTAAGAAACAAAAACATCATACCAAAGCAAAAACGATAATGGCCGTTCACCAGTTTTATTAAGTGACATATAAATACGAGTCTGTAGCAATAAGTAAATTTTAAGAGGGTTAATAGACATATAAAAGTTACTAAGATTGAAGTAGAGCCTTTTATATTCTACATTTTTGGAGGAAGGGGCTGACCTTTACGAGGTCCTCTGGATAAGTAGGGTACGCGAGTCCCGAAACTAACAGTCCCGACGAGGAACGTCGAAGTCCCACTAGGGTTAGCTAGTCAGGTAGACAGATGATTACAGTCACTGTACGGATCTTAGACGGGGGCCCCGTGGTGGATAATTCCCCCATCAAAGACGAAAACCATTGTACCCGTTGAAGGTTGGGTCATCCGAAGCGACCGTTTCGTCCCCCTTTCTAGCTATTATCAGTGAACGGCACTGTTTGTGCGGCTGCCATCTGCCCAGATGACCCCCTCTTTTAGGGGATCGTCTCGGGGTAGTCCCCGTCGGCTAGCTCTCCTCGAAGGAGGGGAGAAAGTTGCCGGGGAATTCCCCGAGGGGTTCTATAAGAGTCTTAGTCACTCAGGGCCTTTTGACGCCATCTCAAATGTCACATATTCTACATTAAAAACTTACAAAACCATAATTGCTTTGGGCATAACTAGTGACGTCATTTACCATTAGTCTGTTTCGCGATTAAAATTAAATACACTAAATGGCTTTCATTTATTCTTTTTTTTTCTAAATACTTAATTTAATCTAAAATATTCTGTCACTATTTACACATGTGTATGTTATCTATGTGATAACGTATGTGAATTTATTTGTTTAGGCTTTGGTGCGTTACTCCTGTAAGTCTCTTTTATCACGACAGATATGAGTGAGTTACAGAGGTATAAAGGGAAATAATATGTTGTTTTCTTTTTAAGTTTTTAAAATAGAAAAATTATTTTCCTTATCCATGTGTTTTTAAAGAAAAAAAATATATACTTCTTATTTCTCTTTTCTTATGCAAATTGCTCTAGAGTCTTGAAAATATTTTCATTTCAGTTAAATTATTATTATTATTTTGTTTCTTAGGGAACTATGAATTTAGTGACAATCATAGATATGTAACTGACATGTAAACTAAGCCAGCTCGACTTTCATTTAACCTGTCTAGGGATAATGTTGGTACCCTATGTTAATTCCAACTGATATATTGTGATCTATTTCACATAATAAATAGAAGTATAAAACATATTTTTAAAAGCCACGTTTTTATAAGCGGACTAAAAAGAAGAAAATAATTTTTTTTCACAAAAATCTTTTTCTGGATTGATAAAAATTTCAAACTTATATGCTCAAGTATTATGATTTAATATGACTAAAAACGTGGGGCGGGCGCTTCTCAGGCTTATCAATTCACTCATTTTCTTACTCGTCATTTGTAAACCCTAATCATTTTAGCCAAACGCCTAAAACGTGGGGCATGTCTTGAGACCAGCAATACTTTAACGTGGGGCATGTCTTGAGACCAGCAATACTTTAACGTGGGGCATGTCTTGAGACCAGCAATACTTTTTGCATTCATGTTTCGTTGTTCATTCACGGAGTAAATGTATTTCGTAGTGTATTGGTTATTACATCCCCTGACGTGCGGCAAGTCTTAGGTTTAAGACCCAGCGGCAACATTTTTTTATTTTATTTTAAAAATGTTTATGTTTATGCCCGTTCTTTTCCCTCTTTGTTAGCGAAGATAAACACCGCTTCGCAAGCATTTTACGAAAAAAAAGCTTTTTCAATGTCATACCAATTCCTTCATCAGGTAACTGTCTGTTTCTATCGGTCGCATATTTCTGGGAAAAAATCATAGACGAAGGCGTTGCTCTCCAACTTCGCAACATGGCTATACTATTTGTTTCTCAATATTGGTATAACTTTGGCGACGTGCTCTCCTTTTTCGTCAGTAATCAAACACTCTCCTCAATAATACGCTCAGTACATGAATACTTCAGGAATGTATGGTGGGGAGGCAGAAATTATTGCGATGCCCGAAATATTTCCCAAAAATGCATCGGCGGTCCCCCCAATGTTCACTCGCGTTGTCTCCATTTGTTCGTGCTAGAGTTTGTGTTCTTCCCCCCCCCCGCCATTTTCTTTGCACTATCTATGAGTAAGTCTGTAGTATCTAGTATTTATTATTTTACGTCATTTGCACGGTCATAAAAATTTAATGAAATTGGATTATACGCTAAATTCATACAAACTTGTTTTAAGCTAAAAATACTAAGAATGAACAAATAACATGATCATTTCACAGACGTGGGTGTGAGTATTATAAAAAAATAATCAATTTACATAATTTGCAATGTATGTCACGTCTGTTTGTCCCGTCTGTCTGTCCGTGACGCTACTAATTTAAGAAAGCAGTGCACCAAATTCTTTTCAAACGTTCCGCATAAAATTGTGCAATATGAAAATAAATGAATAAAATAAAAGTAAATAAAAGTTCTGTATTACATTATTTTATATTCTGATGTGTATTTTTTCAAAATAAATATATTTCAACTGAAATGTATTTATTTTGAAAACTTCCGTCATTTTTGACGGACAATACATTAGTAAAAAAATAAAACAGAACAAAAATTACCACATTTAATCGAAATTTGTGAACAATATACAGAAACTTCAAAGCTAATAATAAAAAGAAAATAGTTAATAAACTTTAGGCAGCATTTACAACTAAAGGTTAATTGTTTAAAAGAATTCTTACAAATATGTACATCAATGATGGAATTAAATAAACCCAAAAGTGAGACAACGTAAATCAAATTTTAAGATATGTCCTTTTAAATTCACGATGTAAAATGATTACTTCTTCCTATGACTGGTATTCGGGCAGTATGAGTCAATATGTAAATGTAGGTATATTGAGAAGAATGTATTTTATCAGCTATGTGTTAATTCTTCGTTAATTTAATACAGCTTATTGGACTTGAAAAATGAAAAACATTTTCGTAATTTTACTTTGCTAACAATTTTGAATACATACACTTTTCTTATTCTCGAATTCTCACATTGACAAGTAAACTCTCCATCTGAGTCAGCTGAATTCTCTTGATTAATGCTTGGGGGCCGTCCGTAAATGACGTGACTCACTTAGGGTGGGGGTGCGTCCCCAATTTTGTGACGATGCGTGACGATGGTGGGACTTTAAGAATTGGGACGTCACGTCAAAACACAAAAAATCAAAGTTTCACTTAAATATTCGATTTCTTACTATTTATATTATAAAGTTTTACATGGATTCACGCTTGTTACGATATTAGAGTGCAGCCATACACTAAATACATACTTAAATGACAAAAAATTGACTTGATACATGCTCATGTCCAAATAGAAAAGACCACTTTTAGGAGGGGGGGGGGTCACAGCTTTGTGACGTAATGTGACGAATGTTGACGGGAGGGGGTTGGGTTAAAAATCGACCAAAGTCGTGGAACGTCATTTATGGACGACCCTTATATTGGATATGTTTTCGATGCTAATTTTGTCTTACTGCTAGCTTGAGTTTAATTATTAAGCGAATATTTTCATTTTATAACGCAGGCAGCGATGGTAAATTATACTCTACACTTGGTCAGGAATGGAAAGGTTCGGTATTCAGGGGAGAGCTGCTACTCAAATTAATTCACCTAAAAATGTATTTCCCAAAATTGCATGATTTAATTTAGTTTAACTCCAAAAAAAAACCTTGATACATTTATTTGTTTTTTAAAAATCTTCATAATTTTAGTAGGTACGAGAGTCAGTGTATGAAGCAGAGGCGTTCCCCAGGATTGTTGTCCCCCAGTGTGGCAGTTCATGATGTTACCCCCCCCCTCACGACTAACCCCATAGATCTGCTCCGAGTCTGAAAGTGCCAGGTAACAAGAGCATATAACCAATTTTACATTTTGGTGTAACTCCTTGTCATGGTGAGGTTAGCACCATACGCATCTCCCCCTAGTGACGCCTCTGATATGAAGACCACCATTTCAATAAACAGTGCTTTCAGTCTGAGTCACATGCTGGACAGTTCAAACCCCTTTGTTAACACTCGTCACACTTCGATGGCCATGGAATGGACTTTCGTGCTGAACTGCTTAACTAAAGATTTTTCCATGAAACTGCAGCAAACCAGTTGTGTTTTGTATGTAAACATAAAAGGGAAATTTGAATCGACACCTCTATTGCGCTACTATTTGCTGAACGTTACACTGTCATTTCATTGGTCGCTGTAAAATAAGCGGGCTAACTCGAAACGGATATACGGCCAGTCAGTGTCGTCATCCACAGCGAGAAGCGGTTGTTGGGATTTGTTCGAGTCCATGTACACAGCTGATCGGAATCCGTCATCCTCATTTTGCTAAATACAAAGTTCTAAGGTAAACTAATGTTATGTTTTTATGTTATTATATTTTGAAATACTCTTGAGTGATGATCCAAAGGAATAGTTCGGATTTTTTTTCGCTTGTGATATATGTATAAAATTGCCACCCCCACATTAAATTTATATCCTTGTTCACTAATAATATTGTTGTGATATACCCATTGTTCTGCAACGTCTCCTCAGGCAAATGTCTATTCACACCCTGTTTTAATAACATATATTTGTTTATCTAAAATTCTGGTTGCGCACTCACCCATTTTTGTCCGTTTCGTTCCCTTATTAAATTGTCATGTTGTAAGCCTAACTTCGGCATCCGTCGACGATGATGAATAATTTCTGCCACTCTTTCTCCCAGTTATTTGTTGTGTTTCTAACAACGAGATTGTTGTCACACATCATCGCGTATGAAATCGAGGTCAATCTGCTTCTTTTAAAAAAATGTGGCATCCCCTTTTTCTCAGTAGTTCTGAACTTTTTTTTAAATACAAGTGGGTGGGGGGGGGGCGATGTGTTCCCCGTGCGAATGAACTTTGTAACTTTTGAGTGAATAGCATTCTTAAATCCTTTATATTAACTTGTGGTGTCTGCACCCTTGATTGCTTGATTGCTTGCGCCAAAACTTTTGATCGATTTTTAACCCACTTGCTTGTAAGCTAGCGAGCTGAAATTTTGAAGGCAGTTTTGTACCGATAATAAAAACAATGTTATAAAATTTCAGATCGATCGCATGTACCGTAATTAAATTATTGATTTTTTAGATTATTTTATTTATTCCTATGTATCATGCTATTTTTGAGATAGAGCGTCGCGGTGCGTATTACATTTAAGATCCTTTCTGTCGCGCAATAAGGTGCGTATTTTATTGACAACTCTTTTTATAAACATATTTCTGATCGGTGCGCATTATATTAAACATGTTTTACGACACAACTGCAATTTTGTATTTCTGGATGGTCTGGCGCTGCGTATTATAATGAACATTCTTTTAGTTACTTCTCGTACATAAAGGATTTATTATGACAAACTTGGTTTTTTACGGGTTTTTCTTATTAAATCCCTTATATTAACTTCACCGATGTCTCTCTCTGTCTGTCTGTCATCATCTCTGTCTTGGGTGGGCGGAAAAACAAAAGTCAAAAATGACCCACTTTCCGTAATCCGAGCAAGCTGAAATTTGGCACACCTAACAATGCATCGTATCAAAATTTCAGATCGATCGAACGTACTGTAATTAAATTAATGCATTTTTAGTTAATCCTTTTATGAGGTATATAATTCAAATTCACTGTTTGTTATTGTTTTTTTTCCACGTGAAAGTTTGAGTTGACGCGTTGAGGCGATCCATCGACGTACCCGCGTGCTTTTGTTTACATTTTACGAGTCACGCTGAGCTCGGTCAAGCGAATCGGTGACCAGACTTTTCCCCCTTTACCACCCCCCCGCCAGTGTTATGAAGCAAAGTTGAGTTACGACAGATTCAGTCTGTAAATATCTGTAAATACTTTTAGTTATGTCTAATATATAAGGGACTTATAGTCAAAAACTTTGTTTTTACGGATTTCTTTTATTTATGCTGTTTTGTATTCATACATTTTCATATGATTGGTGACTTGAACGTAGAAATAAAATGAACATAATTAAAAAAAAATAAAAAAAAAGATACATGGCTTCTCTATATCCAAGTGGCATGCCCCTTGACTTCGATCCCTATAATTAGGGATACAATGTAAATGAATTATTGCTAGTATTCCCCTATCCCCTTTGTTTTTAGTTCAAACAATTTATAAATATTATTACGTTTATACAATTAGTACATTTATGGGTAAAAACATTATTGCATATTAACCTTATACTCACTGTTGACATAGCTACATCATATTAACCTTATCCTCACTGTTCAGATAGTTACATTATATTAATCTTATCGTCACTGTTCACATAGTTACATTATTTCTTCTAAGTGTAGTATTCTCTCATGGTGACAACAATATTAATGTTCTTACAAAATTTGTTACTGCACTCGTATTCATATCATTTTTAATTTTTCGTTTTATAGTTTCCTTCTAAAAATGATATGTTTAAAAGACACTGATTGAATTATGCATACAGACTGAGCCACCACAGACTGTGAATATCACGGCTTCAAATTATCGTGTAAGCTCCTCCAAAAATAGTACACTACGTCGATAACTTTGTTAAATCCAAGTAGAAATATGTGTGGGAAATAACGTGTAAACTTTTTTTACTTTTAGTTGTTGTTTTAGGTGATTAAATCTCTGTTGATATCACGTGAATTTTTATCTAATACATTTTAAGATTTTAAAATTAATGGAGGTGGATATGTTACTGACCAGGAAATCTGGGTTGTAAAATATTTATAATTTTAGAGAAAAAAAAGTTAATGGTTAAAATTAGTAAAATCTGTCGTATTTGGAACTTTGGCAAAGGCATTGAGTATTTAACATTTCTAATTATCACTCATTCAATATTACACTGGGATTCTATGTAAATAGCTTTAGCATGCGTGATGCAAAATATATATTTTTAAGATAAATGACTTTTTAATGACATATATTTTTTACTCATAACAAATTCACATATATTAAAATAATTGTTATGAAGAAAAATTAGAACGATCTCCTTTGACCTTTGACCTCATTCAACATTTATTGAACATTGTTTTTGTTTGTAACTAAAGAACAATTCCTAGTTCTATGGATACGGCATCAATAGTTTTATTAACTTATTATATTTCTGACATGTGTATTAAACATTGTTTTTGTTTGTAACTAAAGAACAATTCCTAGTTCTATGGATACGGCATCAATAGTTTTATTAACTTATTATATTTCTGACATGTGTATTAAACATTGTTTTTGTTTGTAACTAAAGAACAATTCCTAGTTCTATGGATACGGCATCAATAGTTTTATTAACCTATTATATTTCTGACATGTGTGTTAAACATTGATTTTGTTTGTAACTAAAGAACAATTCCTAGTTCTATGGATACAACATTAATAGTTTTATTAACCTATTATATTTCTGACATGTGTAATAACATTTTTCCTATGTTATGTTCCACAGCGATTACAGCCTTAAAAATATCAACATCACTTATACACTACCATGACCCGGTTTTTAAACATGACTTTTCTCGCAAATCGTATTCCATCTCATAATTGATAAGAGCTACAATTTGAGAACCTAATCCCAGTTGTTTGGGATCTTGGTGACATTGTTGTTACTTTTTGAGAACCTAATCCCAGTTGTTTGGGATCTTTGGTGACATTGTTGTTACTATTTGAGAACCTAATCCCAGTTGTTTGGGATCTTGGTGACATTGTTGTTACTATTTGAGAACCTAATCCCAGTTGTTTGGGATCTTGGTGACATTGTTGTTACTATTTGAGAACCTAATCCCAGTTGTTTGGGATCTTGGTGACATTGTTGTTACTATTTGAGAACCTATTCCCAGTTGTTTGGGATCTTGGTGACATTGTTGTTACTTTTTGAGAACCTAATCCCAGTTGTTTGGGATCTTGGTGACAATGTTGTTACTATTTGAGAACCTATTCCCAGTTGTTTGGGATCTTGGAGACATTGCTGTTACTATTTGAGAACCTAATCCCAGTTGTTTGGGATCTTGGTGACATTGTTGTTACTATTTGAGAACCTAATCCCAGTTGTTTGGGATCTCGTAGACATTGCTGTTACTATTTGAGAACCTAATCCCAGTTGTTTGGGATCTTGGTGACATTGTTGTTACTGTTGGGTGAAGCTACGATTGGGTCGAGTTCCCTTTGTAAGATCACATGCGATGTCTTCTCATAGGATCAATTTGAGATGTCTTCCCATGTGTTACTGTCTAGATGTCCTACCTTGTTTGAATGTTTAGATGTCCTCTCATGTATAAATGTTTAGATGTCCTCCCATGTATTTATGTTAAATTGTCCTTCGGAGTATTAATCTTTAGAAGCCCTCTTCTGGAATCATTTTACGATGTCTTCTCATAGAGTGGTATTTAGATGTCTTGCCATGGGATCAAGTTGAGACGTCCAGCTATGGAAGTGAATGAACACACACACATGTCCTTTATTAGAGTGTGCTTTCAAGTCTACTGCAACAAATAACTGGAACAATCTTCCATAATTATTGAGGGATTGTGACAACAGAGAATTATTAAATAAACATCACCATCATATGTTTAGATGTCCTGCTTTTGAATCATGGTGACAGGACATCCCAAACATATGTTGATATATGTCTTTCATAGAATTATGTTTCAATAGGATTCTTTTAAAAAAAGATTTTTTTCCCGAAACATCATGCTGCTATGACAAACACTTTGATTATTTTTATACTTCTGGAATTAGGATTATCTTTAAATGTTTTATCCCATAGGATAACAAATTGACGTGCAAGAAATGCCAAATATTTTTCAATCTCTTATAAATTATACACAACAAACTGGTGTAACAGGCCATATCAAACTCATGTCTAGAACGGTGGTCAGACACTTCGACCCCGAACGATTCGACCCTGGAAGGTTCGACCCTGCCAGTTCGACCACAGGACGTTTTGGCCTTAGGACGTTTCGACCCATTCGTATATACACCGTAGAAATTGTTTTTATTTTGTTTAAATATACTTTTCCAAATTTATTATTTAAAAAAATTAATTTTTGGATTAAAATAATTTAACTTAATATTTTTATCCATTGAAAAGAAATTACAGTTTAAAATAGTTCTCTGCATTTACCAGTCAACATTCAATGAAATTTCATGATTATGATAAATGCGTCATTCATCTGAGGTAGAAAGTCCTTCCAAACCTATCCAACTCCACCCCCACCCCTTCCGATGTAATCAGATGATAAAAAGGCATTGTGGTCAGATAGTACTTTCTAAAGGTGACTACATTCTCTCTGTTGTCAGATAGTCCTTTCTAAAGGTGACTACATTCTCTCTGTGGTCAGATAGTCCTTTCTAAAGGTGACTACATTCTCTCTGTGGTCAGATAGTCCTTTAAAAATGTGACTACATTCTCTCTGTGGTCAGATAGTCCTTTCTAAAGTTGCCTACATTCTCTCTGTGGTCAGATAGTCCTTTCTAAAGGTGACTACATCCTCTCTGTGGTCAGATAGTCCTTTTTAAAGGTGACTACATCCTCTCTGTGGTCAGATAGTCCTTTTTAAAGGTGACTACATTCTCTCTGTGGTCAGATAGTCCTATCTAAAGGTGACTACATTCTCTCTGTGGTCAGATAGTCCTTTCTAAAGACGACTACATTCTCTCTGTGGTCAAATAGTCCTTTCTAAAGGTGACTACATTCTCTCTGTGGTCAAATAGTCCTTTCTAAAGGTGCCTGCATTCTCTCTGTGGTCAGATAGTCCTTTCTAAAGGTGACTACATTCTCTCTGTGGTCAAATAGTCCTTTCTAAAGGTGACTACATTCTCTCTGTGGTCAAATAGTCCTTTCTAAAGGTGCCTGCATTCTCTCTGTGGTCAGATAGTCTTTCTAAAGGTGACTACATTCTCTCTGTTGTCAGATAGTCCTTTCTAAAGGTGACTACATCCTCTCTGTAGTCAAATAGACCTTTCTAAAGGTGACTACATTCTCTCTGTTGTCAGATAGTCCTTTCTAAAGGTGATTACATTCCCTCTGTGGTCAAATAGTCCTTTCTAAAGGTGACTACATTCTCTCTGTTGTAAGATAGTCCTTTCTAAAGGTGACTACATCCTCTTTGTGGTCAGATAGTCCTTTCTAAAGGTGACTACATTCTCTCTGTTGTCAGATAGTCCTTTCTAAAGGTGACTACATCCTCTCTGTGGTCAAATAGTCCTTTCTAAAGGTGACTACATTCTCTCTCTGGTCAGATAGTCCTTTCTATAGGTGTCTACATTCTCTCTGTGGTCAATAGTCCTTTCTAAAGGTTCCAACATTCTCTTTGTGGTCAGATAGTCCTTTCTAAGGGTGCCTACACTCTCTCGCCGGTCAGATAGTCCTTTCTATAGGTGCCAACATTCTCTCTGTTGTCAATAGTCCTTTCTAAAGGTGCCTACATTCTCTTTGTGGTCAGATAGTCCGTTCTAAGGGTGCCTACACTCTCTCGCCGCTCAGATAGTCCTTTCTATAGGTGTCTACATTCTCTCTGTGTTCAATAGTCCTTTCTAAAGGTTCCAACATTCTCTTTGTGGTCAGATAGTCCTTTCTAAGGGTGCCTACACTCTCTCGCCGGTCAGATAGTCCTTTCTATAGGTGCCAACATTCTCTCTGTTGTCAATAGTCCTTTCTAAAGGTGCCTACATTCTCTTTGTGGTCAGATAGTCCTTTCTAAGGGTGCCTACACTCTCTCGCCGCTCAGATAGTCCTTTCTATAGGTGTCTACATTCTCTCTGTGGTCAATAGTCCTTTCTAAAGGTGCCTACATTCTCTATGTCTCCACTAACTCTATTTACCTACCCCTTAACTCTCGCCAACACACGGCGTGCTGTAGTGGTCACTGAGTTGAGCCTTCGTAATATGTCATCATTTATCCCCTGGACAAAATGTAAACAAAAATGACGTAACGTTCAGTCAGGTTATTCAGGCCCAGCAGCTTGAATGTTATTGTCTGCTAGGCGGCGGTATTAACTATTGAAATTTATTAACTAATAAATACTGACTACTTTGTAGGTCTTTATAAAATCAGTTTGTCTGTGAGGGAGGTCTTCACGTGTTTAGGAACACAAGAAACAGAAGTGAATGGAAGGTTGCGGGTATGTAATGGTTTCAACGACTGTGATGTGCGTCGCTCAGCATGTCGACAACGTTAACAAAATGTTTAAAAAAAATAATAAAATTAAAAAAATAAAAAAACACAACAAACAAACCAATTTTTCTCTGTTTTTGTTTTGACAGTGAAAATCTTTGAACGACTTAAATGTACATATTTTTAAAAACCAATAAAAATTAGGTCATTTTTAAATTTCTTTGGCTTGGGATAGGAGTGGTGATACTTTTTGTTTTTAATTTTCAATTGATAATATACCAAAATTTTTTTTTAAGAAATATTTTAAAAAAAAACAAAGAATAAATAAAAACATTTCACGGTGCAGAAACGTCCGGGATCGAACAGTTTTATCAAAAAATTGTACTGAACTGGCGTTCAATATATTAAAGAAGACTCGATATACCACACATGTCAATTTTTTAAACAATTGTATTCATAAAAATCTTGTTCCAAAAGGTTTTAAAACATATTTTCATCCTGCTGCTGGTGCCTTTAATTCTTTTGATCCTGTTTCTAAACATTTTAACAGTGTTGACCATAACGGCATATCAGATATTGCAGTAACTGGTATTTTATATGCAAGCAATACCCATGATAGAGTCCACATGGAAAATAGACTCATAAAAAGATTTGGTACGTTGGCTCCATATGGAATTAACCAAATTCATAATTTTACTTAACTGCATAATCTTGTTCCCGTTGTGGTTTTTACTGTAACTTTGGATACTTCCCCCTTTTTTCTATATCCTGTGTCCATGTTTGTTTTTGTTTTTCCTTTCTTTTTACTTAACATAAATATTTTAAAATACAATATGTTTTAAGAATATTATTATTACTTATGTAAGTATTGTAAGAATGTATTTTATGTTGTACTGATGAAGGCATTAGCCGAAACGTTTACTGTCGTATCAGTCTAAAAATAAAGCTCAAATTTATTGTTTTCATTGCACAATTTGTTTGTGTATTTTCTATTTTATTTAAAAGCTTTATTGCAGTCCCATTCTATATGATGTATTACTTCTGTAACCTCGATTGAGATGCTCTTTACTGGGATTTGAGACATAAAAGAAATTTTTTTTGTTGGTTAAATTTTATATTTTAAGTGAATTAACTTTAAAAATATAGAGCTATTTAATTAAATAAAATTAATTTTTTGTAAATCAAATATGTTTAAAATTAATAAACTGTGAAATTAATGGAAATTACTGTCATATACATTGATGTCTATTAGCTTCAACAATTCATAAAGACAGGACACATTAGTCTCTATTTATCCAAGTGGCATGCCCCTTGACGTCGCTCCCTATGATTAGGGATACCATGTCGATGTTAGTCTACTCTAACCCTTGTTATTAGCTTACGAGATTAAAATAAGTCATGTCACTAGTTAATTATTGTTTCCAATTTTAAATAATTAATGAAATTAACAACTTGCGATTACAAATAAATCAATTTAATTAACATTGTCTTCCTTGCACAGTTGACTAAAAACTGTATGATAATTGTATGGTTACTTTAAACACCAAACTATTTCATCTCCTCATAAAACATCTTGACATGCTAAGATATTTCTTAAAATCAAATCTCCTCAGTTTGTAATAGATGCAGACTTATCTCATATGTTTTTTCGAAGAAAGATGCTAATTAAAAGACTCGAAACATTAGACATGTTTAATGCAACCTGTGTTAATAATAAGAAGATTAGGGTCTGTACACATTCTATAACAACTGTTTAAATAACAAGATTGTAGAGAATGTAGCCATTCTATAACAAATGTTTTAATATCAAGATAGTTGAGTCTGTAGACATTCTATAACACATGTTTTAATATCAAGATAGTTGAGTCTGTAGACATTCTATAATAACTGTATAAATAACAAGATAGTTGAGTCTGTAGACATTCTATAACAACTGTATAAATAACAAGATAGTTGAGTCTGTAGACATTCTATAACAATTTTCTTATAACAAGATAGTAGAGACTATAGACAACTGTCACAGTTTGATAACGTGTTATGATAAAAGCCTTGAGGTTGTTTGTTTCATTTAGTTAATTGTGCATCATCTGATTTTTCTTCAATATTTTGTTTGATTTGAATTAGCCAAATAACTAGAACATGAACTGCTAAGAGAAGAATGAAATAAGAACGTGTATCATAGGAGTTAGACAAACTTATAAATTATTAGAGAAAACTGTAAAATATGAACTTGTATCATAGCAGTTAGACAAACTTATAAAGACTGGAAAAGTTTACAGTTTTAGTAGTTTTTTAAAAAACGATAATTAAATTAACACAGAATATGATATATCATATTTTTTAAATAACGTCAAACATAACTAATATTTATTTAGTTTTAACACGTTCTCTTTTTTCTTTTAAAATATTTTTTCTAAAATACAGTTTAAAATATAAGTCGTCAATACCGGTGATTAGTGGTGTAGCCTTGATTACAGATATAAGTCAAAGTACATGAGATACAATCATGTCAAACTCAATCACGGTAACTCGTTCTTTCTGCTCTTAAGTTAAACATAATAATTTATACCTCTTCTGTGCACGTCCTTCACCTTGATGGCGCAGACAATATAAATGTAGCAAGATTGTTTAGTGTCTTGTCATATATTAGTTTATAACTCTTGGTATGGTCTAAGAAAGAAAAAAATTTCTTAATAATAATCCTCCAATTAGGATCACGAAGTTTGCCTTGTGAGACAACAAGATCCGTCTTCACGACTGAATAGCATGGAGAAAACTTTAGCATGGGATACAAAATGATTATTTTATATCTTCTTGAAATTACTTGATTTACAGCAAAACAAATTATTGTCTCTCTTATTCATTCTCCTAAAGTATTAAATAATTATATTTATTATACTACACGTCAAAGTTCCCTCAGGTGTGTTGGTCCTTATGCAAATTAAAACAAGTAGTAAAAACTCGAATGTGTATATAAAGGCAATTTCCAACAAGGAATTTCCGATTTTTTTTTATTCAAGGGAAATCATCCTAGAATCTAGATTATATTAAAAGTCGATTCAAATAATTAATATATGACGTCAGATCCCCTCGCGCTACATCACACCAAGTATGTGTCAATATAATCCGCACCACGCTACAATCTAACATAAGCATTCACAAAGCGGGAAAACCCCATTAACTATCATTCTAGATTACATTCCAATTAATTTCAAATAAATAATTTTGAAACTAAACAAAGCAATTTCTATCTACAAACTGCTGTTTAAATTACGAGAGTTACGCTAAATGAGATGATGTAATAATTCCTTCTCCAACATTGTTCTAAATAATAATAATAGCTTTTGTTTGGCGTTTGTTTCAATACGATAGATGTTATGGTTGGCGAGAAATTGAGAAAATTCTGATATTTGTTCGGGTTTTTGGAATTTACAGGAAATCCAGCAAATCTTTTCGGTTAATTTTTTGGCCCGTGCACATCCTTGGGACTTCCTCAACATATTTGCAAATGACCCGAACCGTCTATCTGGTATGGTTCAGGAGGAGTTGCTGTTCAAAGCTGAAAAAGACAGGCCGGATATTTCAAAAATATAAACGCAATTCCCAAGCGAAATTGCGTTAAAATAAATATTTTGCCTATCGTAAATGCAAAAAGAAAGGATGTTTACCGAAATTTTCGTTTAGTGTAAAATGATAGGGTCAGATATTTATCCCCCATAATTTAAAAGTTTATTTTGACGTTACACCAGAAGGCGCGAGGTCCTGCCCACACGACTCTGGAGATTCGAGCTTTGATACGAAAAAAAAGAAACATTGAAATCTGCACTCAATTTGTGGATACATCTGAAAAGAAATTGATTTAAAAAAGAAATGAATATGAAAAATGTTTTCACTTTTCGCCTTTAAAGTAGTGTGTAGTTTGTTTTTTTAAATAAAAATTACATGTTTAAGTATATTAAATTATGCGGCTTCCTTTACTACTGCCTAATTTAAATATGGCATCCAATTGTGGAAAAATCTCCACCTATAGTTTGTCTCAATAACAATTAATTAATTATAACTACACATAATTTGTAAACTCACAAATTATCATTTGATTGACTTAGAGTGGGGGAACAAATTGGAGACCACCCGGTTGGCAGATGTTGCACGTACTCCCCTTTTTTATGAGCCTATTCCTATTGAAGAACTTAGTTTTAAAATACATAGGTAACAAAATACACATTTCGAGGAAAACGTATTGTAACTATTTTGTTTGTTTCTCTTTGATGATAGGATTTTAATTATTTAGACTGTTAAAAAGTTGGTCCTTCCTACATCCCTTTGTTTTTTACATTATATAATAGTTTGTCTGACCAGATGTTAAAAGTTTACTGATCAAATTGAATTTGACAAAAATTAGTATAAGTAATGCTTGTTTTAAGATTAGGTAGCAGGTAGAGGAATTAAAAATCAAACCTATTTAAATGGTATCCCTGTTACAGGGTTCGAAAATAAGAGGCAAGCCTCTTAAAAAATCAAAGACTATTGTATACAACCGTTCCTATGCAAGATGGAACATGTTCATGTATACATATGACAGTCAATATAAATATGTAATAGTTAATACAATTTAATTTTCAATTAGTAAGTTTTTTAAGAAAAAACATTTCCTTGCAATTTGATATGTTGTAAATAATTGTAAGTAAATGTTTTAATAAATAAATATTTCCTGACAAATATTAGAATTTATTTTTAGAAATTTAGAAATGATATTTTATCAAAATATTATATTTTAAATTGTTCAATTGTCTCCCTTATAAAAATGACACTCGTTGAAAGTGCTAACTGAGGTTTTGCAAATACAGCGTAATATTAAACACGCCATTACAGTGTTTTATGGTGTGGTGCTGAAAGAAAATACACTTTCAATGCAAGTTATAATATACGTCTTTAATAAAATGGTTTCTCTTTTTAAATCCTTTATATTAACTCGTGGTGTCTGCGGCGGAGCTTGCTTGCTTGCTTGCTTGCTTGCTTGTCGCCAAAACTTTTGATCGATTTTTAACCCACTTGCTCGCAAGATAGCGAGCTGAAATTTTGCAGGCAGTTTGGTACCGATGATAAAAACAATGTATCAAAATTTCAGATCGATGGCATGTACCGTAATTAAATTATTGATTTTTTAGATTATTTTTTTTATTCCTATGTATCATGCTATTTTTTGAGATAGAGCGTCGCGGTGCGTATTATATTGAACAACCTTTCTGTCGCGCAATAAGGTGCGTATTTTATTGACAGCTCTTTTTAAATCCTTTATATTAACTCGTGATGTCTGCGGCGGACCTTGCTTGCTTGCTTGCTTGCTTGCTTGCTTGTCGCCAAAACTTTTGATCGATTTTTAACCCACTTGCTCGCAAGATAGCGAGCTGAAATTTTGCAGGCAGTTTCGTACCGATGATAAAAACAATGTATCAAAATTTCAGATCGATCGCATGTACCGTAATTAAATTATTGATTTTTTAGATTATTTTTTTTATTCCTATGTATCATGCTATTTTTTGAGATAGAGCGTCGCGGTGCGTATTATATTGAACAACCTTTCTGTCGCGCAATAAGGTGCGAATTTTATTGACAGCTCTTTTTATAAACATATTCTTGATCGGTGCGTATTATATTAAACATGTTTTACGACACAACTTCAATTTTGTATTTCTGGATGGTCTGGCGCTGCGTATTATAATGAACATTCTTTTAATTACTTCTCGTACATAAAGGATTTATAGTCAAAAACTTGGTTTTTTACGGGTTTTTCTTATTATAAACATATTCCTGATCGGTGCGTATTATATTAAACATGTTTTACGACACAACTTCAATTTTGTATTTCTGGATGGTCTGGCGCTGCGTATTATAATGAACATTCTTTTAGTTACTTCTCGTACATAAAGGATTTATAGTAAAAAACTTGGTTTTTTACGGGTTTTTCTTATTTAAATCCTTTATATTAACTCGTGGTGTCTGCGGCGGACCTTGCTTGCTTGCTTGCTTGCTTGCTTGCTTGTCGCCAAAACTTTTGATCGATTTTTAACCCACTTGCTCGCAAGATAGCGAGCTGAAATTTTGCAGGCAGTTTCGTACCGATGATAAAAACAATGTATCAAAATTTCAGATCGATCGCATGTACCGTAATTAAATTATTGATTTTTTAGATTATTTTTTTTATTCCTATGTATCATGCTATTTTTTGAGATAGAGCGTCGCGGTGCGTATTATATTGAACAACCTTTCTGTCGCGCAATAAGGTGCGTATTTTATTGACAGCTCTTTTTATAAACATATTCCTGATCGGTGCGTATTATATTAAACATGTTTTACGACACAATTTCAATTTTGTATTTCTGGATGGTCTGGCGCTGCGTATTATAATGAACATTCTTTTAGTTACTTCTCGTACATAAAGGATTTATAGTCAAAAACTTGGTTTTTTACGGGTTTTTCTTATTAAATCCTTTATATTAACTCGTGGTGTCTGCGGCGGACCTTGCTTGCTTGCTTGCTTGCTTGCTTGTCGCCAAAACTTTTGATCGATTTTTAACCCACTTGCTCGCAAGATAGCGAGCTGAAATTTTGCAGGCAGTTTCGTACCGATGATAAAAACAATGTATCAAAATTTCAGATCGATCGCATGTACCGTAATTAAATTATTGATTTTTTAGATTATTTTATTTATTCCTATGTATCATGCTATTTTTTGAGATAGAGCGTCGCGGTGCGTATTATATTGAACAACCTTTCTGTCGCGCAATAAGGTGCGTATTTTATTGACAGCTCTTTTTATAAACATATTCCTGATCGGTGCGCATTATATTAAACACGTTTTACGACACAACTGCAATTTTGTATTTCTGGATGGTCTGGCGCTGCGTATTATAATGAACATTCTTTTAATTACTTCTCGTACATAAAGGATTTATAGTCAAAAAACTTGGTTTTTTACGGGTTTTTCTTATTATTCCTGATATGTTATATATTATATACATATGATATGTGTATATATATATATATATATATATATATATTTATATATATATATATATATATATATATATATATATATATATATATATATATATACATTTATATATATATATATATATTTTACTAATTCATTTAATTTCAGTCAAAGCAATTGGTTACATATATGCTATATGAGATAATGACTTTTGATCTCTATTTTTTCCAATTTAAGATATTACGAATTCGAGAGGACTAACACTATATACTAAGAACACATTTAGTATTAAAATGAAGATTAAAAAATAAAATAAATAATGCTACTTTTTTATACAAATAATTAAAATAAAGAATTGTTTATTTCTCTATACATCAAGACATTTTGAAATTCAATTTAAAATGCACAAAATTGTCGTTTAATACAATAATTTGTTTAATATTTTTAAAGTATATTCATAACCAGACCGTAAATAAAACAAAATGATTTTCTCCTTGACTTTTCTGCATAATAAATAATAAAATAATCTATCAGGAGTCGTGAGTCGTTTAAAACAGATTTCTTATAAATGGTAGTCTTGAGAAATTATCAAACTTAAACATTAATTTTTCCCCCAATATAATGTTTCTAAAATTACATTGTTTTGTTAGTCACAACCTGCTAACATGTCCTTGTAGCATCTTGTTAGATCAACGAAATATTTACCTAAAGGAACAAGTTATAAACATGATTTTTCAAGGTTATTAAAATAAGTAGGCTCGAAGTGAACTTTCGTAAAATAATACTTCAAATTTGAATAATGCGTAAATATCTCGTAAGCAATATAAGGCGAGAGTAAAGATTCTCTTAAATTAAGCTAATAATATAAGATACGATTTTTTTCAAAAATTAATTACGATCAATAGTGAATACCCCAAAATTGACTAGTCTATATTTGTTATTTTGAGTAATGCGCCAAGCGTGCTGACAACATTGATACATCAAAGATTATGCTATGAGGAAAAGAAGAAAACTTCAATTTTATTCAAGAAATGAAAGCCTTTCTATTTATTTGAAACATAAAAATGTGTAGTCTTCTTGTTGTTACTTTCTAATAAAAAGTATAATTTGTTTAAGGAATCTACATAATTTTCTGTGGCGGGGGTGGGGGAGGGGTGGGTTAAAGTGGCTTCTGCCCCAGGGGGGAGGGGAGAGAGAAGCACATACCCACGCTACGCCGCTGGTGACAAATTGTTTGCCAGCATGCTGTCCCTGTTTGTGGAAGCTTTTAAAGAGTAATTCTCCAAATCTACCTAGGCAGAAGAAAATGTTACGTTTCTCATAAAGTCAAATAAAATTGAATATTTTGACTCAATCAAGCTGCTTTATCTTGTAACAGAATGTTTCAGACAGACGGCACCGTAGCATCGCCACCTTTTATATACAGTGGCATAGAGACATATATATCGTAATGTAACATGACAGAGTGGCTAAAAATACTGTTACTACCTACTGTGTATTTTATTTTTGAAAAATTAATTTATTTAAGACATTAATTGCACTGTTTATTGATTTATTTCCAGGCTTTCACATCGTATATTTACTAACATACCTAGATTATGGCCATTTTATAAATTTAAGAAACAACAAAAAAGAAACCTAGACAAGGTCGAATAAACCTAGATCTACATTGACAAACATAAAGCTGACAGCACTGTTTTTGTCATATTTATTTTCTTACTGCGAGTTATTCATTTTTTTCACTCTCAATTTTTATAAAAAGTCATATCTTTATAAAATTAAAATTACCTATTATTACATTGGGCTTGGTGTATTAGTTGTTTACATATTATTAATCTTGACTTCCATTATCCATACACACTCTACTTACACCATTAAGTGCATCAAGGAAAGTAATTTATTTATTTAGTTGTTCATATCTTTTTAAAGAGTAAATATAGTAAGTTATAGTAAAAATATAGTACAATTTAATTTGGACAATATTATAAAAACACGTTTCCATTGCTTTGTATACAACCTTGACCTTAATACGAATGCTTACAGGAGTACAACCTTGACCTTAATACGAATGCTTACAGGAGTACAACCTTGGCCTTAATACGAATGCTTACAGGAGTACAACCTTATAATAAACATTATAAATACATTTCTGTAAACTAGTGCTGCAGAAATAAACGATTAATTTCTAGATTAATAGTTAATACGTTATAACAATTAAATTGTTTTTGACGATTAATCGACCCATCAGTTACCAATTATTGAAAGTCACAAAAAAAAGACAAATAAATAAAACATAGCAGCCGATAAATAATAACACATTTCATGATGATTACACGAACATTTTGGTTCACTATTGACTGACAGGAATGTTCAAAATTTTGATAAAGTTTGCCTACAATGGTTCTAACATCATCAGGGTTTTAAAGAGGTGCGCCTACGCCTATGTAGAAGGGAGAGTTTTCCAAGAGTCGTAGCCTTAACCGACTCAAGATCCTCCCTGGAATCTCTGGGTCGGAGCTCAATGGAGACGAAAACTGTCAATGTTGTACTGGAGATTGTTAACAACATTAGATCTCGTCGGGGCATGGTCGTCTTACAGTACATTACAGGCCACGAAAAAATATCACAGCGGGAAAGGGCAAACCTGCTGGAAGAGCAGGACGCTGCCCAGCCCCAAATCGATCGCCAAATGACTTATTTGGGGGTCAAATTGTGGCTAAAAGCCGGCTTTATGGAAAGATGGTTTGCTGGCTGGGGAAATGGTAGCACGGCTATTGTGCTTTATGACAAAATGCTGCGAGCGCGCAAGCGATATCTCTTGTGGAAGCTGCAAGTTCCTTATTACGCAAATTTGGAATGGACACTGCCCAACACACAGCTACTTTCACAAGTTAAATAAAAACAGGGACCCCGGCTGCCGTCTATGTGGTATTGCCGAGGAGACAGTGGCACATGTGCTGACCGAATGCTCTCCGGCGATTGGGGACGCGGACAAGTCAGGCAGCCCAAGCACTGTGGAGGAATATGTCCATGGCGATGTCCTTATGTTAAGGCTCGCCGTTGGTATTGTAGGCCGGCTATAAGAGTCTAAGTGACTCAGTCCTCCAATGAGAATGTCACATATCTGTGATAGCAGAAAACTAAAAATTCATTGACATTGTATCCCTATTTATAGGGATCGAGATCAAGTTACATAGCTCTTGAATAAAAGGATCCAAAGGAATCACAACCATCTCGTTCCGGAAACATCAAAGTAAGTATATTTGTTACAGTACATAAATAAAACTTACAGTTCTTTTAAATTCGAAATAAAAAAATAATTTCAAAATCTAATTCGTCATTGGAATGTTATGTTTCTATACACATTTTTATTTTACTTTCACAGAAAAATATAAGTAACAAAAGTCTATAATATTCAAAGTCATTGAAATATAAATTATATATTAATTCATGAATCTTCCAAAGTAAGTTTGGTTAAATAACTCAACTATGTACATTTTATTATGAAAACTTCAGCACCGGTTATTTCTGGTGCATCGCTAAAGGGAACAATAATTTCCATTGCCATTTAGTAGCAACAAATTAGGTATAATGTGACGTTAATCTTTACTTTCTAAATATAAACAACACAAGTACACAAACACACACACATAATTTAAGCTGCACAAACCAAAATAGCTGTCGTTAACAAATAATATATGTATGTATATATTCTATTTTGTTTTTATGCTAATCACTAATTCCTACATTTTCTCACAATCACTTTATAACTAACCAGCAGGTATTCTGTGTAACACATTTGATGTTGGTGAAATTGTTTGTACATTCTCGTAGAAAGGGTATAGAGAGGTGTGGTAGTATTGTAATCATACACAATTGGACGGACGTTTGATATCTTTCTGGGTAAACATCAATGTTTCAACTTTATATGTTTCAGTTAGGTGAGTTCTGTTTCAGTTAGGTGAGTAATGTTTCAGTTAGGTGAGTACTGTTTCAGTTTGGTGAGCACTGTTTCAATTAGGTAAGTACTGTTTCAGTTAGATGAGTTCTGTTTCAGTTAGGTGAGTACTGTTTAAGTTAGGTGAGTACTGCTTCAGTTAGGTGAGTACTGTTTCAATTAGGTAAGTACTGTTTCAGTTAGATGAGTTCTGTTTCAGTTAGGTAAGTACTGTTTCAGTTAGGTGAGTACTCTTTCACTTAGGTGAGTACTGTTTTAGTTAGGTGAGTACTGTTTTAGTTAGGTGAGTTCTGTTTCAGTTAGGGGAGTACTGTTTCAGTTAGGTGAGTACTGTTTTAGTTAGGTGAGTACTGTTTTTGTTTTAGTTAGGTGAGTACTGTTTAAGTTAGGTGAGTACTGTTTCAATTAGCTGAGTACTGTTTTAGTTAGGTGAGTACTGTTTTTGTTTTAGTTAGGTGAGTACTGTTTCAGTTAGGTGAGTACTGTTTTAGTTAGATGAGTACTGTTTTAGTTAGGTGAGTACTGTTTCAGTTAGGTGAGTACTGTTTCAGTTAAGTGAGTACTGTTTCAATTAGGTAAGTACTGTTTCAGTTAGATGAAATCTGTTTCAGTTAGGTGAGTACTGTTTCAGTTAGGTGAGTACTGTTTCCACTTAGGTGAGTACTGTTTTAGTTATGTGAGTACTGTTTTAGTTAGGTGAGTACTGTTTCAGTTAGGCGAGTACTGTTTCAGTTAGGTGAGTACTGTTTTAGTTAGGTGAGTACTGTTTCAGTTAGGTAAGTACTTTTTCAGTTAGGTGAGTACTGTTTTAGTTAGGTGAGTACTGTTTCAATTAGGTGAGTACTGTTTTAGTTAGGTGAGTAAACTGTTTTCTGTTTTAGTTAGGTGAGTACTGTTTCAGTTAGGTGAGTACTGTTTTAGTTAGGTGAGTACTGTTTTCGTTAGGTGAGTACTGTTTCAATTAGGTGAGTAACGTTTTAGTTGGGTGAGTACTGTTTCAGTTAGGTTAGTACTGTTTTCAGTTAGGTGAGTACTGTTTCAGTTAGGTGAGTACTGTTTCAGTTAGGTTAGTAATGTTTCAGTTAGGTGAGTACTGTTTCAGTTAGGTGAGTACTGTTTCAGTTAGGTGAGTACTGTTTCAGTTAGGTGAGTACTGTTTCAGTTAGGTTAGTACTGTTTTAGTTAGGTGAGTACTGTTGCAGTTAGGTGAGTACTGTTACAATTAGGTGAGTTCTGTTTTAGTTAGTTGTGTACTGTTTCAATTAGGTGAGTACTGTTTCAGTTAGGTGAGTACTGTTTCAGTTAGGTGAGTACTGTTTCAGTTAGGTGAGTACTGTTTTAGTTAGGTGAGTACTGTTTCAATTAGGTGAGTATTGTTAAAGTTAGGTGAGTATTGTTTTAGTTAGGGGAAAACTGTTTCAGTTAGGTGAGTACTGTATTAGTTAGGTGAGTACTGTTTCAATTATGTGAGTACTGTTTCAATAAGGTAAGTGCTGTTTCAGGTGGGTGCGTACAGTTTCAGTTAGGTGAGTACTTTTTTAGTAAGTTCGACAAGTTGTTATTGTTGAAGAATTTAATATTGTTCTTAGGTTTCTATAAACTTTTAAGCCATTACGGTAATCGGAAGTGGTATTTACAACGATTTCGAGGTAAGTGAACATTTTTAGATCACGAACCCCGATGATTGGTACTGTTATTTAAAACATGATATTAACCTTATTAGGAGTGTATTCAACATTTTCCCAAAGTTTTATTGCCATCAGATGAGTTGTATTTCAGCAATGCATCAAGACAAACATACGTACATTCGTTTTTACTTTCTCGTATACAGATTATAATTTACGATAAATTAAATATGTAACAACAACTATCAACTTGTACTTTATAATACATCAGTTATTGAACTAGTGAAGTTATTTTATTTTTAAAGACTCTTAAAAACCAAAGAGACAATAAACCACAGGCCAGTCATTATGACTGTAAAAATAATTATTCCTATAGTGAGAACAAAAGAAACATTTAACTTCCCCTAAAAGAAAGAGAAAGGAAAGAGGAAACATATCATTTTATATTATTTGAATATTTCACGACGGACCAATCAGGACAAAACCAGAATGAAAATAGTATTGATACAAAGAGTAGGAACAAGAAGGTGATATAAACAGCTACGGACTACACAAAATGAAAAATAGGCAGACAATGAGAGCTCAAAAATTAGTGCGCTGACCACTCACACTATTGAAGTTAGTGAGACGATGAAATATGTGAAAATCAACTCAAACCTCAAACATTACGACAGAGAAAGAGCAGAGGAAATATTAGATACATACTTTGACATAACTATTAATATATCAGGTAATCAACTTGTGCATAATTCAACAACAAGGATTACTTCCCCATAGCTTATGTCAACAACAAGGATTACTTCACCATAGCTTATATCAGTAGAAAACTATAACCTAAAGAGACTTGATACTCAGTGATGGAAAATGAATTTTCGACGACAGTATGGACCATCACAAAGTTTTATAGAAACAAATATTCACACAGAACACAAATCCCATATATTATATGCTTCACAAGGTTATGTTTAAACACACACATGCACGTTACAAAAAAGGCAACAAACTGAGCATCAGGAATGGAAAGGTTGTCATACAAACATTGGACTGACGGAAGATTCTTAACAAAGGAAAGAACAACAAAGGACGTAAAGCTACAATCAACATAAAAAACAACGAACAAAAGTAAGAAATATAAAAAATTAATAAATTCACAAACACTTGAGAGATCTAAGGAAACCCTTCCTCGTAATAGCGAATCAAGTTCTTGCAACAATTTAATACAATAGAAATAGAGGAGAATTTCAAATACTTACACATTAAATAAATATCATCTTGTATGGCAAAAACACCAACACTTGTGCAGAATTTAAAGAAGGTTAAATATGTAAATTTTCATTCAACTAGTATTACATTTAAAGTGCCGGTGGTGTGTATTTGTATTATTCACAGAACAATTAAAATATATGTAAAAAGATATCAATATTGTTGTTTTGCATCAAGTACCATGATGATGTATATTTAATGAAGACACAATATCCTAAACTTAGTAGAACCAATTTACTTATGAGAACAAAAAAGACAAGGTAAATATACACTCATTAATTTGAATATTTACTGGTTTATGAAATATCTAAGATATACAAATAACGCAAACAAGGGGAGATAAACTTCAGATTGTATAACGGTGGTAGGAGAATGCTAGTAATTTATTGACATTGTATCCCTAATAATAGGGACCGAAGTCAAGTGGTGTGCCACTTAATTAAAATAGAATAGAATGTCATGTTGGTATTAGCACCCGGCATAAGACGTAAACATGCAGATAACCCAAATTAAGTAAATACATTTTATAGTTTCCATAATTTTAAAAAGGTTATATTTTATAAAATTGTTTATTTCTTTTATTTTTATTCTTCTATTAATTACCTTAAACTTACATGCAATGAAACATTTATAAACACGTGTGATTAATTTTATTTGTGATAGATTTGAAAATACATTTTAATTAATTTTGTTTAAAAAAATGATTTCCTAATTGATGTTACTAAATCAGTTTCATCAATACTTTCATATTAAATAAATACGTCTTGGTGCTTTGTGGTGCATCACTGACAGAAAAGAAAATTTTAATTTACTTCCAACATGATTTTACCGATTACTAAAAGTACTTTATTCTATCCACACTATACATATTTTATCATTGTTATAGCAAAAGGATAATTTTATTGAAAGGGTATATTTGTAGATGGTATGCTTATTTCAATAACGTTAAATTTTGTCCAACGTATGCATCTTATATTTTATGATTTTCTAATAATTGTTACAACAACAAAAAAACATTTGAAAAAACAACAATAACAAAAGTTATCATCAACTTTAAATATCTAGGAGCCATTTTATCTAGAGATGGTAGGCCTCAGTGCTGCCAGCGCTAGATTTTTCAACCTAGATCTAGGTTTTTTCGACCTTGTCTAGGTTTCTAGGTTTTTTCTTTCCAAAATAGCAATAATATTGGTTTGTCTTTTTAAAAAGTTAATAAATGATATTTAAGTACAAAAATTAATATATGTGCCATTAATAACGTAAATTAATTCGATTTTTCAAAAATAAGATTAAGCATTAAGTGGCAACAGTTTTTTCACCCGCTCTGTCATGTTATATTATGATATATATTGCTCTACCCCCCTGAATTCGAAAGATGGTGCTGTTGCGGTGCCATCAGTCTAAAGAAATCTGGTACAAGGTAAAACAACTTGAATGAGCCATAAATATTCAATTTTATTAGACCTCATCACAAGCTTAACAGCTCTACTATTTTCTTCTGTCTGTGTTGAGAGAATATTCTCTTAAGTATTCATGGTATAAACCAAAGATAATCTAATACAATCCTCAGATAGATATAGCTATAAAAACACTTTTCCTATTCCGTATGCAACAACACATAAAATTATCGTTCTTTCTGTCCGGGATTTGGAAGTCGAATGGGTTACATGATTAAACGACGAAAACCAAAACTCTATCAACATTTAAAATTTAAATATAAATGCAAGACTAGACATAAACAGTGGATAAAAGTAGGACTCATTAATATTCTTTATAAAAGGATCATCTGTAATAGATAAAATAGGAATGATGCCAAGAATGCCGATGAGATTGCCAATAAGATTTATAGGGAAGATGAAAAAAGTGATGAATAAATGCAGATGTAAGTATATTTTACAAATAGTTATGTACAACAAACTAATACCATAAATGACGCATCTAAAAAGGGGTGGGGGCTGGCGTCACACTTTAGTGAGATGTTTGACAAGGGGAGGGAGATGTTTAACAACTGTGACGTCACATAAAAAATGCTCAACTTTAAATGAAAGCTCCACTTAATTATTTGAATGCTTACAATAAATTTATTTAATGACGTTTTAAATGGCTCCGTGCCAGTTACGATATTAGAATGCAGTCTTACACTAAATACATACTTAAATAACGTAAAATTGATTTTAAAAATGCTAGATTTTAACGTCGTATATATACGTCATATTTGTTTATTTTAGCGTGTCTAGATTTTTTCTTTCGGATCTAGTTTTTTTGACATGTTGGCTAGGTTTTTTCCAAAATTGTCACTGGCAGCACTGGTCCGAGCCACTTTGAACAGCAAATCTCCTATCAAGGGCTTGTGTCGGTATGTCAAAGCAAGTTGGCTCCTTCTATACGAAACATCAGACACCGCCTCTCTTTCCTGTCAAGCCTTCTAGCCGCTATGTATGTTCCTCCCCCTCTTAATATCAACATTGTCCTTGATTAATCAGCGCCTATTACGCCAGTTTCCCCAATTACTTTTAATTGTGAGTTTCTTTCGTTATATATAAGAAAATGATGAGTATGACACATTGACACTATTGTTTTTTTTTATGATACACGTTACTTCAAGTTTTGCTGTATTTTGTATTAACGCAACAGTATCCCGTTTTATCCAATAATTTATTTGGTATTATTTAGTAAATGATACACTGCAAATTAGTATTGTTCTTGTCTTATGCATCTTTTATATTAAGGTTGTATGACTGTCACTGTCAGACTACGCAATTATTTTCATAAATAAAATAAGAGAATATCAAATATTTTTTTTAACAGATGCAAAAATCGCAAAGCTGAAAATTAGCCAAGGGCGCCAAAAACCTAGTTACGCCTCTGCCTTTAAGTAATATTTTATGTGTACCCACAGATAGTGCTCCAGCGATGGTAGGGCGCTACACGTGACTTTGCATATTTAAAAACGTTGGTGTCGAATCTATTCACAGTACACTGTATCAAACAACGTCAAAATCTAGTTGCCAAATTTTTTGAGGGCACGGCTACATAAGTATACTGGTACTTGCTTTGTCTTTACTACCTCCATTTTCAATTGAAAACCTGTGTATGTTTTTATTTAGAATCTATGGTTTGACAAAACTAACATTTTAATAATCTACGAATAATTAGAACAGTTTCTAAATTATTTTAACAATAACCACGTGCATGAATTTATGTAAACTGTTGCCTTCCACTAATTTCTAAATACCTCTGTATTTTTATAATTATTTAAAGGACCATAATACGCTATAAATGTGTATTCAAAAGATGATAATATTGTGTTACATTAAATATGACCTTAATTAACGTACCCTTGAGTGACCTTTAATATAGAATTTTTTTTTCAAAATGTCTGACACTTAATTTAACTGAACCCTTTACACATTAAGACGCCTTGTTTATAAATGACATATTTTATGAGTGTTTTGTCATCACTGACATCTACTCAAAATTTGAAACACTGATCTTACTTGTAGATGTGTTAACATTTCTTATTAAATGTTCCCTAAACGACAGAGTTCTAAATAACATGATCTAAGCAATGCTTTAAAATATGTTTATATATAAAAATTCTTTATAGCCGTTTCACAACAGTTTTGATCAACATGTTTACGTTTTAAACGGCTATTACGAAAGTGATACAGTATTAAAATGACTAGAAGTATGACGAAGAAAATATCTAGAGTCTAGAGTTTAATTTTTATTAATCCGTAAAACCAAAACTTTGACATTAACATTTCTATATTTTTGTTTTTACGTTAACTCCATCCAATGTAGTAGCTTGTTACTTAAATATTTCCCTCAGTCCGGTTAGAAGCTTGTTACTTAAATGATTCCCTCAGTCCGGTTAGAAGGTTGTTACTTAAATGATTCCCTCAGTCCGGTTAGAAGCTTTTTACTTAAATGATTCCCTCAGTCCGGTCAGAGCACTAACTACATACAATGTAGAAGTTTGTTATGTTGCTGTAGTGAAAAGTCAATTATACCAGTAGCGCCGCTGAAACAACACAGAACATTTCCAGTCGTTCACTCGCGCTATTCTCACGTCTTCGTACTGCTGTTTGTTTCCACCCCCCCCTTTTCTTTACACTATCTATGAGAAAGTATGCGGCGTATGATACGCCACGGGTCGTATCCAATTAATTATAATAAAGAAAACTATCTTTTTGATAAGGGATGTCCATAAAGTACGTCATGCTCAAGAGTAGTCGAGGGGTTGTAAGAATGTTTGACAGTTTGTGACAAAGGGAGGGGGTCCGGCCACGAGTGACGTCACGGTTTTTTATATTCAATTTCAATTATTTTGTTAGAAAAAAAAATTGGGTTCGAAAGTGTGACGTACTTTAGGCGCGGGGGGGGGGATGTCCGAAATTTATGACAGTTTGTGACAAGGGGGGATGGGGGATAAAAATAGTCAAAAATAGCGTGCCGTACTTTATGGACGGCCCCTTGCACACCGTTTTACTATTGTTGAAGGAAAATAACAATTTATAGTTTCATTATCTTCAATTTGATTTTCAAGGGAAATAACCATTTATTAGTATTTTTAGGCGTCCAATTTAATTTTAAAATAAATAATATATTTACAAAAAAAGTGTTATTTTAATATTTAAATGTTTTGTTAAAGTATTTTTAAAAGGTAGTACAAATTTAAGAATTCTTAAAAATTGATAACTTAAAACATTGTTGTTTAATTGTATGTTTTGCATAGAAACCCAAAATTAGTATTTTTATCATTAGTTAAAATTAATTCAATCAGTTACTTTGCATCTTTATATCGTTACATTTTTGAGAAAGTGTTATTCAGGAAAGTGGTATTCTACTTTATCTCGGTCCCTATCCTCATGAATGCAATGAGAACTAAAATATTAGCCCTCATATATTAAAAAAACCGCATTGCACATGATTCCTTTATCCCCTTTATTTAAGATTTCATTATTCAACACATGTTAGTGTTACTGCCTTTTAATCCTAGCTCTGACAAAAATTACATTTTCTAAATAAGTAAAGGATTAGTACAGTCTCTAAATTATGTCAACAATAACCCCTTGCATGAGAAGATGCAAACAGTGATCTCGGTATCTTTATCAAAGTAAAATAAAATTTTTAACAGGAAAACATCCCATATAATAAAAGGCAATTTTCTGTCCTTTCTGTCAGTTCTGTCCGGTCATCGATAGCGATTGGTCCCTCAAACACATATGACTCCTACAGCCAATCACATTGAACACTTCAACGCGGACTTTCAAAACGAGTTTTTTTTTGGTGCACTATTTCTTCCAAGATTTTTCATTTTGAGTTATGCGCGATGGGATTTATAGTCAAAAGCTCTGTTTTTTCGATTTATTGATTTTAATTGTAATGAATAGTATTTTTGACATGATGCACATGTATGCCGGTCGAGACTTCTGTTGAGTTACAACAACATTCCACCGAAAGGTGGCGGAACGTCTTTGGACGGGCTTTGTTGCTCGTTAATACATAACAAGTCTAAATGACAATGACACGTTTTGGGATTCTTCGCCATTCTTCCGTCTCGAGAAAAGGACCTTGGGTTTTGTTGCAAAAAACTTCTTGGTGCTGGGCTATTTGAGACGCTGGAGTGTCCTCTCCAGAGGTTATGTAAGCCTAAGTGGGTATTATTGATAAATAGCTGCTGCCAATTAATCATATAGCCCCGCTCTACGTCAATGATATAACCAAGGGAATGACTTGCGTCGATGCAGCTTGGCGCCATTCGCGTGCAGGAGCTGCTGGAATGTACATATTTTTATGTATAGACCGCTAGTAGGTGCTCCATTTCCTGTTTTTATATCACGGTTTACTCCCTTAGCCTTTCCCGGGTAGCGGGTGTAGCCACAAGACAGCGGAGGTTTGAAGTCAGGGTGTTGTGGTGATTATGTGTAAACTGACATTAACTCATAACAAAAAATTACCTAATGTATCTTTTAGAAACTTTTACTAAGGGTTTTTATAAGAACTGGTAAAAAAAAATTGTGTTCGATTAATCTAGAGAAAATTTGATCCATTAATTTCGATAAATTGTATTTTTATAACGCATATATAGATCCCGTAAAGTTGCGATTCATTATTTCGCAAAATCGTTTAAGTCGCGGTACTTTCCTTGGTCCTAAATTTATTTGACGTATAATAGCAAATTCGTTCTGCTATGCAAGAAGTAAGGAAGAAAAACCTTTTTGTTTACGTATGCACGTCTAAATAAATATTATTAATACAAAGGAAAAGTATGTAAATAAAAAAAAATTAAATTATTTATAAAATGTAAAAAAAATTCAGTTTTCTTAAATTTTAATTGAATTTTAATCGATCAAATTAATTGTAATCAATTAAAAGTAAAGATTAATCGATTAATTAATGAATAATTTTCTTAGCCCTAGTATCTATAAATGCATTGCGCACAAGAGGCTATAGTAAAATGACTTGAACTATTAGGTAGAAAATAATTATAATTAGGTTATAATTTATTCATTAAAAAATCAAAAACTTGACTTTATTTTGCTAGACGCCCCGCGCGGTAGCATACGCCGCAGACTTGCTCATGGAGAGTGCTAAGAAAGTGGAGACAAAAAGGACACAAACTACAGCACGAAGAAATCAAAACAGCGCGAGTAAACGTCAGTTGTGGGGGCGGGTGGGGGTATTTTTATAGTGGCTTAACGTGGGATAGTCTTCAACTGAATTACATGTTATGTTGAGGTTCAAATGAATTACATGTTATGTTGATCTTCAAATGAATTACATGTTATGTTGGTCTTCAACTGAATTACATGTTATGTTGGTCTTCAACTGAATTACATGTTATGTTGGTCTTCAACTGAATTAATGTTATGTTAGTCTTCAACTGAATTACATGTTATGTTAGTCTTCAACTGAATTACATAGTATGTTCGTCTTCAACTGAATTACATGTTATGTTCGTCTTCAACTGAATTACATGTTATGTTCGTCTTCAACTGAATTACATGTTATGTTGGTCTTCAACTGAATTACATGTTATGTTGGTGTTCAAATGAATTACATGTTATGTTGATCTTCAACTGAATTACATGTTATGTTGGTCTTCAACTGAATTACATGTTATGTTGGTCTTCAACTGAATTACATGTTATGTTGGTCTTCAACTGAATTACATGTTATGTTAGTCTTCAACTGAGTTACATGTTATGTTGGTCTTCAACTGAATTACATGTTATGTTGGTGTTCAAATGAATTACATGTTATGTTGATCTTCAACTGAATTACATGTTATGTTGGTCTTCAACTGAATTACATGTTATGTTGGTCTTCAACTGAATTACATATTATGTTAGTCTTCAACTGAATTACATTTTATGTTACTCTTCAACTGAATTACATGTTATGTTGTTCTTCAGCTGAATTACATGTTATGTTGGTTTTCAACTGAATTACATGATATTTTCGTCTTCAACTGAATTACATGTTATGTTGGTCTTCAACTGAATTACATGTTATGTTGGTCTTCAACTGAATTACATGTTATGTTGGTTTTCAACTGAATTACATGTTATGTTGGTCTTCAAATGAATTACATAGAATGTTGGTCTTCAACTGAATTACATGTTATGTTGGTCTTCAACTGAATTACATGTTATGTTGGTCTTCAACTGAATTACATGTTATGTTAGTCTTCAACTGAATTACATGTTATGTTAGTCTTCAACTGAATTACATGTTATGTTGGTCTTCAACTGAATTACATGTTATGTTGGTTTTCAACTGAAATACATGTTATGTTCGTCTTCAACTGAAGTACATGTTATGTTGGTCTTCAACTGAATTACATGTTATGTTGGTCTTCAACTGAATTACATGTTATGTTGGTTTTCAACTGAATTACATAGAATGTTGGTCTTCAACTGAATTACATGTTATGTTGGTCTTCATCTGAATTACATGTTATGTTGGTCTTCAACTGAATTACATGTTTTGTTGGTCTTCAACTGAATTACTTGTTATGTTGGTCTTCAATTGAAATAAATGTTATATTGGTCTTCAACTGAATTACAAGTTATGTTGGTCTTCAACTGAATTACATGTTATGTTGGTCTTCAACTTAATTACATGTTATGTTGGTCTTCAACTGAATTACATAGAATGTTGGTCTTCAACTGAATTACATGTTATGTTGGTCTTCATCTGAATTACATGTTATGTTGGACTTCAACTGAATTACTTGTTATGTTGGTCTTCAACTGAATTACATGTTATGTTGGTCTTCAACTGAATTACATGTTATGTTGGTCTTCAACTGAATTACATGTTATGTTGATTTTCAACTGAATTACATGTTATGTTCGTCTTCAACTGAAGTACATGTTATGTTGGTCTTCAACTGAATTATATGTTATTTTGGTCTTCAACTGAATTACATGTTATGTTGGTCTTCAACTGAATTACATAGAATGTTTGTCTTCAACTGAATTACATGTTATGTTGGTCTTCATCTGAATTACATGTTATGTTGATCTTCAACTTAATTACATGTTATGTTGGTCTTCAACTGAATTACATAGAATGTTGGTCTTCAACTGAATTACATGTTATGTTGGTCTTCATCTGAATTACATGTTATGTTGGTCTTCAACTGAATTACATGTTTTGTTGGTCTTCAACTGAATTACTTGTTATGTTGGTCTTCAATTGAATTAAATGTTATGTTGGTCTTCAACTGAATTACATGTTATGTTGGTCTTCAACTGAATTACACGTTATGTTGGTCTTCAACTGAATTACATGTTATGTTGGTCTTCAACTGAATTACATGTTATGTTGGTCTTCAACTGAATTACGTGTTATGTTGGTCTTCATCTGAATTACATGTTATGTTGGTCTTCAACTGAATTACATGTTTTGTTGGTCTTCAACTGAATTACTTCTTATGTTGGTCTTCAATTGAATTAAATGTTATGTTGGTCTTCAACTGAATTACATGTTATGTTGGTCTTCAATTGAATTACATGTTTTGTTGGTCTTCAACTGAATTACTTCTTATGTTGGTCTTCAATTGAATTAAATGTTATGTTGGTCTTCAACTGAATTACATGTTATGTTGGTCTTCAACTGAATTACATGTTATGTTGGTCTTCAATTGAATTACATGTTATGTTGGTCTTCATCTGAATTACATGTTATGTTGGTCTTCAACTGAATTACATGTTATGTTGGTCTTCAACTGAATTACATGTTATGTTGGTCTTCAACTGAATTACATGTTATGTTGGTCTTCAACTGAATTACATGTTATGTTGGTCTTCAACTGAATTACATGTTATGTTGGTCTTAAACTGAATTACATGTTATGTTGGTCTTCAACTGAATTACATGTTATGTTGGTCTTCAACTGAATTACTTGTTATGTTGGTCTTCAATTGAATTAAATGTTATGTTGGTCTTCAACTGAATTACATGTTATGTTGGTCTTCATCTGAATTACATGTTATGTTGGTCTTCAACTGAATTACATGTTATGTTGGTCTTCAACTGAATTACATGTTATGTTGGTCTTCAACTGAATTACATGTTATGTTGGTCTTCAACTGAATTACATGTTATGTTGGTCTTCATCTGAATTACATGTTATGTTGGTCTTCAACTGAATTACATGTTATGTTGGTCTATAACTGAATTACATAGAATGTTGGTCTTCAACTGAATTACATGTTATGTTGGTCTTCATCTGAATTACATGTTATGTTGGTCTTCAACTGAATTACATGTTTTGTTGGTCTTCAACTGAATTACTTGTTATGTTGGTCTTCAATTGAATTAAATGTTATGTTGGTCTTCAACTAAATTACATGTTATGTTGGTCTTCAACTGAATTACATGTTATGTTGGTCTTCAACTGAATTACATGTTATGTTGGTCTTCAACTGAATTACATGTTATGTTGGTCTTCAACTGAATTACATGTTATGTTGGTCTTCAACTGAATTACATGTTATGTTGGTCTACAACTGAATTACATGTTATGTAGGTCTTCAACTGAATTACATGTTATGTTGGTCTTCAACTGAATTACATGTTATGTTGGTCTTCAACTGAATTACATGTTATGTTGCTGTTGTGGTTAGTAACTAATACAAATGGTTCCGCCGAAGGAAGATATAATATTTACATATATATGTATAGCAGATATAATATTTACATATACATGTATATCAGAAAATATTTATAATACAAAATCGTACGTTTAAAATCAAGAATTAAATACCAGATACACACACACGAAAACAATAAATTATAGCCTTATAAATAGACTATTGCGCATGTAGACGTTTCGTCTAATGCCTTTATCAGTACAAATAATTTGACATAAATTTAAAACTATAATTACTTAAATATAATACATATTATACCAAGGTAAAAATAATTAAGTAAAGGTAAAAACACAGAAACGAGAAGAAGAATTGTAGGCACAATTACTTAACATCAATAACGATACAAGAAGAGGAAGAGACAAGGACAAAAAATAAGTAATGAAAAATGTATAAAACTATTTGGAAATTGGTTGTTACTTGCTGAGTGAAATTATAGTTCTCATCGCCACAACAAGGGTTAGTCTGCATCTAATAAATACACATTTATTAACATTATCTATTGTTATAAATATCTTACAGTCACACCCGGATACCATATGATGTCAAGGTCAGCTACAATTTGTATCTAAGTGTAAGTTACTAATCTACTTAGGACCTTTCAGAAATAGATATATTGTATGACATAGATACATGATCTTATTTTAATTTGAATCCGTGTCAACAGTTAAGTTGAATAATGCTTGAATTTTATTGTCATTGTATTGCTATTTTTAGGAATCGAAGTCAATTGGTGTGTCACTTTGAGGAATAGCATTTACACACAAAAAATTCATTTCAACAATCAGATACTTAAATAACAAAGGAGATTGCAGAGAAAACCTCAAACTTCAATCATCGATATCCGCCTCACTCTCTTTGAAGCACGTTGGTACTTCACTTAGCGGCGCGCGTTGATTGATTTTTCGATTGCAGGAAACAGACCATAAACCGGTGACCGGTCAGTGCCGATAGGTCACGGGGTCACATGTTTATTGCTTGGCAGGTTGCGGGGTAATTACCACAGATAGATCTTGGATGCCAATGCATTACATTGTATGTAAACATTACAGATCGATCGAATGTACCGTAATTAAATTATTGCATTTTTTAATTTACATTTATATAGAATCTGTATCCGATTGCCATTGTTGACAGCACTTGCCAGTTCACTCCATCCTTCGATGACCACTCCCCGTGTGTACATCATGTGGAGTTCAGTCAGTTTCAGTCTGTAAACACCTGATACGTTTAAATAAATAACATTGTTGATATTCTTTAAGAGTTTACACTTAAACTAAAAAGAATAAAATAAATAGAGGTAAAAAATATATTTTAAAAACAACGTTTTTATAAGTGGACTAAAAGAAGAAAATAATTTAAAAGTAATAAATTCAATTACTATGATTAAATATGACTAAAAACGATGGGCGGGTGTTTGGTATAAAAATTAAAGATTTATAATTGAGAAGGCAAAAGAGAGATCTATAAGTGAGAGAATGAGTGAACTGCCTCTGTAAAACCTAATAAGCGCCCGCCCCACGTTTTCTACTTTTTAGTCCACTAATAAAAACGTGCTTTTTAAAAATCCTTTTTTACCTCTATGTATTTAAACTTTCATTAGGTATTGATATTGAAAAATTTTATAAATGTACATTATTCTCCCATAGTAGAATTGACACAGAATATTTTGGATCGAGTATTATATTATTGTTTTAAATGGAAATTAGCATATACACAGACACGTGACACAGGGCACAGAAGTTGATGTCTTAAATTCGACTTTGATCTTTAGAAAAAATTGGTAGCAACATTCATAAAAACATCATTGAAATTAATGTGTACTTTGTTTTAAGTACTAAATAGCTTCATTATTTTATATCACATCCTTTTGTGAAAAATAAACCAACAAAATTTATAATTTTCAAATCATATCAAACACTTGTTAAATTATTCTAACTGCTATCACACTCGCCTTTATTCCATCAATCTCTATGTAGTTCTTGCCCTTGATATGTTACTGAATCAAATCATACAACTTGTTGATATACAATAGAAACATTGAAAAAAATGTAATTACAAAAAAAAACAAAAAAAAACAACCAACAACAGTCCTTCTTGTTAAGATCTGGAGAAGAAACATATTAGGTAAATATACATTTGCGAAAAGTTGAAAATGTTTTAGCATGGTCTCTAGCAGTTTTATGAGGAGTCGAAATAGCTTAATGGTATTCTAATCATAACAGTATCATTAAGTATTTAGTCAAGTGTGCAGACGGAAGTGTTATTGAAAATTTATAATTTTCATAAAACATTTAAAATAAAAACAATATATTGACATGAGCTTGTTTTAGATTAACTCAGATTAAACCTGGGTTTAGAGTAGATAATGGATTTTTAGACATAGTGTCTCTCATTACAGGGAGCGAAGTCAAGTGGCATGCCACTCAGATGGATAGAAAGTCATAGCTCCGTGCAGCTTTCGTATTTATACAACTCGACATTAGCTATGTATCAGGAAATATATTAACTTTGTAGTTCTCATCATTTTAAATAAATATTAATTTTAAAACATTTTTTTTCCGTTAAAACAAAATAATTACAAACTGTTTCATGTTACATAAAAGATTTCATTTAAGTAATACAAATCCAGAATACCGTTAGAGAGACGACCTATAAAAGAGGAGTTAATTAACACAGTAGCATACAAGTGTAACTTTTCATTAATATTGTAAACTGTGTTGTTTTATGTACAACGTCATATTAAATAAATCAGTGCTAGTGCTTTTTTGTGCGCGCTGACAGGAAATATGAACTAAATGCATGTCAGACATGACAATAAAAAGCTGTTTAATGTACATATTTCATCTGTTCTTTAATGACAAAAAAATCCTATTAACACATTTTTATGTACTTGAGATCGTATTTATATTGTATATTTATATTTACATAATAATCGAAAACTATATTTTATTTTCTAACGAAAAACACGTACACACATAAACAAATTTGAACAACGTACACGATTTCAGCAAACTGGAGCTGAGACTGCAATAAGCTGTGGCGAATTCAGACGAGGGGGCCCCCAATGATTTAAGGGTTCCAAACTTATTATAATGTACAATAAAGGTGGCTGGACCGCGCCGAAGGTGGAATAGCAGCCAGGGGTCCCGTGCAATCTTGATCCGCCCCTGGCAATCAGGCTTATAGAGTTGTTAAATAAAGAAGGCTCTTTGACGAAACGGTTGCTGTTTTGTTACGTCCTGTCAGACTCACTCATACCCTGTTTACATTTTATCCATCTACTAATACAAAATGTAAAGTTGGTTTCCTAAGTAAAATTAATATGTATTTCTATATATACTAATAATATGTTCCCGCGCCTTGCAATGGAGGTTTACTGCCTTAAAAGTTATATTCCTTAGGTAAATGTATGTCAATAATTATTTGTTAAGCCAAGTATCTATATGTGTACAACGATTTTAGTTTGGCTAATCTAGTTCTATTATGACTAAATTTCATGCTGAGCTTACTCTTAAGTATGCAAATTACAGTAGCTTGGAATAAACTATGAAATATGTATTTCTTTGATAAAAAATACAACTTTCTAACAGCTGTAATAATTTTTGAAATGTATTTTATAAATTTGATTCAATTTATTGAAAAAGATTATCCTATAATCATATAGAGACAATTAAAACTTTTTTTAAATAAACATTTTTCTTGCAGTAATGGAATTCTGCATTCTAACCAATGTTCCATTGTTATTGAAAGAAAGGCAAATAATTGCAGTTTCTGTTTTTGATATATCAATCAGGAATGATTTATAGATATAAGTCGTTTCATGAGCTCACATAATTCAATATATGTTTTGGAGGAAAGCTCTTTATTAACATGAGCACAAAGTATCTTCTGTGCAAAATAATATAAATAACACTTTTATTTCAATAAAGGATTTCACTCATTTACTAGTACGTATAGATCACTGATCTTATTTTATCAAAAATAATTGTACGTTTGACTCATCTGAGCGGGTATTGATAGAGCGCCCATGGACAACGTAACAAAATAATGTTATAGGTTTGCTGTGGACGTTTACATGTCTATGATTGTAATAAATGCATAGTTCCCTTAGAAAAAATAATAATAATAATAACATAACTGAAATGAAAATATTTTCTTAACTCTAGTGCAATTTGCATTAGAAAAGGAAATATGAAGTATTGTTTAAAAAAAAACAACACAAGGATAATGAAAATAATTTTTCTATTTTAATAACTTAAAAAGTAAACAACTTATCATTTCCCTTTATACCTCTGTAACTCACTCATATCTGTCGTGATAAAAGAGATTTAGAGGAGTAACGCACCAAAGCCTAAACAAATAAATGCACATACGTCATCATTTAGATAACATAAACATATGTAAATAGTGATATACAATAATTTTTAGATTAAATTAAAGTAATTTGAAAAAAAAACATATAAAAAATGGAAGCCGTTTAGATTATTTATTGTTAATCGCGAAACGGAATAATGTTAAATAACGTCACTAGTTCTGCCCAAAGCAATTATTGTTTTGTTAGTTTTTAATGTATGAAATAAAACACCTTATTTCTATCTTAGTAACTTTTATATGTCTATTAATCCTCTTGAAAATTACTCATTGCTACAGACTGGTATTTATATGTCACTCAGGTACGAACTTAATAAAACTGGTAAACGGCCATTAACGTTTTTTGCTTTGGAACCATGTTTTTTTCTTCAATTACATATCTTAAACTTTTCAGTAAATCATAAACATAAAATTTATTTAAAAATCACCATTTAAAACTATAACATAGTATGTTACCCGTCCTGCATTGAAACGATCTCAGAAGAGAGCTAATTCAAAGAAAACATTAAGTTGTTATTTAATTATTATTTTTTTTTAAAAAGCATATTTTTCCAAAACGTTTTACTATAAATCAGTCTTTTTTTTAAAATGAGGACCAGTTAACCGTAACTTCAGTTATTTGGTATTAACTTATTACCGGTTACGATTAACATAAAGGGCAACATACGTGTCATTTTTTAAAAATCCAATTTAATCATCACTGTTGACTCTGTAAGCTCAAGAGATTATTTTTTTCCTTACATTTTTTAAATATACTGAGTTGACGTGCATCATACAAGAGAGGTAATCACGACGTCTCCAACAGACGTGGTGTGGTTAAATGTGGTACATTCCCTTGTAGGTTTTACAAACTAAGAAATAATGACGTCCTTCCTGCTATCGAATGGTTTAAAGTTTAAACTGACCTTTTTTGTAAACGGTTAATAACAGCCCTTAATTGAAGTCACGCACCTAGAGGGGAGAGGGGGTCACGAATTTGTTGAAATGTGTGACTAAGGGGAGGGGTGTATAAGAAGTGTGACGTCATATCAAAACGCGCTACTTTAAATGAAAGTTCAACTGAAATATTCCATTAGTTACAATTCATTTTATCTTTTACGTGGCTTCATAAACCTCTTTTTTTATTACTATACCATTTGATACTATTTGTTCTCCTTCTTTCCTGCATTTTATTAAGTATATACTCCAAAAAAGGTTTTTTCTAGATTAATACCAAAATAAGCCGTTATTCCAACTGCCTGCCGACCAGACAGTAGTGGGTATATATCACGTGACACAACAATTCTACCGTCGAACGTAAATCTACCAGACCCCAATATGCATTCTCAATTCATAAACCTCAGTTATCTTAGATAGATTTCCTGAATTAATCTATTTTTAATAAGACATAGGAGTAAATAAATAATTTTTTAATGAACAAAGGAATAGATTCGTTTTGTAAACTTCCTTAAATAATTATTGATCTTTGCATTATTTTAACTTTCTTTTAACGAGCTTATGGCTCGTTTTTTAGGTAATTTTTTATAGATACAAGTCTAATTTATAATTGTATCAAGTTTGTATTTAACACATATATATTATTGTTGTATAATGCAGTCTACTTTAGATTGTGTACATTACTTAAATCTGTATATGTGTGCGTGTTAATGTTTATAGAATCGTCGGAAATCGACAATGAAATCAGCAGTAATTGATAAATGAAAACTTTGTTTTATTACATAAATATTATTTAAATTTAAAAAGATATAGAGAACAAATAACTTTTAAACTATATACATGTATTAATAGAAATAATTTGTAAAAGTAAAGAACAAAGAAAAATCTTAGCATTAAAAAGCTTTCTTTGTCTTATCTGACGTGAATTTATTTTGTATTTCCTTTTAGCACGCACCAAAAAGCACCAGTAATGATATATTATATGATATTGTACGTAAAGTAAAAACAAATTAATCCACAAGACAAAAGAGAAGATCATAAAACAATTTCTATAAGTTGTATTCAATGTTTCCATATAGTCTATGAGAAACAGTATTCTTGATTTGTTTTACGTAAATCTTATGTTTTACGTCACATGAAATTATGCATAAAGAAATATTTAATTTTACGAAAAGGGTATCTTTAAAATCATTTTTCATTAAAATTATGGAAAGCTATGAATTTAATTTAATCACTGTCACATATTTGATGTCTGGTTGTTGTACTCGTGCGTATTCTTTGTATGTTTATTAATCTTCAAGCTGTATAAGTGGCTTGCCACTTGACTTCGTTCCCTTTAATTAGGGATACTGTGCCAATGAATTACTAGTTTTCTCTTACCCCGGGTATACAGAGGGCTGTATTCCCCCTTAAGCTAAACAAGCTATTGCGAAGGGCTTCCACTATTCCAGAAACCCCCAACAATTGTTTGAGTAAGTTACTGTCGTAATCACTTACATGTTTTGTGACTTGCGCAATATCTCTTTAGTTCAAAGTCATAAAAACTCTTTAGACCATAGAACAGTTTTGATAACATATCTTACAAAGAAAAGTGGCTCAACCTATGACGGATTAACGGGGGGGGGGCTGAACGGGATAAAGCCAGGGCCCCCCGATGAGTTAGTATATCTTATAATAAAGATGGACAAATGTTAACACGTATCGCAGAAAATATGATAAATTAAATAAATTAATAAAATCGTATCTATTATTATAATCTGATATCTATTCCGATACGATAGTCTTAAAATAGTAATCGAAAAAAAACCTGATTTGATTTGCTCACAAAAAGAAATTATTAAAGAATATTACTTATATATCTTAAATTGAAAATTTTCTTTGAGCTCTGGTGTTCTAATCCGATATAAGTAGGCTATTGGCGCAAGCGTTCGCGAGATCGATCCCACGGTGGGGTGGGGCATTTTTTAAAATTTGTATCTTTATTTTTCAAATAGTCTTTTACAGTAAATTGTACGGTACCCGTTGTTATTTCTTCGTGTTCGGATTTTCATGAATAATCTATTTGGCTGCATAGTTAAAGTTACAGTCTTATATTAGCTGCTAGCAATCATTTTATCTAAAGGTACACTGGCTGGATAGGGCCCCAGTTTGAATTGCAGCCAGGGGCTCCGTGCAGTCTTAATCCGCCCCTGCGCTTAAGTTGTCTAAATAACAATAACATATTAAGTAGGTCGATAGCGTCGCTTTTTAGTGCGGCTGTCATGAAACATACTATCATATTGCACGTCAGATATGTTAATAGAAAGTCTATTAATTTGTAAATGTTCTCTTATATGTATAAGTGAGTTCTTACTTTACGAAATGGTTTCATTTCATTTTAATATGTTAAATGTGTTTTTCTTAAGTGTTTTAGAATTTACTGGCAAAACTAAACTAAAAATCAGACAAACTTATTACAAAATTCATGACTTTGTCTTTTTTCGTTTCGTCACCTTGTCGTTTTGTCATGGTATCAAAAGCACTCACTCTCTTGTTTGTAATCTTTCTCTCTCCCTCTCTGTCTCTCTCTCTGTCTATCTCTCTCTCTATCTCTCTGTCTCTCTCTGTCTCTCTCTCTGTGTATCTCTTTCTTTGTCTCTCTCTCTCTGTCTGTCACTCTCTCTCTCTCTCTTTCTGTCTGTCTCTCTCTCTGTCTCTCTCTCTGTCTCTCTCTCTCTGTCTCTATCTATGTCTCTCTCTCTTTGTATCTCTCCTTTTCTCTCTCTCTCTCTGTCTTTCTAACTCTCTGTCTCTCTATCTCTGTTTTTGTCTCTCTCTCTCCATCTCTCTCCCTCTCTCTACCTCTCTCTATAAAATTGCGAATTTGAAGAGATAAAATTGATCATTCCTTTAGATTATAAAACTGATTTCTTTCTTTCAACGCACGTCTTTTCATTCAACTAACAAAGTAAACGTGTTTAGGTCAAAGACATTTATTTTAAAATATCACTTTATTAAAAAAAATATATACAAGTAACAAAATAACGGAATAAAATAAAACTATATCTCACAGTTTTTTTAACCTTCATTGCCAGGAACTACGTATTAAAATGATACAAGGCAGATTACATTAACAGCTTTGAGTAATATTTAAGGCATATTTTTTGTTGTTGTTAATTTAAAAACTCCAACATTTGTTACACAATGGGAGGAGGGGGGACCCACTTAAGGTCACAAATAATACAAAAGTGATCTGAGGACAGGAACCGACTTAAGGTCATAAATAATACAAAAAGTTCTGAGGACAGGAACCAACTTAAGGTCACAAATAATACAAAAGTGATCTGAGGGCAACTCTTCAGTTATAGATGCGGATTTAACAACGCAATCGTCAATATGCATTACCTAATCATTAAAGTGTCCTTGATCAATCGTCTCTTGATTTATAGCAAAAATAGAACCAATGCAATATTTTGAGGTATAACACACGTAGCTCATGTAAAGCGTAAATCCATAATGATAATAATGACATGGAAATAACACTTAGAAAATAGAGCAAATAATCACAATCTGAGAAAATCTAAAAAGAAATTTCGTTATATATATTTAAAGTTAAGACTATCATAATTATTATGCCCTTTTATTATATATTTACTATGCTTAAACGGGTTACAATAATGGTACGCTAAAATGTCTTAGGCTTTAATAATTATATATTTTATTAAATAGTATAATAACTGCCAATAATTTTACTTATTAAAGAAATGGCTAAAAACCACAAAAGTAATGACGTCATTTACACAGAGTCATATTTAAAATAAAAAAAGAAAGAAAGAAAATGGAATATTTTGATTAATTTTTCTATTAACATTGTTATATTGTTATAAATCATTAGTCAACAGTTATTAATTGTTAACATCTGCTATCTTAGTTTCTGTAGTTTAATTTATGTATGTGTGGTTTGTGTTCTGGTGTTGTTTATTTTTGGATATAATATTTAGAAACTTAAGATCAATGTAGCATTTTTCTATGTTGTTAAAAATGGCAATGTTATTTGTTTTTCACGCTAGCGATGCATCACAAAGAGCCGCTAATGTATTCACGATGAAATTCAAAGTGTTTTTTAAACCACAATTTGGATAATTAATTGATTAGAATTATTTTGTTTTCTTCAAAAAAATGTTAATTTAATTATAATTTATAATTTTATGCCTTTTAAAATTAAAAATTTTTGTTGCTTAGATTTTTTTTATATGGACCTAACGGAAAAAAATGTAGAGAAATAAAACATTCGAAAGACAAGTTACATTTAAAATTGTAATATATAAAGAATTTAAAAGAATTATACGATTTTTTTATGTACTTTAACAGATATGCTTAGCTGACTGTTTATGTAGCACTTACATATATATTACCAAGTTCCCAATAGGAAACCAGTCTATTTCAGTGCTGCCAGCGCTAGGTTTTTCAACCTAGATCTAGGTTTTTTCGACCTTGTCTAGGTTTCTAGGTTTTTTCATTTCCAAAATAGGTATAATCTAGTTTTTTATTTTTTAAAAAGTAAATAAACGATATTTAAGTTTAAAAAAATTAATTTGCGCAATTAATGTCCTAAACAAATTCGATTTTTCAAAAAGAAAATTAGGCAATAGATGGCAACACTTTTTTCACTCGCTCTGTAATGTTATATAGATATATATATATATTATATAGCAATAGCTCTACCTCACTTAATTCTAAAGGTGGCACTGCTGCGGTACCACTACCATCTGTCAAAATGTAAACTGGTACGAGATAAAAACCAATGAAATGAGCCAAAATATTCAATTTTATTACACTTCATCACAAACTAACAGCTCTACCATTTTATTACACCTCATCACAAACTAACAGCTCTACCATTTTATTACACCTCATCACAAACTAACAGCTCTACCATTTTATTACACCTCATCACAAACTAACAGCTCTACCATTTTATTACACCTCATCACAAACTAACATCTCTACCATTTTATTACACCTCATCACAAACTAACAGCTCTACCATTTTATTACACCTCATCACAAACTAACAGCTCTACCATTTTATTACACCTCATCACAAACTAACATCTCTACCATTTTATTACACCTCATCACAAACTAACATCTCTACCATTTTATTACACCTCATCACAAACTAACAGCTCTACCATTTTATTACACCTCATCACAAACTAACATCTCTACCATTTTATTACACTTCATCACAAACTAACATCTCTACCATTTTATTACACTTCATCACAAACTAACATCTCTACCATTTTATTACACTCATCACAAACTAACAGCTCTACCATTTTATTACACTTCATCACAAACTAACAGCTCTACCATTTTATTACACCTCATCACAAACTAACAGCTCTACCATTTTATTATGCCTTCATTGAGAGCATATACTTTCACATATTCATGATATAAACCAAAGATAATTTAATACAACCCTCAGTAGACAAAGTTATAAAAACACTTTTCCTACTCCGTATGCAACAACAAACTCATACAAATTCTCGTTCTTTCCGTCTGGGATTCAGAAGTGGAATGGTTTACCTGATCAAATGAGGAAAACTTAAACTCTATCAACATTTAAAACTCTATCAACATTTAAAACTCTATCAACATTTAAAACTCTATCAACATTTAAAACTCTATCAACATTTAAAACTCTCTCAACATTTAAAACTCTATCAACCTTTAAAACTCTATCAACCTTTAAAACTCTATCAACCTTTAAAACTCTATCAACATTTAAAACTCTCTCAACATTTAAAACTCTATCAACATTTAAAACTCTCTCAACATTTAAAACTCTATCAACCTTTAAAACTCTATCAACCTTTAAAACTCTATCAACCTTTAAAACTCTATCAACCTTTAAAACTCTATCAACCTTTAAAACTCTATCAACATTTAAAAATCTATCAACATTTAAAACTCTATCAACATTTAAAACTCTATCAACATTTAAAACTCTATCAACATTTAAAACTCTATCAACATTTAAAACTCTATCAACATTTATAACTCTATCAACATTTAAAACTCTATCAACATTTAATACTCTATCAACATTTAAACCTCTATCAACATTTAAAACTCTATCAACATTTAAAACTCAAATAAAAATACAAGACTAGAAACAACAATGGATAAAAGTAGGACTCAATAATATCCTGTATAAAAGGAGCGTCTTTAATTAGATAAAATAAGAATGATGCACGGAATGCTGAAAAGATTGCCAATCAGATGTATAAGAAAGATTACATAAGTGATGAATAAATGCAGATGTAGGTATATTTTACAAATAGTTATGTACAACATACCATCCATAAATGATTACTCGCATCTAAAAGGAGGGGGGGGTGTCACACTTAAGTGAGATGTGTCACAATGGGGAGGGGGGTGTTTAAGAACTGTGACGTCACATCAAAAAATGCACAATTTTAAATGAAAGCTCCACTTAAATATTTGATTGCTTGCAACAAATTTATTTAATGACGTATTAAATGGCTCCGCGCGAGTTAATATATTAGTTTGTAGTCTTACACTAAATCGATACTTAATAATAACGTAAAAATTGTTTAGAAACATAAGTTTTAATTTTAAGTAGGAAATACGCCTTTTTTTTTGGTTTTGTGAGCTTTGTGACGTCATATGTGTTTATTTTTAGCGTGTCTAGGTTTTTTCTTTCTGATCTAGGTTTTTTTTTGTTACTGTCGGCTAGGTTTTTCCCAAAATGTCGCTGGCAGCACTGCGGTGTCTCCTTCCCACCGAGAAGCGGTTGTTGGGAGTTGTTCGAGTCCATGTACACAGCTGATCGTATTCCGTCATCCTCATTTTGCTAAATACAAAGTTCTAAGGTAAACTAATGTTATGTTTTTATGTTATTATATTTTTGAAAACCCTTGAGTGATGATCCAGAGGATTAGTTCGGATTTTTTTTTCGCTCGTGGTTAATGTATAAAATTGCCACCCCCACATTAAATGTATATCCTTGTTCACTAATAATATTGTTGTGATACACCCGTCGTTTCGTGACGTCTTGCTAGGCACATGCCTATTCACACCCTGTTTTAATAACATATATTTGTTTCTCTAAAATCTTGATTGCAGTCTCACCCATATTTGTCCGTTGTATTCCCTTATTATATTGTTATGTTGTAAGCCTAACTTGGGCATCCGTCGACGATGATGAATGATTTCTGCAACTCTTTCTCCCAGTTATTTGTTGTGTTTCTAACAACGAGATTGTTGTCACACATCATCGCATATGAAACCGAGGTCAAACTGCTTCTTAAAAATAATTTTGACATGCCCTTTATCCCTGTAGCTCTGAACTTTTTTTAAAAATATAAGTGGGTGGGGGCGATGTGTTCCCCGTGCGAATGAACTTGGTGACTTTGAGTGAATAACATTTTTAAAGAGTTACTTAAACGTTCCTTGTGTTTAGTCAAAGTTAGACAGGATCATGTGTCTAGGATTTCATCAAGTTAGGCAGGATCATGTGTCTAGGATTTCATCAAGTTAGGCAGGATCATGTGTCTAGGATTTCATCAAGTTAGGCAGGATGATGTGTCTAGGATTTCATCAAGTTAGGCAGGATCATATGTCTAGGATTTCATCAAGTTAGGCAGGATGATGTGTCTATGATTTCATCAAGTTAGGCAGGATGATGTGTCTAGGATTTCATCAAGTTAGACAGGATCATGTGTCTAGGATTTCATCAAGCTAGGCAGGATCATGTGTCTAGGATTTCATCATGGCAATTTTTTGTCGGCAGGTGTCTGTTGTGTATTTGTTTCCAATTTATTTCTTTAAAAAAACCTAAGAATATGTGTGACTTATTTTTAGCATCAAAAGCCCACTCTATAACGTTATGCTAAGAATATCTTGCTTTTTTTTCCTTTTTAAGTACCTAGTACAAGTTCGGTAATGGTTTATCTTTTCCAACCTCTGTCTTTTTTTAGACTCTACAAAATGTATGTCCCCTAAAACATTTTTTTCCTTTGCAGAGAAACAAGACTAAAGCATTCATCCTATGCACAAGTCATCAGTCATGGTTCAATTCACAAGTTTAGAGTTTGGCATTGGCTTAGATATCAAAACAAACTGCAGAAGCAACACAAGCAAAGACAATTAAATTACACCTTTAATGGATAAAACATCATCTATGTCACTATACTATTGGATAAAACTTAATGGAGCAAGCAATCACGACTCAAGTTTGAAAGCTTTTTAAAGCCAAACCGACGATTTTGTGGACAGTTTGCTCTGATGGATCACCGTATTCACTGGCCTCTTCTAGAACATCAAGATAAGTCCAAGTTGTCTTACTGCCACGGGTGTAGCTGTAGATGTCAATGTAGTCAGACGAACACTGGAACAGATGTAGATGTTTACGATGTGTGGCTGTCCCTTTTTTAGCTGTAGTTGTCCAAGCTGCGTTGGCATTAATTCAGGTAAGATTCACTTTTTTTATTTACCTATTAACACGTATTTTTATTTATCTTCCCCCGTATAATTTTATTTTTATAACATAATACGTTCTGCAACACCTTATACCTTAGGTCAGGGGTGGGCAAACTTTTTCTACGGAGGGCCGCATTGAAAACTTTATTGTTGTAGGCGGGCCGCATATAATTCAATTACAATTGACAACTTCTAAATTTAAATTAATGATAATTACCATATACTTGTCATTTTATTTCACTTTCACACTCTATTACATATGTACATTATATTTTAAAATACAAACTGAAACAGTTTCTAATTTGATAATACGATTTTATTATTCATTTTTATTTCAACAAAAGTTTGTTACCTGTCATAATAACTATGAAGAAGTAGGAACATAATTTACATTTAAGCTGACCATAGATTACAATTATAATTAATGAGAAGTATGTAAGTGTTTACACTTTTGGATGATGTTCTTGAACCGTGGAACAAGTTTACTTGTTGTGATTCCCATGACGTCATTCAAATTGCAGTCAGTCAACTTCGATCGTTTCTTAGACTTGTTTATTTTCAAGCAAGAAAAAGCTTGCCCACAGATGTATGTGGACCCAAATATTGACACAAGTTTTGCAGCAAAGGTTTTTAGTGTAGAAATACTGCTACTGACAAACATCCATAAAACTCCAGCAAAAGAAATGACTTGAACTTCTCTTTCAGGTCATAATCTGCTTCTAGGTCAAGCATCTCCTGTATATCATCTGGGGCTGAATCAGATTTTGCACTTAATGGTGAACTGATGATATTGAAGAGTGGTTCCAAAGTTATTGAAGTCTTGGAACCTCCTGTCAAATTTCACGACTAAGTCATTCAACTGAACCTTGTACTTGTTAGACTTTTCAATAGAAATGTTTTTCTGTTTCAGCAAAGGGAAATGGCAAAATCTGTTTTCACCTGCTTGCCTGGAGAACACAGAGAGCTTTGCCTGAAATGATTTAACATACACATACATTTCATGTGCAAACAAGATATTGCTCTGAAGTTTGACATTCAACTTTTCCATAATGGCAATGATATCATGAAGACTGACTTCCACTCTTCATTAAAAATGTTAGTAACAATGTCACAAACAAACCCTTGATCTCCAGGAACATAACTATTTCTTCCTTGAGACCCCACACTCGCCTCAATATCTTTCCCAGGCCCAGCCAGCGGACCCTGCTGTGGTAGATAATATCATAATATTCAGTTTCCAAATCTTCAAGCAGTGCCTTGAACAGCCTGTTGTTATAACCTGGCTCTGATTGATCACACTGACAACTGGGTCAATAACATGCTTGATATTCAACACAGCTTTGCACAGACTTTCATTATGGATGAAATAGTGCAGAGGTAAGAGTGAATGGTCAGCACTCTGTTGTTACACTTGCTATCTTGTTCCACACCAAACCAGTTCTTTCAATGCATTTCTAAACAGCATTGAATAAATCCTGGCCTATAGTTGTGTCTTTGAGTGGCTCAACACTAAATAATTCTTCGGTATGTAGTTGTGTGGAGGCTTTAATTTAAGACAGGCCATAAACGTGGGACTGAAACAGTTGTCTTTTTAACAGTGTTTATTCACAACATTGGAACTTTAGTTATCACGTTCACTTCTTTCTTTCTAGCGCATGAAACAGTCATTCTCTCTGTACTTCCTTTCTTTTCTCGTACAATCTAGTGCATCTCGGTGTGGTGCACACATTGCGGTGCTGTGTGGGTGTGCACTCTACCACATTATTAACAATCAATCTCTCACCCAGACCAGGGGCAGCGTGTTACTGGCCCGCTGGTGTGGTGACTCCAGTCATCTCGAGTGAACTCCAGTCACTTCGTGGTCTGCAGTGACCCGTGCAGGTCACTAAGGCGGACTGCTGAGGTTTAACTCTAGCAGACGGCTACAGGTAAGCTCAAGTCGAGTGTTTATTTCCCGTATAAATACCCACAAAAGTTCTGTATCCTGTACATCAGTATTTCGTCCAACGCAAGAGAGTACCCCAAAAAGTCTTTGCTTGCATCGCAAAGTTGGTTAATTTAATTGGCACTAATTTTATCAAAACGCCTGACTACAGTTCTCCTTGATAAAGAAATGCTATAAATGTTTTATCTGTTCTGGACACATAATTCTTGCTGCATCTGACAAGCATTCCTTTATAAACTAGCTGTCAGAAAAATACCTTTTCTGTTTACAATCTTATGAGACAGCACACAACTGGCTTCGGTTGCAGCATCTTGTATAAAAATATATTTGGTGGAAACAGTTTGCTGCTTCTCTAAAGTATTAACCAATTCCTGGAAATTCCCTTTTCTCTCTTCGTTCGTTAAATAGTGTCCGAAATCAAAATGCATTGGATTTTTTAATATATTTTTTATTATTAAGTTGTACCACTTAAAGACGCTCACACACTCAGGCACAGCAAGCAGACTGCTTTGCTGCCAACGGTTGTGAAGCAATACTTAGCAGTCCATTCTTCATTAAAAACACGACCTTCGTCATCAATTTTTTTTTGGAAACACTTATGGTTTAATCAACGTCAATTCATTTTTAAATTACAAGTTAAAAAAAACTTCCAATATGTAAATCGTAAAAAAAGCCACTTACAGTTGAGCTGAAATGCAGTTTCGAATAAGGTTGTTAACAATTAATGACTAATGATCATAAATCAATTATGGAGCCTTAAATCAAATTAATATACCTAGATTCGAATCAATCAAATACTCGGAATAAATTTTTTTTAAAAAAGTGAAAATGCTAAACAAAGAAAATTAACATCGACATAAGAACGCAACATGTATATGCCTACGGGCCGCATGCGGCCCGCGAGCCGTAGTTTTCCCACCCTGCCTTAGGTAATGGAGAGGAATTGCACTTACTGCATTGAGTTCTTCAACTGCACCAAGTTCATTAACATCACCAAAAAATCAGTTCCTTCCCCATCAGGGGATATCACAAATATACCCCATTAGTGATACAACAAAATATAACTCAATAGTTAATACAATAAAACACAATCTACCTCACTGGTTAATATCACTATATATACTTCTACCTAACTAGTTTATACCACGACTCTAATATGTATATCTTGACTAGCGGAAATAACGAATCTATCTCAGTAGGGCAGTCAATATTGTTGAAAAAATCTGCCCGGTAACAGTCCAAAACTTGAACGGGTTCCCGGGCAGCGGCGTAGCGTGGGTATGTGCAGCTCGGGCCAGAACCCAGATCTACCGCCCCCCCCCCGGAAAATATGTTGATATCATAAGAAAGAAGATGTTTTTTAAAATTAGGAATGTGTAATATGGACCCTATATTTTATGTTAAATTTAAATAGAAGTGCTTTCGTTAATTTTTTGAAATTTAAGTTTTCTATTTTTTTCTCATAGCACAATCTTATATGTATAAATATTGTCAGCAATGCAATGCTCAATGGCCGAAATTGCATTGTTGATCATAAAACATTTTTCATGAACTTAATTTTAAACAAGCTTATTTCGCAGCTGGAATTACTTTTGTAACTTGTAAAGAATATCCATAATGAATATAAAATACTAGGGGCAACTACCCGGTTGTTCCCGGGTTTTAACAACAACAGCAACAACAACAAAAACAACAACACAAACAGCAACAAAAACAAAACAACAAAAACAACAACAAAACAATAAAAACAAAACAACAACAAAAACAACAACAACCAAACAACAACTACAACAGCAACAACAACAAAACAACAACTACAACAAAAACAGCAACAACAACAAAGCAACAACAACATGAATGACATTGTTGTCGCAGGGCAAGGGATGTGGATAACAACACCAGCAACAGCAACAACAACAAAAACAAAACAACAACAAAAACAACAACAACAAAGCAACAACTACAACAACAACAGCAACAACAACAAAGCAACAACAACAAAACAACAATTTCATCAACAAAAGCAACAACTACAAAGCAACAATAACAAAACAATTATTTTATGGCGATACTCGCCTTCTTGTTAATCTCGACACCAAAATGTTTATTATTTTGCGTCATTATTTTACATCTTAATTTTCAATAATTTTCATTTTATATAGCTCATATAAGGAAAAACTACATTTGGGCCCCCGGTCCCCAGTATCTTATATATAAGGAACGAAACCTATTTAATAACCTTTCCAGTATAATTTTGTGTACGTGTACCAAATTTCACGTTATTTGGTTGTCTGGATCTTGAGTTAATAGGGAACAGACAGACAACAAATGCATCTTATGTGTATACTAGGGGCAAGTACCCGGCTCCCGCCCGGGTTTAACAACAACAGCAACAAAACAAAAACAACAAAAACAACAACAAAACAACAAAAACAAAACAACAACAAAAACAACAAAACAACAAAAACAAAACAACAACAAAAACAACAAAAACAACAAAACAACAAAAACAAAACAACAACAAAAACAACAACAAAACAAAAACAAAACAACAACAAAACAACAACTACAACAACAACAACAAAACAACAACTACAACAATAACAGCAACAACAACAAAGCAACAACAACAAAACAACAAATACAACACCAACAACAACAAAGCAACAACAACATGAAGGACATTGTCGTCGCAGGGCAAGGGATGTGGACAACAACAACAACAGCAAAAACAACACAAAAGCAACAACAGCAACAACAACAGCAACAACAACAAAAACAACAACAGCAACAACAACAAAAACAAAACAACAACAAAAACATCAACAACAAAACAACAACAAAACAACAACTACAACAACAACAGCAACAACAACAAAGCAACAACAACAAAACAACAACTACAACAACAAAAGCAACAACAACAAAGCAACAACAAAAAAATTATTTTATGGCGATAATCGCCTTCTTGATAATCTCGACACCAAAATGTTTATTAATTTGCGTCATTATTTTACGTCTTAATTTTCAATAATTTTTATTTTATATAGCTCATATAGGGAAAAACTACATTTTTGGCCCCCGGGCCCCAGTATCTTATATATATGGAACGAAACCTGTTTAATAACCCTTCCGGTATAATTTTGTGTACGTGTACCAAATTTCACGTTATTTGGTTGTCTGGATCTTGAGTTATTAGGGAACAGACAGACAACAAATGCGGCTTATATATATAGAGATACTAGGGGCAAGTACCCGGCTCCCGCCCGGGTTTAACGACAACAGCAACAAAACAAAAACAACAAAAACAACAACAAAACAACAAAAACAAAACAACAACAAAAACAACAAAACAACAACAAAAACAACAACAAAACAAAAACAAAACAACAAAAACAACAACAAAACAAAAACAAAACAACAACAAAACAACAACTACAACAACAAAACAACAACTACAACAACAACAACAACAACAACAAAGCAACAACAACAAAACAACAACTACAACAGCAACAACAACAAAGCAACAACAACATGAAGGACATTGACGTCGCAGGGCAAGGGATGTGGACAACAACAACAACAGCAAAAACAACACAAAAGCAACAACAGCAACAACAACAAAAACAACACAAAATCAAAAACAGCAACAACAACAGCAACAACAACAAAAACAACAACAGCAACAACAACAAAAACAAAACAACAACAAAAACATCAACAACAAAACAATAACAAAACAACAACAAAACAACAACTACAACAACAACAGCAAAAACAACAAAGCAACAACAACAAAACAAAACAACACAAAAGCAACAACAGCAACAACAACAAAAACAACACAAAATCAACAACAGCAACAACAACAGCAACAACAACAAAAACAACAACAACAACAAAAACAAAACAACAACAAAAACATCAACAACAAAACAATAACAAAACAACAACAACAACAGCAACAACAACAAAGCAACAACAACAAAACAACAACAAAAGCAACAACAACAAAGCAACAACAACAAAAAAAATATTTTATGGCGATAATCGCCTTCTTGTTAATCTCGACACCAAAATGTTTATTAATTTGCGTCATTATTTTACGTCTTAATTTTCAATAATTTTTATTTTATATAGCTCATATAGGGAAAAACTACATTTTGGGCCCCCGGGCCCCAGTATCTTATATATATGGAACGAAACCTGTTTAATAACCTTTCCGGTATAATTTTGTGTACGTGTACCAAATTTCACGTTATTTGGTTGTCTGGATCTTGAGTTATTAGGGAACAGACAGACAACCAGACAGACAACAAATGCGTCTTATATATATAGAGATAAGAAAGAGATGTATGTATATAGAGATATTAGGCAGGTTAACTTCAAGCCTAAATATCATAATAAACTTGATTTAAATTTATTAATTCATTTTTTCCCCGCGAGATAAAATTTATCCTGGCTGGACAATTTCATGTGAGATACTTTAATACTCTAAATTATGGGGAAAATTTCAGTTATACCGATTATCATGTTTCATATCGGTTTTACAAATTATGTACCTTCCGAAACCTCAAATGATTTTCTACTGTAACCTCGTCTTATCAAGAATGAAATTTTTCCGTCAACTGATTTTATTTTCATAACATGACTAAATATTCCCCGCCAAAATTTGCTCTCTCGTATTTTGACTGGAAGATTCAAATACAATAAGATCTCCAAATAAAATGTTAGAATAAGTCAAATCATCCTTTAAGTATTCAATGAGTTCTCTGTGAGTAATATTTGAAATAATTTTATTAGCAATTGTTAACAATTAACGTTTATTAATATTTTTGAGCGTCATTGATTTAATAAAAAACATGTTTCGAGAGATTACATGTTTTGAAATCTAAAATAAACCCAACAAAAACAAAAGCAATCTTTTCACATTGCACAAATGGACTTTTTGAACCTTATGTGAAATATATGGAGAGCTATCGAATGCAAAGGAATACGTATGTGTTATCTTGTAACAGAAAGAAGTTTCTTTTGACAACTATTTGCTAAATAACAACGGGTAGTGTGCCGCCCCTAACAAAATGCCAGCCGTAACATTAGCTTTTGATTTGCTCATGATTAAAATTGATAGGGTTCATTAATTGTTCCTTTTACAACAGTAACAGGTGTCACATTTGAAGAATCAAATTGAATTACCTGCACATAAGTGTTACGTTCTCATAATACTTGGTGTTTATTGTATTTTGACAAAAGAGCTCCAATTTCTCTTAATTTTGTTTTCTTTCAAGCCAATTAAGGACTATGAATTGGCTGACCAACAAGTGCCAACCGGGCTTTTGCTCCCTTGCTAACCTCTTTCTACGCCACTGTACCTGGGTTTCTACTTTCGAAATGCCTCAAAATTTACGCCGTCATGCCCTCTAGTAGCCTTATACTTCTGTGTTTATTATGTAAATGCCAATTTATATGTAATGAATCACTGATGTAAAAATGCTGACATTGAAATACTAATATATTTCAGTGGTGTAAAAACAATGAGCAAAGGGGTGCCAATGTGATTTATTTATATTTTTTTTGGGGTGTGCGCTAAACAAAGTCTTATAAAGATAAAGAACAGAATATCTGGAAAATCATTGTCAGCCATCAGCAAGCCAATGAGGCCAACTTTCATTCCTACCATTGCTGGAGGACCATCCTCACCACGGGTTGTATTTTTCAAAGGAATTAGTGTCAATAATAATTCTTTAAATGTCTGCATCTTGTCAAACCTAACCCAAGCAATGAGTTGGACAGTGTCAGTGATATGACATGACTAGGGGCAATTACCCGGCTATTCCCGGGTTTAACAACAACAGCAACAACAACAAAAACAACAACAGCAACAACGACAAAAACAGCAACAGCAACAAAACAACAAAAACAAAACAACAACAAAAACAACAAAATCAACAACAAAACAACAACAAAACAACAACTACAACAACAACAACAAAGCAACAACAACAAAACAACTACTACAACAGCAACAACAACAAAGCAACAACAACATGAAGGACATTGACGTCGCAGGGCAAGGGATGTGGACAACAACAACAACAGCAAAAACAACACAAAAGCAACAACAGCAACAACAACAAAAACAACACAAAAGCAACAACAGCAACAACAACAGCAACAACAACAAAAACAACAACAGCAACAACAACAAAAACAAAACAACAACAAAAACATCAACAACAAAACAACAACAAAACAACAACTACAACAACAACAGCAACAACAACAAAGCAACAACAACAAAACAACAACAACAAAGCAACAACAACAAAAAAATTATTTTATGGCGATAATCGCCTTCTTGTTAATCTCGACACCAAAATGTTTATTAATTTGCGTCATTATTTTACGTCTTAATTTTCAATAATTTTTATTTTATATAGCTCATATAGGGAAAAACTACATTTTGGGCCCCCGGGCCCCAGTATCTTATATATAAGGAACGAAACCTGTTTAATAACCTTTCCGGTATAATTTTGTGTACGTGTACCAAATTTCACGTTATTTGGTTGTCTGGATCTTGAGTTATTAGGGAACAGACAGACGACAGACAACAAATGCGGCTTATATATATAGAGATTCATCCAATGCCAGACTGAAAACAGAAGCAGTTTTAATTCCGAAAGCAACTGCTCCAATATACTTCCGGACATACTTTCAACACGCTTTGCAACAGTCTGGTTGGAAAACTGAAGATAAGTTATTTGTTTCTTTATTTCTCTTATTTTAAACTCAGAAAATAATGAATCAGCAAATTCTTGAAAAAAAAAGTTTAACCGTCTAACTATCTAGATACGATTTTTTTCTTTGCTAATAACCAGCAAATATTAAGACTATTCAGTAGAACAATCACTTGAACTGAAAATCTGACGGGAAAAATTTCGCTGGCCATTAAAATTCTTCTTTAAAAAACTAACTTTTTCTTCTATTAGCTTCGTTCATTTCGTATAATCGTTATAAAAATTGGTATGCACTGACTTGTGGTGTCTCTGCAGATTTAGCCCTTTTGATAACAGAAATAGTAGCCTGACAAATCAAACACACTGGCTTTTCATTAAACAAAGAAAACAAAATTCGAGTTCCCACGAAGAGTTAAAAGCACAATACTCTTCTGTAACTTTTCATTTCCTACTCGTCATATTGGCTCTCTCTTTTTTAGAAACAAATGTCCTTTGAAAAATCGTACCTGTTGTCTCTCAGATTTTCTTTTTGAGTGAACTGCACTACCACAAACACAGCTTTTATTCTGCTTTTCTACTCCCTGAATGGATCATATTCTTGAACTAAAAACCAACTATTGGTCATATTATGTTTAAAAATACAGGATGGACACCCCCTTGACGAAGCCAGACAGGTTTAATTTCAACTCGTTAACCATCAGTTATCTAAGAATTTTATAGCACCCTTAAGTGCCATTTTGATTACCCTCGTTCTATTATTAACATTCCTTCCAGAACGGACCTTAACTTGCCGTGGTTGCCTATCTTTAAAATCAAACCATTCTTGGGAGTCACATGTATTTTTAAGATGACCAGGTAGCTTCAAACCATTTGACCATTAGTCATGCATCATTCCAAACGCGGTTGTTAATTAATGACCCGTCAAAACGCCCCGGACAAAACGGCCCCGACTATAGGCGCCGGTCAAAAACGGCCCAGACAAATTGTTAATATTTTTCATCAAAAACTATATATTTTTTTAAATTTAAGCTTTTATCAACCTTTTCACCCTTAAATAAAGTGGTATAATTGTAAAAAAATATCTCCTGTGATATTATATTGTTTATTGTCAACAAACAGCCGCGATTGGTACCATTTCGCGTAAAGGCTATTAAATTCACTTTTGTGATGTCATTATTGTTTATTATTAGCAAAACTTGACACCGAATAGTTGAGTAAAAATACCAATTTAATATTTGATTGAACATTTTACTTTTAGTCCATCTGTTAGTCCGGGGCCGTTTTGTGTTTGGGCCGTTTTGTCTGTGAACCTTGTTAATTATAGGCTTTGGTTACAGCGTGACCCCAACCCCCACCCTGGCCAAAGCAGCAAAAGGAGACTAATACTATCCGATATCACGTTACTGGAAGTTTCACCACTGTTTACATGGGACACCCTGAACATAAATCTACCAAACCACCGCCTCCTTTGCGGCACACACCCGTCTTATTAAAATGCCACAATTCTCAAGTAGTCTGTACTAAATTTTCAAAAATACCGAATCAATCCAGGTCTTTTTATTATTTTTTTCAAAACTATTTTATTTTTTATTTTAAAAAAATTGTAACTTGTTCCCAGATCTGGCGGGCTATTTTAGACGGGTTGGATACCACTGGTGTAGACATTGCATTAAAATTTTCACGGGTAACCGGGCGCAATTTTACTACCCGGGTTATTCCTCGGCATCGGGTACCCGGGTTCCCGGGCACCCGTTGACAGGCCTACCAGTGATACTCTTCCATGTTCACAATGCTTCTCACGAACACTTTATACAATTAAATCTTTTAGTTTGAAACTATTTATTATACAAATTAAATGAAAGTTTTTTTTTGTTTTTTAAAAAAAAATTTTTAATGGAACTATTATGAAACTATTAGTTTCTGGTTGGTTTGTGATGTTAACTACTATTTTTCTTGTGATGGTTCAGTAAAAAAATACACATTTCATGGTATTGGCTATCATCGTTCTGTTAGCCCTACTAAATTTAGTAACGCATTATTATTTATAAGTGTAAATCAAATATTACAAACATTTACAGGAAATACAAATATTGAAAATGGAAGTTTTCTATTACAATGGGAAGAAGACTACAAATAAATATAATGAGGGTAAGCGAATTTGTCTCATCTGCCAAACATGGCTAGCAAATTATCAAGCCAGCAATTTGAAGCGAAACCATGAAAATGTCATGAAGAGTTTGCATCATGGTTATATGCTGCAATAGGAATTAAGAAAAGGCAAACTTGCTGAGTTAAATGAAGGCGTCACTACAAATGGGTCAGGTATACACAAGACAAATTGTACAGAAATGAAATACTCATAAAAATACTCGTTAATAGTTTCCACAGGAAACAAACGTCACATATTTTAGACATGTAGCATTTGTTGGACTGAAGCTGCTAATATATTGTCAGTGTATACACATAATCATGCAGTATACAAATAATGACCTTTGTTGGACTGAAGCTGATAATATAGTCACTGTGTACACATAATCATGCAGTATATAAATAATGACCTTTGTTGGACTGAAGCTGCTAATATACTTACTGTGTACACATAATCATGCAGTATATAAATAATGACCTTTGTTGGACTGAAGCTGCTAATATACTAACTGTGTACACATAATCATGCAGTACATTAATAATGACCTTTGTTGGACTGAAGCTGCTAATATACTAACTGTGTACACATAATCATGCAGTATATAAATAATGACCTTTGTTGGAGTGAAGCTGCTAATATAGTCACTGTGTACACATAATCATGCAGTATATAAATAATGACCTTTGTTGGACTGAAGCTGATAATATAGTCACTGTGTACACATAATCATGCAGTATATAAATAATGACCTTTGTTGGACTGAAGCTGCTAATATAGTCACTGTGTACACATAATCATGCAGTATATAAATAAGGCACTTTGTTGGACTGAAGCTGCTAATATAGTCACTGTGTACACATAATCATGCAGTATATAAATAATGCACTTTGTTGGACTGAAGCTGCTACTATAGTGTCAATGTGTACACATAATCATGCAGTATATAATAAATGCCCTTTGTTGGACTGAAGCTGCTAATATAGTCACTGTGTACACATAATCATGCAGTATATAATTAATGCCCTTTGTTGGACTGAAGCTGCTAATAGAGTGTCATTGTGTAAACATAATCATGTATTATATAAATAATACCCCCTGTACACATAATCATGCAGTATAATAATAAAGCCCCCTTTAGAATAAGTTCATTAAGTTTCAGCAGTTCTTGCCTCAATTGAAGTGACACCTTCTTTTCAGTAGTGTCTCCGGTTGACATATTCCGGACTCTAACTTATCATGCTTGCCTTTTGTTAATTCTGATTGCATTTGGATACCGCGATGCAAACTCTTTCTTTAATTTTTTCATAGTGTCGATTCAAATTGCTAACTTAGTAATTTGCAGGTATTTGGAAGGATAGACAAAATGGATTGGCCGTTTTTATCGATAAAAGCGCTAAGTCCTCTTTTCATTGTTATAGAAAACTTTTATTTTCTTATTGGATATAAAATTTTAAATAATAAATTAATAACTTTAGTAAAAATTAAACAACAGTAAAGGTCAATACTTCGAAATTCGAATTTATCACCATCCAATCAGAACCAATCGCTCACTACAACTTTTAAACTTAAAATCAATCCTAAATCATTTTCAACCCTTTGTTTGGGTCAAGTTTTTTTTTGGATGTTCATTTTTTTTTCATATTATAAATTTCAAATGAAAATTTTTATTTCATAAATTGTTCGCTAGGTGCAAAGAGGTCTAATAGTTTATTGGTCAAAAGGATTTTGATGATCACATTTATACAATATTAATAACTTGTCAGATGCTTTTCATAAATTTCACAATTCTAGTTAAATTTTCAAAGAGCAATTTGGGGGTGGGGGGGAAGGCTTTCTGGCCCCTTACAGTGGATTTAAGATTTCCTAAATAATGGATATAATTCAGGGCTCAAGTTAATTAAAAAGCTTAGTAAGAGTTAGTTAAAATATAAATCCAGGTCTATGTGTAGTATAAGTTTGGTGTAAAAAATATTTAAAAAACATTTTTTACTATCACATATTTTGTTCAGAGGGAGAGAAGAAAAAGATAGTTTGAAAGAACTTGAGATATCACAATATCGGTCTAGTAACTTTTAGGTCTGGGAAAACTGCTACGACAACTTTGCCACCTACTGGGACAACATTTGGCACCTGTTGAAGGCTACTTCATCTAAACTCAACACCCTCCCCCCCAAATACGTAAAAATCATTAATACTTATATACTATATGAAGTGTCTTTTTACGAGTGTGTGTGAGGCGCGTGTGTGTGTGTGAGACAGGCGCGTGTGGTGCGTGTGTGTATGTGGCGCGTGTGGTGTGTGTGTGTGGCGCGTGTGGTGTGTGTGAGGCGCGCGCGCGTGTGTGTGTGAGACGCGCGCGCGTGTGTGTGTGTGAGGCGCGTGTGTTGCGTGTGTGTGTGTGAGTGAGGCGCGTGTGCGTGTGTGAGGCAAGTGCGCGCTTGTGTGTGTGAGGCACGTGTGGTGTGTGGTGTGTGTGTGAGGTGCGTGTGGTGTGTGTGTGAGGCGCTTGTGGTGTGTGGTGTGTGTGTGAGGCGCGTGTGTTTGTGTGTGTGTGTGAGGCGCGTGTGGTTGTGTGTGTGTTAGGCGCGTGTGGTTGTGTGTGTGTGTGTGTGTGCGGTGCGTGTGGTGTGTGAGTGTAAGGCGCGCGTGGTGTGTGAGTGTGGGGCGCGCGTGGTGTGTGAGTGTGAGGCGCGCGTGGTGTGTGTGTGTGAGGCGCGTGTGGTGTGTGTGTGTGTGAGGCGCGCGTGTGTGTGTGTTGCATGTGTTGTGTGGTGGTGTGAGAGGCGCGTATGTGTGTGTGTGAGAGGCACACGTGTGTGAGAGGCACGATTGTGTGTGTCAGAGGCGCACGTATGTGAGAGGCGCGTGTGTGTGTGAGAGGCACGCGTGTGTGTGAGAGATGTGTGTGTGTGTGAGAGGTGTGTGTGTGTGAGAGAGGTGTGTGTGAGAGAGGTGTGTGTGTGTGTGTGTGAGAGAGGTGTACGTGTGTGAGAGAGAGGTGTGTGTGTGTGTGTGAGAGGTGTGTGTGTGTGTGTAAAAGAGGTTTGTGTGTGTGTGACAGGTGTGTTTGTGTTTGTGTGTGTGTGAGAGGTGTGTGAGTGTGAGAGAGAGGTGTGTGAGTGTGTTTGTGTGTGTGTGAGAGAGGTGTGTGAGTGTTAGAGAGAGGTGTGTGAGTGTGTGTGTGTGTGTGAGAGAGGTTTGTGAGTGTGTATGTGTGAGAGGCACGTGTGGTGTGTGGTGTGTGTGTGAGGCGCGTGTGGTGTGTGTTAGGCGCGTGTGGTGTGTGGTGTGTGTGTGAGGCGCGTGTGGTTGTGTGTGTGTGTGAGGCGCGTGTGGTTGTGTGTGTGTGAGGCGCGTGTTATTGTGTGTGTGTGTGTGAGGCGCGTGTGGTTGTGTGTGAGTGTAAGGCGCACGTGGTGTGTGATTGTAAAGCGCGCGTGGTGTGTGAGTGTAAGGCGCGCGTGGTGTGTGAGTATGGGGCGCGCGTGGTGTGTGAGTGTGAGGCGCGCGTGGTGTGTGTGTGTGAGGCGCGTGTGGTGTGTGTGTGTGAGGGGCGCGTGTATGTGTGTTTCGTGTGTTGTGTGTGTGTGTGTGAGGCGCACGTATGTGAGAGGCGCGTTTGTGTGTGAGAGGCGCGTGTGTGTGTGAGAGATGTGTGTGTGTGTGTGAGAGGTGTGTGTGTGTGTGAGAGAGGTGTGTGTGTGTGAGAGAGGTGTGTGTGTGTGAGAGAGGTGTGTGTGAGAGAGAGGTGTGTGTGTGTGTGAGAGAGGTGTGTGTGTGTGAGAGAGAGGTGTGTGTGTATGTGTGTGAAGTGTGTGTGTGTGTGTGAGAGAGGTGTGTGTGTGTGTGTGTGTGAGGCGCACGTATGTGAGAGGCGCGTGTGTGTGTGAGAGGCGCGTGTGTGTGTGAAAGATGTGTGTGTGTGTGTGAGAGGTGTGTGTGTGTGTGAGAGAGGTGTGTGTGTGTGTGAGAGGTGTGTGTGTGTGAGAGAGGTGTGTGTGAGAGAGAGGTGTGTGTGTGTGAGAGAGAGGTGTGTGTTTGTGAGAGAGAGGTGTGTGTGTGTGAGAGAGAGGTGTATGTGTGTGTGAGGTGTGTGTGAGGTGTGTGTGTGTGTGTGAGAGAGGTGTGTGTGTGTGTGTGTGTGTGAGAGAGAGAGGTGTGTGTGTGTGTGTGTGTGAGAGGTTTTTGTGTGTGTGTGTGAGAGGTGTGTGTGTGTGTGTGTGAGAGGTGTGTGTGTGGTGTGTGTGTGAGAGAGTGGTGTGTGAGTGTGAGAGAGAGGTGTGTGAGTGTGTGTGTGTGTGTTAGAGAGGTGTGTGAGTGTGTGTGTGTGTGTGAGAGAGAGGTGTGTGAGTGTGTATGTGTGAGAGAGAGGTGTGTGGTTGTGTGTGTGTGTGTGAGAGAGGTGTGTGAGTGTGTGTGTGAGAGAGAGATGTGTGAGTGTGTGTGTGTGAGTGAGGTGTGTGTGTGTGTGAGAGAGTGTGTGAGTGTGTGTGTGTGTGTGAGAGGGGTGTGTGTGTGTGTGTGTAGAGGTGTGTGTGTGTGTGAGAGAGTGGTGTGTGTGTGTGTGTGTGAGAGGTGTGTGAGTGTGTGTGTGTGTATGAGAGAGGTGTGTGAGTGTGTGTGTGTGTGAGGAGGTGTGTGAGTGTGAGTGAGGTGTGTGTGTGTGAGAGGTTGTGTGTGTGTGTGAGTGAGAGGTGTGTGTGTGTGTGTGAGGTGTGTGTGTGTGTGAGGAGTGTGTGTGTGTGTGTGAGTGAGGGTGTGTGTGTGTGTGAGGAGTGTGTGTGTGTGTGTGAGGGTGTGTGTGTGGGGTGTGTGTGTGTGGGGTGTGTGTGTGTGAGGTGTGTGTGTGTGAGGTGTGTGTGTGTGTGTGAGGGTGTGTGTGTGGGTGTGTGTGTGTGTGTGTGAGGTGTGTGTGTGGGTGTGTGTGTGAGTGGTGTGTGTGGGGTTGTGTGTGTGTGTGTGAGAGGTGTGTGTGGGGTGTGTGTGAGTGAGGTGGTGTGTGTGTGAGGAGGGATGTGTGTGTGTGTGTGTGAGGGTGTGTGTGTGTGTGTGAGAGTGGTTGTCTGTGTGTGTGTGTGAGGGAGTGTGGTGTGTGGTGTGTGTGAGGACGTGTGTGTGTGGTGTGTGGTGTGTGTGAGAGAGGTGTGTGTGTGTGAGGAGAGAGGTGTGTGTGTGTGTGTGAGAGGTGTGTGTGTGGGGTGTGTGTGTGTGTGTGAGGTGTGTGAGTGTGTGTGTGAGAGAGGTGTGTGTGTGTGTGTGTGTGAGGGTGTGGAGGAGTGTGTGTTGTGTGTGTGTGTGAGAGGTTTGTGTGTGTGTGAGAGAGTTGTGTGTGTGAAAGAGGTATGTTTGTGTGTGAGAGAGGTGTGTGTGTGAGAGTGAGAGAGGTGTGTGTGTGTGAGAGTGAGGTTGTGTGTGTGTGAGAGAGAGGTGTGTGTGTGTGTGGTGTGTGTGTGTGGTGTGTGTGTTTGAGAGAGAGGTGTGTGTGTGTGTGGTGTGTGTGTGTGTGTGAGAGGTGTGTGTGTGTGTGAGAGGGTGTGTGTGTGGGTGGTGTGTGTGTGTGTGAGAGGGAGTGTGTGTGTGTGGTGTGTGTGTGTGAGGCGGTGTGTGTGTGTGTGAGGAGGTGTGTGTGGGGATGGTGTGTGTGTGTGAGAGTGGTGTGTGTGTGGGTGATGTGTTTGTGTATCAGAGAGGTGTGTGTGTGGGTGGTGTGATGTGTGTGAGTGAGGTGTGTGTGTGGGTGGTGTGTGTGTGTGTGTGAGAGAGGTGTGTGTGTGGGTGTGGTGTGTGTGTGTGAGTGAGGTGTGTGTGTGGGTGGTGTGTGTGAGAGAGATGTGTGTGTGGGTGGTGTGTGTGTGTGAGAGAGAGGTGTGTGTCTGGATGGTGTGTGTGTGTGAGAGAGGTGTGTGCGTGGTGTGTGTGTGAGAGAGGTGTGTGCGTGGTGTGTGTGTGTGTGAGAGAGGTGTGTGCGTGGTGTGTGTGTGTGAGAGAGAGGTGTGTGCGTGGTGTGTGTGTGTGTGTGAGAGAGGTGTGTGCGTGGTGTGTGTGTGAGAGAGAGAGGTGTGTGCGTGTGTGAGAGAGGTGTGTGCGTGTGTGAGAGAGGTGTGTGCGTGGTGTGTGCGTGTGTGAGAGAGGTGTGTGCGTGTGTGAGAGAGGTGTGTGCGTAGTGTGTGTGTGAGAGAGAGGTGTGTGCGTGGTGTGTGTGTGTGTGAGAGGGGTGTGTGCGTGGTGTGTGTGCGTGTGAGAGAGGTGTGTGCGTGGTTTGTGTAAGTGTGAGAGAGGTGTGTGCGTGGTGTGTGTGAGAGAGGTGTGTGCGTGGTTTGTGTGTGTGTGAGAGAGGTGTGTGCGTGGTGTGTGTAAGTGTGAGAGAGGTCTGTGCGTGGTGTGTGTGTGTGTGAAAGAGGTGTGTGTGGGGGTGGTGTGTGTGTGTGTGTGTGAGAGAGGTGTGTGTGTGGGTGGTGTATGTGAGAGAGGTGTGTGTGTGGGTGGTGTGTGTGTGTGAGAGAGAGGTGTGTGTCTGGGTGGTGTGTGTGTGAGAGAGGTGTGTGCGTGGTGTGTATGTGTGTGAGAGAGGCGTGTGCGTGGTGTGTGTGTGTGTGAGAGAGGTGTGTGCGTGGTGTGTGTGTGTGAGAGAGAGGTGTGTGCGTGGTGTGTGTGTGTGTGAGAGAGGTGTGTGCGTGGTGTGTGTGTGTGAGAGAGAGGTGTGTGCGTGTGTGAGAGAGGTGTGTGCGTGGTGTGTGCGTGTGTGAGAGAGGTGTGTGCGTGTGTGAGAGAGGTGTGTGCGTAGTGTGTGTGTGAGAGAGAGGTGTGTGCGTGGTGTGTGTGTGTGTGAGAGAGGTATGTGCGTGGTGTGTGTGCGTGTGAGAGGGGTGTGTGCGTGGTTTGTGTAAGTGTGAGAGAGGTGTGTGCGTGGTGTGTGTGTGTGTGAGAGAGGTGTGTGCGTGGTGTGTGTGTGTGAGAGAGAGGTGTGTGCGTGGTGTGTGTGTGTGTGAGAGAGGTGTGTGCGTGGTGTGTGTGTGTGAGAGAGAGGTGTGTGCGTGTGTGAGAGAGGTGTGTGCGTGGTGTGTGCGTGTGTGAGAGAGGTGTGTGCGTGTGTGAGAGAGGTGTGTGCGTAGTGTGTGTGTGAGAGAGAGGTGTGTGCGTGGTGTGTGTGTGTGTGAGAGAGGTATGTGCGTGGTGTGTGTGCGTGTGAGAGGGGTGTGTGCGTGGTTTGTGTAAGTGTGAGAGAGGTGTGTGCGTGGTGTGTGTGTGTGTGAGAGAGGTGTGTGCGTGGTGTGTGTGTGAGAGAGGTGTGTGCGTGATGTGTGTAAGTGTGAGAGAGCTGTGTGCGTGGTGTGTGTGTGTGTGAAAGAGGTGTGTGCGTGGTGTGTGTGAGAGAGGTGTGTGCGTGGTGTGTGTCCATCAAGTCTTACTGGCCGAATTATAAGCGTGATCGATTGCCGACATGGGGTTACGAGGTTCAATTCTCAATTAGGGGAAAATGTTGTTTTTTTTTATTATAAATATTTAGTGCAATTTCAATATCTAAATAAATGCGTGTCCTTTTTAACAAAAGATTTTTTTACATTTTACTTATTAAAGTTATAATAATTGTATCCCTCTAGGGCGAATTGAGGCATGGTTCATTGACGCAAGTGATAATATTTTATATGGACAAAAACTAAAAACTAAAAGTGCAATAATTTCAATACGGTACATTCGATCGATCTGAAATTTTGATACAATGCATTGTCATCCAAGATCTATCTGTGGTAAAATTTTTATTAGATCTCTAGGTCCATCAGAAGTGGTATAATTTTACGTTTCAAGTTTTGAAGGAAGGATGGAAGGAAGGGTGGATGGATACAACATACAAACATTGTGACTTAAATAAAAGCGTTTAAAAAGTGTTTTGAAACATGACAATTTTTGAATAGGAAAGGCGGCTTTTTTTTGGTGGGGGGGGGGAGCTTTGTGACGTCATATTTGTTTATTTTTAGCGTGTCTAGGTTTTTTTCTTTCGGATCAAGTTTTTTTTACATGTTGGCTAGGTTTTTCCCAAAATTGTCACTGGCAGCACTGACTTCGTTCCTTTAAAATACAAAATACGCAAATTATTTAATGAAAACAATTAATTGAAGCTGTATCTTTTAAATAACAAAAGAAAAAACATTTCGGCTAATGCATTCATATTTACTTTACTTAAAAGCTTTATCGCAGTCCTACATTTTAATTTATTTAAAATCGTTATTGCAGTCCTATTCTATATGATGTATTTAAATTGCTAATTTCTCTTTCACATTGGTTAAGACTAAGTGAAAAAGGAGATCATGTGACTATTTAATTGTTTAATGTCATTTGAAACATCTTATGAAAATTATATACCTTGATACAAACATAAATTTATTCATTTTAACATTGGCTCTTGTCTAAATATTTCATGATAATTTTGTGATTAGTTTAAACACTACACTGTTTAGACTCCTCATAAAATTGCTCAAGGCCATACTAAAACATTTCCAACATTACAATCTCATCAAATTTTCATAGATGCAGACTTAGCTAAAATGTTTCTATATAAATCATAATAACAGAGACTATATTGTCAACATTTTATATCAACTGTCACAGTTTTATAATGCGTGATGATTAAAGCCTTGAAGTTGTTTGTTTATGTGAGTAAATGTTGCACCATTTTTGTATTTTGTTTCATGAATTGATTAAGCCACATATTGAAGAACAGAACGGCTAGGAGAAGGATGAAATAAGGACTTGTTTGATAACAGTTACAATACCTGTTTTGTTTCATTTAGAAAAAAGAAAGATAGAAATAACAAAAAAATTGATATAAAAAATAAAGAATTTATTTAAATGTTCAATATAAGAAATATTATTAATTAATCTTTAACGATGTTCCTATTAATCTTGTTACATTGTTTTTGGAAACTTCTGCGCCTAATTTAACACATCAAAACTAGGGATTTGTGATGCAGCGATGATGTAAAATTATTATTTAATGCAGTAGCGATTAAATATGAATTCTGATCACTTAAATTTGATCTCTCTGATCTTTAAAGACATAAAATAAGGAATATGTTTTCTGTAGAAATCCTGTGCCTTTATATCACAGACAATACAAATACAGTAGCAAGTATTTTTTTTTCTTCTCATATATTCCTTTACAAATTTCGTACGCTTTTAACGCCCCTCAAATATATTTAATATTTCAATGTTCCATACATAATACAAGCAAATGTAGGCCACATACATCTAGATACTTTCATTTCAATCAATTTCATAATGGATATATGTTTCTATATTTCTCAAGATCATTAATATTATTAAATGGAGAATAAAATCTTAAACGTTTATGATATGAAATAAGGCTCACATGAAATAATTTTGGCCTACATCCCCGAAGATATGAACATTAAGTAATCATTGCCCTATAGTATTTTAATATTTGCTACCAAGTTTTTACATGTAGCTATTACTTAAACTAATTTGTATATAACCCATATAAGAAAAAATCAAATTATGGGCCACCGGCGCCCCATGAGTGTTAAAATTTGAAGTAAAAAAATAATGCCAGTTAACGTCCCGGGAGCTTTATTTTCGTCAGCAGTAATCTTAAGAAACCGCGATTGTCTACTTGCATTTTTAAAAAAATTAGTTACCGCACTGAATCTACATTCCACTAAATATGATGAAGGAAATGTAATTACGAAATTTTAAATTAAAGCCCATACTTCAGGATCTCCTTTTCCAGACAGAATTTTTAATAGCAGCGTTTGAATTTAAAACTAAATTCATTATTTGTAGCTACTTTTTGGAATAAGTTTGCAAATATTTATCAAATAATAGTTCTTAGCTAATGTGTTCTTCCTTTGTATTGCAAAATTAAAGCTTCATTTCCTGGCAAAGTTGACTCCTTAAGTTGAATAGAAAAACGAGATGTTTTAAATAGCTATACTATGTATCTTCCACACCCTGAGCCTTTTCATCTCTTCTGATTTGAACGGTTTTAATGCTAAACGAATTTTTCTTGATAATATCAGATGCTTGCTTATGTACCACAGTCCGTATTTAGTTATGTGTGAGTTAATTTCTTTTTAAATTATTGGTGGGGATTCCCATATTGCTCCTTTATATTGTTTTGGGGATGACATATGTGTTTATAATTGGGCGCCATCCAAAAAAATTGTTTGTGCTGCTGCTGTGAATGTGTTCTTTTCAATAATCTTTTTTAATTGATTGTTCAATCTTCCTCCATATTTCAGTGTTTGTCTGTGTCTGATTATTGGAATAAAAAGATCCCATAAATTCAAAGACTCTCCTTCCTAATTATGACTAAAGGGAAATATTTTCAATTATGCCATGTCCACATATTCAGGATATTTTGGGCAAAAAGCTCTAAGTGCTTCATAAATCATTTCTGCTGTATCTTCTCATTTTATAAAGATTAAAAACATTTTTGCATCATTTTGTGTACTGATGCTCTCTGTACAAGACTTAATTCTAATAAATTGACCAACATTTTTTAATCTGAACTTGTCTCTTGGGTCAAGGTTCTCAAAAATCGTCATCTTCATCATCACTTATTTGGCTTCTTCTATATATGATTTTTTGCAAATATCTTCTGCATCATTATTTCTACGCCTTCTTTAAAATCTGAATTTCTTGTTATCAACTTCAATCATTTTTCCCTTAGCTTTTCTTGAACATGATCTAACACATCCATGAAACATTTTTAAAAATCTGAAAGTAAAGTATACACTTGCTTACATACATCTCATCTGACAGTTAACCACTCTCTGCCGTAGTAATTATGTCTGCGACAACTCGTTCAAGAACATTTGTTCCCATACTGCCCTTTATTATTGATCTTTTCTGATAGGTCTATTTAAAAGTCAATTGTGGAGCCACGTTTCTTTGTAAGCTATGTTATCGAATTTGAGTTTTTATGACTTTGAACTAAAAACATGTTGCGCCAATCACAAAACATGGAAGTATTTAGAACAGTAACTAGTTATTCATTAGCAGTTTCCCCCTTCCAAGGTAACGAAGTGTAGTTGCAAGCCACTTATAAAAAATAGACAATACAAAGGTTTGATGAGGTGCGTAGGAAAAATAATATTATAATATAACATTTGATATGTGACAGTGATTAAATTAAATTCAAAGTTTTCATAATTTTAATTGAAAATGATTTTAAAAATCCCCTTTTTCAAAAAATTACATAGTTCTTTATGTATAATTTTGTGTAACATTAAATGCAAGATTTACGTAATAGAAATCAAGAATACTGTTTCTCATAGACAATATAGAAACATTGAATACATATTAAATACATTTTTTATGGTCTTCTCATTAACTTGCGGATTAATTTGTTTTGCGTACAACGTCATATAAATAGATCAGTACTGGTGCTTTTTAGTGCGCGCTGAAAGAAAATACGAAATTATTTCAATTCAGCTAAGACAAAGAAAGCTTTTTAATGTAATGATTTTCCATTGTTCTCTTCTTTTAAAATTTATTTCTATTAATACATTTATATTATATATTTTAAAAGTTATATTTTCTCTATATCTTCTTAAATTGAAATAATATTTATGTAATAAAGCAAAGTTTTCATTTATCAATTACTGCTAATTTCATTGTCAATTTCCGACGATTCTATAAACACTAACAAGCACACATGTACATAATTAAGTAATGTACACAATCTTAAGTAGACTGCGTACACAACAATAATATATATGTTTTAAATACAAACTTGATACAATTATAAAGTAGACTGGTATCTATACAAAATCTACCTAAAATAACGAGCTATAAGCTCGTCAAAAGAAAGTTAAAATAATGCAAAGATCAATAATTTTTTAACGGAGTTTACAAAACGAATCTGTTCCTTAAAGTTTTATGTTAGCTTATAATTTATAATAAGTTATTTATAATTTCATGACCTATTAACGAAGAGTTTAATAATCGGTGCATTTCATTAAAAAAACTTTTAAAACTATTAACTTCCCGTAATCTGTAAGATTTACTCAAGGCTGTTTTGCCAATCAGTAATGTCGCCTCTAACCATAACCCGCCCCTCAAAGGGTACTTTGGCTTTACCATCGACATTTCATCTTATACTCTGTCTAAGATCTGTACAACGACTGTAATCATATTTGACTGTCAAACAGATAACCTATATAACTGGAATTCGGCATTGCCTGCCAGGGTTTGTTAGAGGAAAGTAATAAATGCTCCCTAAGTAGATTATGTTTTGTAGTATCAAGGTATTTGCTAGCGTTCTCTCTCCGCTGAGTATTGATATTGTGATTTTGTTGACGAATTGAACTACTGAATGCCATGTTCATCTTTGATTCTCCCATTGGTTGTTGGTGAATGTTAATCCGTATATCTATAGCGTCTTCTTTCCTGTCAGGTTAAGGGGATAATCTTCCTTATTCTTGAGTTCCCCATTCCAATAAGTTCCGACATTTTGATGTTTATTTTCTATCCGCCTCCTACAGGTCACAAGATGAAAATATATCAGGTATAGTTGGTCTGGTTACAGTGAGCTTTCTTTATGTTTCAATAAAGGAAAACAGTTTTCTCGGATGGACTTCAACGATACAAAAAATGAGCATATCTTTTTTTCTAAAAGTAATATTTAAAAATGTGTGTGTAACAATGTGATCGATCCAAATTTATTTAACTTTCCATCCCCATAATTTTATAGCCCTCCAGGTGATTCTCAAAAACCTACCCTCTAACTCAGCAGGTCTTCAAAAAACCTCCTACTTTTGCTTTCCGGAGAGATAGAAGCCTGAGAGATATACTTGTAAGAAGTCACCTTCCCACAATGAAAGCACATATTTGAACAAAAGGTTGCAACCGTAACCGTTGCAATACTTGTCCATATGTAATTGAAATTAACCAGGTTTCTTTCCCTCTTGAAAACTTCATAATAAAAGATGAATTCACTTGCACTAGTCGCAACGTGATTTATGCAATTCTTTGCAGAGGTGTAATAAAATTTACGAGGGTCAGACAGGTCGTCGTCTTGTAGATTGTTTTCGAGAACACCTGTATACTATAAATAAACAGGCTCAATGTCCTGTATCTAAACATTTTAACAGTGTTGACCATGACGGTATTTCAGATGTTGCAGTTACTGGTATTTTATATGCAAACAATACCCATGATAGGATCCACATGGAAAAATAAAACTTATAAAACGATTTGGTACTTTGGCTCCATATGGAATTAACCAAATTCACAATTTTACCTAACTGCAGAATCTTTTTCCCGTTGTGGTTTTAACTGTAACTTTAGATACTTCCTCCTTTTTCTTATATCCTGTGTCCTTGTTTGTTTTTGTTTTTCCTTTCATTTTATTTTACATGAATATTTTAAATTATTTTATGATATAATATGTTTTAAGAATTTAAATATATGTAAGTACCTATTTTATGTTATTGTACTGATGAAGGCATTAGCTGAAACGTCTATTGTCGTTTTAGTTTAAAATAAAGCTCAAATTTATTGTTTTAATTGCACAATTTGTTTGTGTATTGTGTATTTTATTTAAAAGCTTTATCGCTGTCCCATTCTGAATGATATATTAAGAATAAGAACGAGTTTGCGTCTAACAAGCACGTACAGCATCGAGCTTTTGTTTGCTTGTGATTATTTGTGTGTTGGACCTATTATCATATTGTTATTTGTACATCAGTATTTTATTTAAGAATTCCTGCTTGCGACGAGCTACTTTGTTATACCTCAAAATATTGGATTGGTTTTGTTTAGCTGTTTCGGTTTTTCTGGCGGCGCAAACACAAGCCGATAAAGTTGACAATAGCACGGCCCGGCAGTATAAAGGTAAGCGACCAATTCTCTACACACGCAATAATCTATTGTCAGGGAATACCAAGCGTAACGGACTTGACATCTGACCTCGTGTGTATTCTTGAAAGATCTTTGTAGCAGCGGAAATCTTCCTGTAAAGCGCATTTCACGTTGGGGTGGGGGTGGGGGTAGGAGAAAATAGAGATAAAGAGATGTCCTTTCTCTCAACACAATTTGACACCAGCCTTTTACATTGTTGAGCTGTTTGTAACAAAGATAATCTCATACCAATTCAAATCTCTCCAAAGACTAATATAAGATATATTTGTATCACCTAAAACAACGTTCAATGACATTGTCCATGTGTAAAACATACCACTGTGTGTATATTTATCATACGTAGTGATATTGACTCTATGTTTATTCATTGGCCATTCGTAAGTGAGATTATATTGCTTTATTTCCAAAAACTATTATGTAATTATATGCTTCACTAACAATTATCTGCTCCCTATGCCTTCTAAAGGATTTCTTTTCTTAATGTTTTACTTGCTGAATAAAATGAAAGTTTAAAAGTAATACAATCATTTTATCAATAAATCCTTACATGACCAGATGGTCAGTACAAATGTTCCCGTGTAGATATCTTATCGACGACAGTACAGATGTTCCCGGGTAGATATCTTATCAACGACAGTACAAATGTTCCCGGGTAGATATCTTATCAACGACAGTACAAATGTTCCCGTGTAGATATCTTATCGACGACAGTACAGATGTTCCCTGGTAGATATCTTATCGACGACAGTACAGATGTTCCCGGGTAGATATCTTATCAACGACAGTACAAATGTTCCCGTGTAGATATCTTATCGACGACAGTACAGATGTTCCCTGGTAGATATCTTATCGACGACAGTACAGATGTTCCCGGGTAGATATCTTGTCGACAACGAGCAGCAGTTTAGAATACCACAGAGCAAATTTGGATGATGTAATTATAGTATCTTCCATCACAATCTTCGATATGGTTTCTTGCTCTTATTGAGCTTCGTTTCTCATATGTCAAAATGTTAGAGTGGCGCGGCATGGTTTTAACACATCAGTGAGAACAATGCATTCATCCCATGGTTTTAAAACATCAGTGAGAACAACACATTCATCCCATGGTTTTAAAACATCAGTGAGAACAACACATTCATCCCATGGTTTTAACACATCAGTGAGAACAACACATTCATCCCATGGTTTTAACACATCAGTAAGAACAACACATTCATCCCATGGTTTTAAAACATCAGTGAGAACCACACTCCCATGGTTTTAAAACATCAGTGAGAACAACACATTCATCCCATGGTTTTAACACATCAGTAAGAACAACACATTCATCCCATGTTTTAACACATAAGTGAGAACAAACATTCATCCCTTGGGTTTAACACATATATGAGCACAACACATTGTTAACCATAAGTTTATTCTCAAATGTAACTTATTGCTAGTGCATCTCATAACGTCCAATGTTCACTTAGTACTTATAAACCTCTTTACGACTATTTTTTTTCCCATTGATTTCTATACAAAGCACAGTTTATTTGTTGTGTTTTTTAATGTTATAAAGTGAAATTTTGTTTTTTCTCCTTCCATTTCGAAGGCATCTAGGTGACACGTGCGTTGTTTAGTATATTGTCCTTTCAAGCTGACGTGTAACAATTTTATGTGACATATTAAGTATCTACTCTTGTAGACAACAAAGGCAAGTTTATGATACAACATATTTCAACAATAAGTTAGTAAAATTTAAAGAATAAGGACATAAACCAGTGGAATGAGTTTGTTGAAATTGGACTTAAGCTTAAATTGTGTTAGGATCCTCCAAACTATGCATTGACATTGTATCCCTATTGATAGGGATCGAGATGAAGTGAAATACCACTTGAATAAACAAGACTGGTTTCCTATTTGGAAAGTACATCCACAACTAGCTGCATTACATAAACAGTCAGCTAAGCATATCTGTTTAAGTACATAAAAAAGTTGTACAGTTCTTTTAAATTATTTATATATTACAATTTTTAAATGTAATTTGTCCTTCGAAAGTTTTTTTTTCTATACATTTTTCTAACAATATAATAAAGTTAATAGAAAAATTAATCAAAATGGAATCTTTTTTTTTAAAACATGACTATGTGTAAATGACGCCATTACTTTTGTGGTTTTTAGCCAGTGGCGTAGCTAGGGAGGCCGTGGGGGTGGTCCAACCCGGGCGGCACTCATTTAAGGGCGTTTGAAAAGTACAACCATTTCCGAGAACCGTCCTTGTTCTTTTGAAAGGGGAAAACCAAGGTGAAACAAAAATAATCGTAATTTCGAGTCTTAATTAACGGATTCGCACACCATTTGTTTGATTACATAGTGGATATTATAACTAACGCAAAACCGTTCAAAAATTTATAATCGCTCAAAAAAGTATCCATTTGTTTGGAAAAACTAAGTGGTATAAGTCACAGATGTCGCTTTTATAATAAAACTACCCTAAAAGACATCACTGCTGGGCCGAAAAAATGTGTCGTATTAATATCGCCACGACAGTTTTTACGTGGAATTTCGACATTCGCAGAATGATGCGCGAAAAAGTACCTACAAGACATGGTGATTCAAATATTGTATTTAACTTGCAAGTAGTAATTTATATTACTGTTTCAGTTTTCAGTAAATTATTGTAAGGTAAGTTATTAAAAATTAAATTTATTTTGTTTTTATTGCATTAAAGTAGCACAAATAATTTGTGTTTTTCATTAAAATACGGTTATTCATTAAGCATGTTACGCCTATCCAATTAAAGTAATAGTAATGTGTAAATAATTTGAATTGGTCTATTTTATGGAACATTATTAAGATTTGTAAATATGTAAATATTCAAATTTCTCTGTTAATAAAACACTACAATAGGCATAATAATTTCGAAAAAGACATACTTTAAACTTTAAAGCTTCTTTGGAAAAATTGACATCTGAAGAAGCAACTAGGAAAACGAGATCAGATGCTGGAATTTTACTAAATTCAATTCAAACTTTTTCTCTTCTATGTTATCTCAATTTATGGGAACACGTCATTTTAAAAAAATAATACAAAGCCATTCCATGGAACAAAGAGATGTGCTAATACAAAATGCTGTTATATGAGCCAAACAATTTGTGAAGAGATTGAGATATCAACTGGACGCCTAGTTAGAAGGAGAAAAAATATGAGTAGGGAAAATTCAGAAGACGTGGTTCTATCTTTAGAACAAGAAGTACAACGAGAAATGTTTTTATCCATGGCTGGAGTTATAAAATAAAATAAAATAACGCTTTGATGAGTTGCATGTCCTTGCAAGAAAATATTCGTATATAATACCATGTAACCTACTAAATGAAGCATTTGAACATTAAATAATTTACTTTATTGACATTGACAGTTCAATATGGAAAGAAAAATGATCCAGGTTTTGATGTCTGTACCTACACTACATGAAGAGGCATTATGTTTAGAAAAAACGGGGGAAAGGCACCCTTGATCTATTAAACTTTATTCAACAGTATAGATTGGAAAATTCTGTCCCAACATTGTAATTTTGCTATGAATTTTTTCAATTTTTATCAGTGTCGCTAGTTGTGAAAGGGGCTTCTCCAAACTGATGTTGATAAAAAATTATCTTTGTTCCACAATGAGCGATTAATGACAACAAAATCTTGCAATACTGTCCATAGTACAAGATATTACAAATAATTTTAATTTTGATATTATAATACACTATTTTTCTATTATGAAAGTTAGGAAAGTAAATGTATAAATATGTTTACATAATAATGTACAGAGGCGTAAACTGGGTTTTTGACGCCCTTGCCTAATTTATTTTTGGTGCCTTTTATTTAAATAAAAATTTAAAAACATTGAGATTTAGCGGCGCCCGTTTCATCTGGCGCAGGCCGGCGCCCTTGGCAACTCCCCCAAATGCCAAGCCCTTGTTACGCCACTGCCAATGTATACAATTTCTTTGTTGGTAAAAAAAAATAATTTATTTATAAATAAAACATAAAAGAATAGTATTTGGTAACGTTTTTTTTTGGGGTGTAAATTTGGGATATGTTTTGTTCCCATTGGGGGGGGGTGGGACGACGACCTTCGACTTCAGTAACTTTTTTGTGGCCTTTAAAAAAAAGTATCTTGTATTTTTATAAATGAGTATATATAGGTATATAATCTTATGCGGCCTCTTTTATTACTGCTTACATAAATATGGCATACAATGGTAAACATGTTCCCCACCTTTACTTCGTTTCAGTTACAATTATTTATTCATGTTTATTAATTTTTAAAATCCATAATATAATCGATAAAGTGGCCGTCCATAAATCAAGCACGCTATTTTGGCTTATATTTCAGCTCTTCTTCCCTCTTCACACGTCGTCACAAAAATTTAGACCCCTTCTTCAATAAGACGTCACAAAGTTTTGACCCCCCCCCCAATAAAAGCTTTATTTTTTGTTTGAAAATGAGCATGTTTTAAATTAAATTTTTGCCATTTAAGTATGGTTTTAGTGTAACGCTGCATTCTAATATCGTTAACATGCGTTTTACATAAACGCCATTAAATAAAGTGTCAGTAATCAAATATTTAAGTGGGAATTTATTTAAAGTTGCGCGTTTTGACGTAATGTCACATTTCTGAAACACCCCCCCTCGTTACACATCGTCACAAACGCATGTGACTACCCCCCCCCCAAGGTGCGTGGCGTCATTTATGGACAGCCCCTAAAAAGGGCAGCAAATTGAAGAACGCCCCGGGCGCAAAAGTTCTAGCTGCGCCACTGTTTTTAGCTATGTCTTTTAATAACTATAATTATTGGCAGTTATTATATTATTTAAAATAAGATATAATTATTAAAGACATTTTAGCGTACCATTATTGTAACCCATTTAAGCAGAGTAAATATATAATAAACTAGCGTACACCCGTCAAAAATGACGGAAGTTTTCAGCTGAAATCTAATTATTTTTATAAAAAATGCACTTTTTTTAGGGCGCCTAGGGCGCCGTCCTTTTTCAAAAGCCCAATGTACACAAATTATTTTATAATAGGGGTTGCAGGGCGCCTGCGGCGCCCATTTTATATTTTAATTTTATAATTAACCATCATCAAGTCCTCTTTTTAAATCCTTTATATTAACTCGTGGTGTCTGCGGCCGACCGACCGACCGACCGACCGACCGACCGACCGACGTTGTCGCCAAAACTTTTGATCGATTTTTAACCCACTTGCTCGCAAGATAGCGAGCTGAAATTTTGCAGGCAGTTTCGTACCAATGATAAAAACAATGTATCAAAATTTCTGATCGATCGCATGTACCGTAATTAAATTATTGATTTTTTAGATTATTTTATTTATTCCTATGTATCATGCTATTTTTTGAGATAGAGCGTCGCGGTGCGTATTATATTGAACAACCTTTCTGTCGCGCAATAAGGTGCGTATTTTATTGACAGCTCTTTTTATAAACATATTCCTGATCGGTGCGCATTATATTAAACATGTTTTACGACACAACTGCAATTTTGTATTTCTGGATGGTCTGGCGCTGCGTATTATAATGAACATTCTTTTAGTTACTTCTCGTACATAAAGGATTTATAGTCAAAAACTTGGTTTTTTACGGGTTTTTCTTATTACATTGATCCCTTTTCCAAAATTAAAATATGAGCGAAAACAATTACTTCA